>JAWNKZ010000254.1:9532500-10057500 GCA_035041615.1 Drosophila anomalipes
ATCAATAGTTCTTAGCATCGACTACGTTTTATCATTAAGTTTTTAAAAGAAATCTTTAAACTAATTGCATAATTATTAAATGTTTAGCTGTTAGTTTCGAAACTGAAGTGCTTATATAAAAGAAATTGTTAGCTATACTAAACAAAACATTCTGCAAGCCTATATCATATATATATATATATATATATATATATATATATGTTTTTTTTTAACCTTTTTTTTATGTAATTCTACATATAAATCTTGATATTAAGCATAAATTGTAAAAAGATTCTCATAACTGTTTGAATTAAGTTGACAACTCAACAAATTACGACTTTTCGAGCAGAAACTATATAAAAACCTTTGAATGCGCCAGGATTTTTTTTTGTAATTAGGCTTTAGGCAAACTACAATTTAAGTTTTTAACGAGAAGCGAAATATATATTTTCAAAAAATATGCAAAAATTTGGTAACCGCGATAATCACGAATCATTTTCATCCTTTTTAAATTTACTTTATTTTTTTTTTAGTTTTGCTGCGCCTTTTTCTTAATTTTAATGTGTAAATTGTACAATTTTTTGTTGTCCTAACTTAAACAGCGAACGAAACATGCAAATGCAAATTTTTTTGACATAATAAATATTGAATAATTATTTTAAAAACAAATTCAAATGTGTGTTTAATTTATTTTGTGTCTAGATATTGTTTTTCGTTATAGGAATTTGGAATTATTTGTTTTTTTTGGTTGATCATATTATCGTTAAATGCAGATCAATAAAGTTGGCGGGTCAAAATTTTATAAGAAACAAGTACCGTTTGTTGTGGTTGTAATTTCATTCCCCGGTTGGTGAATTTGCCTGTGAAATGTCACCGATAAGCGAGTTTTGTCAAAAGCGCTATTAAATATAGCCAATACACAATAATATTGTACTTGTGAATCACCAGTTCTTAAAGTAAACTTCAAAATCCTCTCTTGGAAGCTTTCGATTTTGCCGAGAGGTGTTATTTAAGTTTACAGAATTAACTTCTAAACACTTGATGATGTAAGAAAAAGTTCATGTATTCAGGTCACAGTTGCTATACAAACAAATGTGTGTACACACAGAATTTTTATTTATATACATGTTTCTTTATTGCTACGTATACATGGCTCGTCAAAGTATCCGGAGGTTAGCACCATCTGTTGTCGAGTGGTTGAACGCGGTCAGCGCCACCTGTCGGGCGTCAGTTTATGTGAGCAGACACGGCAGAAGTTACGCCAGTTTCTCATTACTGCCTTCCCCCCTAAGGAGAATATATTAATGTCTGTTGATACATAGAATAAAACATAGAAAAAGGACCGAATATTTGGGGGTCGACCCAAAAGCAAAGTCAGTCGCGATTTGGAGTTAGAAAAACAGCGCAAACAAACAAGAAAACGATTTATAATTAATTACAGGCAAATACCCACATAAAGGATTTGAAACCTGAAAGCGCTCTTATAGACGGGATAGGGAGGCGTTCTGGAGGAGATCGGCGCAACACTTATGAATTGGAGCGCATCATATATCCGAGTGAGTCCGTTCCAGCCCCTCTAATTTTGGCAATTTCCATTTCACGGAGTACATTTCGCCGCGCATGCCCAGAAATTCAATTGGCATTAGTCCGTTAACATCCAACGGCCTTAAGCGTCCCAAATTGTGGCCTAATATGAATAAATAAATTATAAATACATTAATACACAGGGTGTACATATTAAAGTAAACAAAAAACTCGTAGAACAGTTAACAGCAGCCCCGGCAACTGATCCGGTCATTCATCAGTGATGCGCAATAAAATTGCCAGTGATGCTCATTGATAATAGTTTGTTTGAAGCTATGGCTGCATAGGCCCCATCTCCAATTGAAAAATCTTCAATAAAATAAAAAAGAGAACAAGATTACACAATTCAATTTATAGTAATTGTGATAATTTTTCTTTTACGCCGTCGCATTTTGATGAATAACAATGCGCCAGTAAGTATCACTACATACATAAGTATCATATACATACATACATATAACATATATGTGAATATTTGGTCCGTTCGTGTGCGTATGTGGGAATCTGAAAATAATTACATAAAAAGAAATAATGAAAATTAGGAACCACAAACTAGCGAGATTTTGGCAGGGTAAGGTATTTTTAAGATCCCATATTAAATACATTTTATTCCGGCGACATATTTATTTATATACATAATTTAATCCACTCATATACATACTTATAAGGCACACCGTTAACGGATCCGGATTTTATTCTAACCTTTTCAATCTATCTAATATATATTTACAAGAGTAAAAATCGGAAGTATGTTTATATAATTTTCTTTTCGCTGTAATTACTTTCTAGCTGAATATACTATTCTTTATTTATTATATCATAGAGGCGGATTGCTTCTCAAAAGTTGCAGGGAATAAAGAGTTACCAGATTAATGTAAGCGGAAAAATAGTTTAGCCATTTCGAGTAAAAGTATATATTAGTGTTAGTAAATAATTTACGAATAGTATATAAAAACATTGTTGGCAATGAAAATTTTGAAAATAATCCAGAACTGAGCACGCGAGCGAAAATTAAATAATAAAATTGAGGTTAATTTTGAAATCAAATATACAGTATAATTTGCGGTAAGGCTGTACAACACTGTCACTGGCATACGCATGCAGAGGGAAGTACCAATTTTGTTTTTGTTTTTTGGAAAAGAAAAAAAAAATTAAATGAAATGTTCTGTTGCCGTCCAGTATATCGCTGTGCTGGCTAATTATCCGATCAGTGGGGGATCGTTTGCTTCCAACAGGCAATGTATAACACTCTATGTTAATTCACAAATTAAAAAATGTTGTCTTTAAGCAACACTGGCTACCCAATGTCTCCACTAACTGCGCACACACACATTTGCATTTGCATGCATATTTGTATGCGTGATTTTGTATGCACAGAAGAGAAGTAGCTCTCTGGCTGACGCTGCCATTCAGGCTGAAAGTTTGAGTGCTCTTATACTCTGATATTGAAGGTATCATAGTATATTGGTTTGTGCAATGCCCGTCATGCTGTCTGTCCATCCGTCTCTCTGTCCATCCGTCCGCCCGTCTGTGTGTGTGAAAGGTATACACCCTTCAAAAATCCGGAAAAACATTTTGGACCACTCCCACGCCCGCTCCCAAAGATGATAGAAGCCCGCAATTTAAGAGCTACAGTTACTAAACATGTAAGGAAGGTTGCTAGGAACTCTACCTACATATTTTTCGACCACGCCCCCAAAATTCACAACAGCCAATATCTACCGCAATTTTAAAGACAAACTTAAACGGTAGATTACTAAAAATCTCCTTCAAAGATTTGTATTTCTGGGCGACACCGACCCTGATCTGCTGCACCTGTTATTCGATGGTATTACTTAAGGGGTCAGAGTATTTTGCAGCCGGCTACGCCCGACTGCAACGTTCTCACTTGTTTCTTTCTGTTGCTTACTTGTTTTTGTTATTGTAAGGCGTGAGTTTGTGTTTGTTGCTGCTGTTGCTGCTGCTGATGGATGGCATTGCCATTGCCGCCGCTTCATATGTGCTTTGTACTTTTGCTTTGACGCATTCGCATTCGCATTCGCGCTGCGATCGTGTTAAGCTACATATCGTATGTTTTTTGAGGGCTCTGCCAGCGGCTTGACAACCACAAGCAAAACCAACAAATACCAAATAAAAAAAAGCTTCGTTGACATTGCGCTTGCGTGCAAGTGCATGTGTTTATGTGTGTGTGTGTGTGTGTGCGCGATCGCCGACCAAAGCTAAAATCACATTTTTGTGGACTTGACCTCTATTTTAATTATTGGTCAAAAGCTTAACAAATTGCTTCAGCCTTAATTATTACAAACAAAGCAGAAACTCAGAAAATCACGCTTTTTTTTGCTTGTTGTTGATATCTTTAAAGTGTTGCGAAAAATTATCAAATATCTTTGCAAAGCTGTAAGCAAAATAAGTAAACAAAGCCAACTGCCTCAGCTAACAACAAAGAGTTAACAGACGGAAAACACAAAACAGCAGCCATGTTAAAAGTCGGTAAGTAACAATCTATTTGTAATGCATTACTGTAATTACTACATATTTACATACATATAAATGTATGCACATTGCTGAGTGACGAATGCAAAAAGTGTGTGTGTGTGTGTGTGTGTGTGGGGGAGGGGGTGACAGGCGGACTGGGTCACTGAGGACATTGCACTGAGAGAACGAGGTAGTGAGTAAGGAGAGCGCTCGCCACGATCGCCCTTCAAATTGTGTTATTTAGCCGAAGGGTCACCTACAAATCGGCAGCTAATCTCAATTTCAGTTAGTGCACCTCGCTCTGCAATTATCTCCCCATGAGAACTGAGTTTGTTGTTGTTGCCGTTATTGTTTTTGTTATTAGCAGCACATTCACTGGAAATACTAGAGAGAACCAATGTTCACCTCTCTATATTAAAGTTTAAAACAGAGCAAAAGAGAGCGCACGCTGGCATTGAGAATTTGCCAGCGTTAATGACATTGAAAATGTACACGTAAATAATTACGCACACACACACACACACATATATATATATATATATATATATATATATATATCAATGGCTTACATACCCTTGGTTGTGTGCGTGAGTGAGTGCCTTTGTGTCTGTATAAAAAGCCTTTCAAAAATCAAATGTACAAATTTCCATTCCAAAGCCTTGTGCAGTCCAATGTTAAACACTTTGCTGAATCATTAGAGCAGATCATAATTTACGATCGAATTTGAAATCCAGAGATGATTGCAGTTAGGACAAAAAGGAACAACCAAAAAGTCTCCGTTTTCAAATTAAACCTAAAAAAAATCCAGCAAACCATATATGCATCGGTCGAAAGATGAGTTCTTTCTTTTTGTTTACCAAGATATCTGATTCTAGCTCAACAGTTTTTAAACTTGATCAGGTGCGTTTTATATGATGATATGAGTGAATATTTGTTTACTAACGTTATATTTGAAGTAAATTTAAAGCTCGCTGATAGTGACCAACTTTTAAGTGTTTAGTTTGGGGCCACAATCATCTGACGTCTGTATTCAAACTATCAATTGTTGAGAACTTAGAGCACGTACTTGTAAGTCTTTGCTCTCAGCTTTCTGGTTTTCCGCAGTATAGTGGATCGTCATATCTCTGTACGTATATTAGACATATCAAGAGCTCTGCTAATAATATTATATGCTGGTGTTCGTGCATGTATAGTTCTGAGTACTTAATGCACTTCCCGATTCAAAAAAGAAGCAAAAACGTCAGAAATTGATGTGAACTATTCGCGCGACCAACCAATTTCCACCTCGTCTTCTCTTGTTTTCTCCCACTTTGGATCGGTTCAGTTCGGTTCGGTTCAGCTCGGTTCGGTTCGGTTTTCAGTTCGGGTGGCTATTGCTCATTGAATTGCTAACTACTCAAGCTATCTGACGTAGAACTATGGGCTGGGGATAAGATATAGTCTCAGTCGCATACGTTTGAAAGTCAAGCTAAGACCGCTAACAGTTCACAGTTTGTATTTGAAAGCGCATCGAACGATAAACGCGAATTTCCTTATTTCAAAGTCATACATCTGACCTCTGTGGCGTGTTAGATTGTTCCAAGGTAGAGGTGTTCCAGGTAGAGCTAGAACCCTTAATATTGATTCCATATATGTCATTGTATTGATACTGTTACTAAAACTAATATCTGTCCTGAATACAGGCGGCAACTGCTCCCAGAGCTCGGAAACCCTGGATCTGATCATCAAATCACTTAGCTCACCCACAATGATATGCGAGGGCACCCACTTTGATGGTAAAATACCGCACACCTTTGTGGTATTTGGAGCGTCGGTAAGGAACAGAGAACGAATAATTGAAATTCAAATCATACTTTGGATTTTTGGATTCTATTTACTCTTAGGGTGATCTGGCCAAGAAGAAGATCTATCCCACATTGTGGTGGCTATATCGCGACGATCTGCTCCCCAAGCCGACCAAAATTTGCGGCTATGCGCGTTCAAAACTAACGGTTCAAGAACTTCAAGCGCTTTGCCAGCCATACATGAAGGTGAGTAACTTTATAGAATTTTGATGTTCGTGGACTTTATTCTAAAGTATTATTATTATTTGTGGCTTAAGGTGCAATTGAGTGAGCAGAAGAAATATGATGAGTTCTGGAGTCTGAACAACTATGTTGCCGGCCCGTATGATGTGGGAACGGGCTACGAGCTGCTCGACCAACAGTTGCAGAAGATGGAAAACAGATTCAAGGCGAATCGCGTATTTTATTTAGCACTGCCGCCTACCGTCTATGATCAGGTGACGTTGAACATCAAGAATAAATGCATGTCAAAGCGGTAAGTACGACCAAAGTCTAGGAAAATCTTTTATTTATCCAAATTAATCCTTGTGGGTATCTCTGTTAGCGGCTGGAATCGCGTGATCGTTGAGAAGCCCTTTGGTCGGGATGATGTCACCTCGAAAGCGCTTAGCGATCATTTGGCCAGTTTGTTTGAGGAGGAGCAGCTTTATCGCATCGATCATTATCTGGGCAAGGAGATGGTGCAGAATCTGATGACGATACGCTTCGGCAACAAAATACTCAGCTCCACATGGAATCGCGAAAATATTGCGTCTGTGCTGATTACGTTTAAGGAGCCCTTCGGTACACAAGGACGCGGCGGATATTTTGATGAGTTCGGTATCATACGCGATGTCATGCAGAATCATTTACTGCAGATACTCTCACTGGTGGCCATGGAGAAGCCATGCAGCTGCCATCCGGATGACATACGCGACGAAAAGGTCAAGGTTCTGAAGTGCATCCAGCCGCTGCAGCTCAACGATATGGTTCTGGGTCAATATGTGGGCAATCCCAGCGGTAAAACAGAGGATGAGCGCACAGGTTATCTAGATGATCCCACTGTGAACAACACCTCAACTACGCCAACCTATGCCATGGCTGTGATTAACATTAACAATGAGCGCTGGCAGGGTGTGCCTTTCATATTGCGCTGCGGCAAGGCACTGAATGAGCGCAAAGCGGAGGTGCGCATCCAGTATCAGGATGTGCCCGGCGACATCTTTGAGGGCAACTCGAAGCGCAACGAGCTGGTCATACGCGTCCAGCCCGGCGAGGCGCTTTACTTCAAGATGATGACCAAGAGTCCGGGCATTACGTTCGACATCGAGGAGACCGAACTGGATCTGACCTACGAGCATCGCTACATGCACTCGTATCTGCCAGATGCCTACGAGCGTCTCATTCTCGACGTCTTCTGTGGCTCCCAAATGCATTTCGTGCGATCCGACGAGCTGCGCGAGGCGTGGCGCATCTTTACGCCAATTTTGCATAAGATCGAACGGGAGCACACGCCTCCCATTCCATACGTGTATGGATCCCGTGGACCCAAGGAGGCCGATCGCAAGTGCGAGGAGAACAACTTCATTTATTATGGATCGTACAAGTGGCACGGCAGCAAGCCCGCCACATCCAATCTTTGAACGAGGCTGTCCGCTGGCCGCTGTCTTGATTACTTATTTTTGTTTTTTTTTTTTAGAGGGTATACTTACATATATTGATCATTAATAGAACTAGATTTTTGATAATCACGTTTGTATTTAAATAATCAAAATTATTGTTTTATCATAAACTAGACTTGGACTAGGATGTAATTTCAGTTAACCTGACCTCAACTCGATGCTATTCAAATTGGCATGGATCAGATAATATATAGTATATGGCTCAACTTTTGAAATATCTACAAAGAAATATTTCTAACTTTCGAAAGACGCAAACTGAAATAACCTTAAAATAAATTGTTTAATTATATTAAATAGCTTTTTTATTATTGTTAATTTGTAATAAATGTTGGATTTAAAACTATGCCCAATTTTGTTTGATTAATGAAATGTGTCATAAAGCACAAAATGTTTAATAATTCAACTATCAATAATATCAATATCAAATATATCTATTGGAAATTTATGGCAAAAAAAAGGAAACTTTAAGAAAAAATGTTTCCTGTCTAGAATTTTTTTTAAAAAATTATAGCGGTTGTTATATGATTCAAAAACGGTAGCTTAAAATCCAGAGACAACAAGGCGGCACTGATCCTGAAATGGTCAAGAAATATTAAACTAAGTTCTCCATGAATTAAATTTATTAATATTATTTTTACACAAAGCACTATTGTTTTTGATACACTCAGGAAATAGATCACCCTAAAACTAGAAAACTTTTCTTATTTTTAAAAACAAATCCAAAATATAAGAAAAAAACCTTAAAATTAGAGAGGCTTACCCTAAATCACAATACAATATTGTCTGCTTAGTACCTAAATTGACAATCTGAAAAATATGGTGAGTTTTTTTATTTCTCAAAAATATTTTCTACAATTACACTTAAAAAAAATCGAACCAAATTTTCAAAATTTGAGTCCGGACTTCGAGTCATTATTATGTTTTTGAAGGTAAAAACACATTTTTTATTAATAATTTTTAAAAATTTGCGATGTGGAACAATAACCCGAGGCAGTAATAGTGCGACCTGGAAAAGTGAGAAACTTGAACTCATCATTTGCTTGTTGGGGATCCATTTTGAGATAACCTTCATTGACTGGAAGTGGAGTTGGTGCTGTAAAATCATCGTACTGCCTAAAACCGGCTAATAACTCAAAGGAAACTTCCCGGGCGTTAACTAGCTTGGTTGTCTTCTCGGGTGCTTCTTCTGGGCATTGCTGCTCGGCTGTCTTGAGCTCCAGTTCCTTGACAAGACCCTCCGGCAAATCCACACCGATTTTGGACATCAATCGACATCTGCGGATTACTGCATACATTACAGCGCCGAGCACCACAAGAGCGATGAAACCTTCAAATTTCTCAACCATCAAATCAACGTAGGTTCCATCAATAAGAATATCAAACGGATTCGCCCAACGCATTCCACCACTGCCGCTGCCGCTACCATAATTGGCCGAGACGGCCCACATATAGGAGTCATCATCAGCATCTCTTTTCTTGAAATAGCACTGGGAATGGACCACCTGCTCGGACATCATTGGCAGGGTATCGTTGCATTTTGTGAAATTTTTCACAGTCCGTTTGCACCAGTAGACCCTGTAGCTCTGCAGTTGGTCAGTCCGCTCCGGCTTTTCCCAAATGAATTTCCTTTCATGCCTTGAGAATTTTACATTCTTCGGTATCAATTTATATGATTCGGGCGACATCTCCACGACAATTTCGCTGCTGTTCTCCGACACTCCAATTTCATTTTGGCTACGTATTATTATTCTATAGCTGCCACTTATCATATTATAATTACTGATTATGGCCTTATTTGGCCGGATATCAATTTTGACATGTCTGGAAAGTAAACAAGATAATAACTGATTATAATTTACACATATCATAAACAATTTGAATAATCTTTGACAAAACTAAAACCGATTCCCAAATATATATCAAATATGTTTAAAGCTCGGATACCATTTTTTCGAAAACCTAACGGAATTAGTCTTTTATAATCAGAATAGTTAATTATACAGTCATTGAACATATTTAGAATCACCTTGAAACCGAAGCGTTTCACTTGTTAGGAATTCATCCGACTTCCCCCATTCCCATTGATTACACTGAACCATGCTGAACTTCATATAAAGAAAACGGCGCTGCGAATTCCGTTGCAGGAGTTCCCAGGACAGTTCGGCTGTTGAGCCGACTGGGCGCGCTCGCTTCGTGTGTGGGCGCTATCGCTTCGGGTCTTTCGTGTTTCGCAACTTCGTTTGCGTTTAGTTGCTGAGTGGCCGCCATCTGAGATGGTTGAATCACGTTGCTCACGATTGTGTGTGTGTGTGTGTGTGTGTGTGTGTGTATGTCTATGTGTGTGCAAGCATTTACACATGCTGTGGGAATGTATGCGTTTTTATCTCATTCTCAAGAACTCAATTCGATTTCTGAAATTTGCACAGCGCTGTTGTGTATGTGTGTGTGTGTAGATCTTTGCTTCACTTTGAATTGCCTTGAAGCGCTAAACATACATTATAATAGTATCAGAGCTTCAATTGAATTGCCTGCCTTAACATTTATGAGATTGTGAAAACTTTATTTTTACATTTATTAAAGTTATTTATTAATTTTGACAGTCAATAGTCAAGCGATAAGTTCATCAATTCTACCAAATATTAAAATATTAATATTAAGGAAATCATCAAAATTTTAATATCTTAAGTTGCCCATTTATGGTCCCCATCGTCACCCGTAAACCCCGTGGCAGTTCAAACAGCCAGTACAAGTGCAAAGTGTTGTGAGCAAGCAATATACCCTGCTGTAGTCACTAACATATTTTGCTATCTGGGCAATTCAACATTCACAGATTTCTGGGTTTTAGAGTACATCCTATTCGAGCTCTCTCGAGAAGAGCTTTTCAACTTGTTATTTCTACCGAACCCATTTGACTAAGGCACTGCACTACGGCAAATTGGCGCTCAACAAATACACTTTGTCAAGAAAGTGCTTGGACACTGGAAAAATACTAAATTTTTTTCACTTTTGCAAAAAAAATTTATTTCATGAGTTTTATTTTGCACTTTTTACTCTTCTAATTTTAAGTGGAGTTTTCAAATCTAGTTAAAGCAAAAATGAACTAGTTTCAGTAATGTAAGTAATGGAAAATCAGCCGATCCCATTAGAAATAAGCGTTTTTTCAGTCTATTTTTTTCCGAGGAGGGCCATTTGATGTGTCTGCCTCGGAGGTTATCACGTTATTCGCTCGGAAGTTGCTCCTTTATAGCTGGCAACACTCCACCAGGAGTCGACATTAATCGAATCGAAATCCAAACGTTTTTCCCAATCTGGCTGGTTATAACAAAAGGCAAGACAAAATAGAACCGCTCATTTCTAACGGGATCGACTGAAAAGGGAATTGCAAAATCATAATTAGCGAATGTCCTAACACTTCTATATACATATTATATATATTAATTTCGTTTTAAAAATTTCTAAATTAATTAAATTAATTTTGTTAATTTTTGCTTTAACTAGTATTGACAACTCCACCTAACAATATACAAAATACTCAATAATAAAAAACATTTTGTTTTGCAAAAGAAGTGAGAAAATATGAATTTTTTCCAATGTCCAAACACTTTCTTGACAAACTGTACATGCTATCGCATTAAATAGAAATCAAAATTAGTAAGAATGCTGTAGTCAAGGGAGCTCGACTGAGATATATTCTGAACCCAGCTGTTAAATATATTCTAGTCTTATTGCCAAATTTTTCTTTTGAAGCTTCTCATTTCGTATGGCAGGCACAGGCACTGAAGATAAACTTCCGACTATAACTTGGAGGATTGTTATTCGATCATGATCAAATTGTTCTGTCATCAATATTATGCCAATGTATAACAAATATAAAATAAATATTGGCTTTTATTGCTAACTTAATTCGAAATGTATCGATTTCAGAAAAACGGAGGAAACTATCGATAAAATGAAGCAAACCTTATCTGCGCGCGATAATCGAGAACATATATTCCAACCAATATTCTCTAGCTCTTATAGTCTACATTGACTATATATGTTGATGGTGATCACGAATAAATACACTCTACACCTGCTACATACTTTTGCACAAACCCATCATATTATTTTTAACCATTTTCAATGGGTTCAGGGTATACCAAATGAGAGATTAGGAATTAGAGCGCTTCCCCAATCATGTACAGATTTTATAAGTGTTGACGCATCTTTAATAAAATGTTCGCTCATTAAATCTATGTAAATAATTTATATATAGTAAATAAATTATATATAAAATAAAATAAATATAAAAATGTACGCACTTGATAAGGCTTCTGTTGTTGTTGTTGTTGTGGACGCTGACATTATAAGTAAAGTTTTCACCATAGTGTTCCAGCTCATCCAGCTGCTGCCAGTAGACGCGCAGTATCCTTGAGGCGTAATTGAGTTCATAGCCACCTGGCCACACCATCGGCGGACGCGGAGGCAGAGCGGCGTCTGTGGTGAAGCTGTGGACAAAGTTAGGGCTCCAAAGAGCTTTGCTGCTGGAACGCCTCTTAATGTCCAATGTATAGTTGTGATGAGGATAGGGCAGCTGCCAAACACAAAAGCTCGCATTGTTAGTCCCGTATTCAATAGTATAATTGTGTGATTGAAAAGTGTGATTGTGGTCCGAGAGATTAACAGACCACACGATATCTTTTGGAAAGTATTCGCTTTGCCAATTGTCGGTCCAATTCAGGCAAATGCTATCGCTAGTGCTATTCAGTTGCACCATGTTTGTGGGCGCATCCATCATGTGGCACTCATCATAGTAAACCGTAAAGTTCAGTGGTCCCTGCTCACCACCATCATCCGTCATGTGCAGCGAGATCACGAAATCTTCAGTATCCATAGATGTAAATAGGCACTCCACCTGAGTTTCACTTTTGCTATTATAAGAGCAGTCTGTCTTCTCGCCTTTGTAATGCAGCGAGAAGTTTGCCTTGTAATAGTCATTTTTATTATCAAACTGTGGTTTATTGAAGGTGCAAATTCTCACGCCGTTGATCCAACAAATACAGTCAACTTTGATGTTCTCGAATCTGGCGCCGATCATTGGTTTGATTCCAATGAGAGATTGCCCATCGCATATGGATTCATAGCCAAATGCACCATTGGCAACCACGGACACAGCTGAATATCCTTCGTGATATAGGGCCGTGTTGTTCAGTCTGTGCACCGTTAAGTTAACACCGGTCACAGTTTGCATATATACTTGATCAATACTTTTACAGTTTTCGGGCAGATCGTCTGTCGACGTAACCCAGAACGTAACATTGAACCTATCGCCAACGCGTGGATGCTCCTTTGACAGCTCCATTTTGAAATTATCCAAATTAATTTTGCGAAAATCGGCCAGACATGCGAGACTCAGAATGATGACTGCTGAGTGCTGCATGTTCGCATGTGCTCGCTTGATAAAGAATGTTTACATGTATTAATATTATTTTTTTTTATTTTAATCTTCTTCTCGTATTTCGCTTTTGCTGTTTATTTTTATTCGTTTTTAAATACAAATTTGCCCGCAACCTCTCTCAATGAGCGCTGCTTACGAACTGCACTTGTTCTCAAAATTATATATTAAAACATATAAAAACAGTGATTACAATTTGACGTTATCAGCACAAAAAAAAAAAAGAGCAAAATACAAAATTGGGAATAATAGTCCTGGGTATAGAGCTATAGAGTTGTGCAAAAAGTATGTCACAGGCAGAGCAAAGCAACTCCGATACATATTCTGAACCAGCCATGCAGCCGACTCACCAAATGTCAAAAGTCGCCAGCAATAAGGAGGACGGACTTTAAACGTCGAAATAGAAGCAAAAAAAAAAAACAGATGTTGGGTTATTCCAATCAGATTTAAAACAGAGGGCGTTCCGCGCATATCAGGCCAAACAAAAGAGTTTGTCAGACGGAAGTGTGAACCGACTCTATATAACAAGATGGTTTATTGCAATGCAGTTAAAACACTCTGAAATACGGAAAAATATGCTACTTGCAAATATATTCAAAATATAGAAAGTTTACTATATACACAAATTGATGACTTATTCTAGGATATATAACAGTTTTAAATATAAACATTGAAATATATTTTAGTTTGCATTGCATAATTGATAAATTGTTAAAAAAAAAAAAAAAAGAAAAAGCAAACCAACACCTTAAGCTACCACAGTCAAAATCAGAATTCAATAATTATTACAAGAGGTAGTCAAAAAGATAGGAGACCAATACAAATAACATGTTTGTAATAAGACATTGGCGCACCTTTTAAGCGTGTGCCTGACTTAGAAGCTTTACCATATAGCTCTGCACCCAAACGTATATACTAAGTAATCCACCATATTCGGGGAGAGCGTTATGCATTATATTCGTGCAGCAATCGCAAGTCATTATTTCAATTGGCATCGCTGCGACATGTTTTTCAGAACATGTTATAAAGAACCGATGCGTGCATGGGGTGTGAGCAGATATTGTATGATTCGTGCTATCAGTCAAGAAGCTAGACAAATTCATGGAATTAATTAAAATGCCAGATGTTTTTAAAATGATATTTATATATATATATATATATATATATATATGTATATATGTATATATATATATATATATATAAATATATACATATATTATATTTATATATATATATATTTGTATGTATTTATATTATTCTTAAATCAGCTTGGCGCATCGTTTAAGCAAACGTTTTTACATGTAAAGTATGTATAGTCATAAGTAGATAGTAGGTAATTCTGTATAGGGAGTTTATAAACAATACTATAGCGTAAAAAATAACCGTGAAGTGCCTTATAATGAAAACTAGCACAGTGCCTGCCAATAGTAGTAGGTATGCTCGTCTCTCGCAGCAAACAGATTACAATACAAAAATATTAGGAAAAGACAAATTAAAAAATGTTAAATAAAAATAAATTAAAAATTAAAAAAACGCTGCACAAATGTTTGCTGCGTATCAACGATACGCTTCAAATTATAATTACAAAGAGTATATAAAGTTTTTAAATACAGGTGCCATTTGTGAGTGTGTGTGTGCGTGTGTGTGTGTTAGTGTATTAAGTTGTTGTTGTGTGTGTGTGTGTGTGCGTGTGTGTGTGTGCGTGTGTGTGTGCGTGTGTGTGAGCGTGTGTGTGTGTGTGCCCGTGTACTATGAGCTGAGTTTTTAAATCTGAATTTCATGTGTCTCTGTCTCTCTGAGTGGAAGGCAAAAAAACTAGCTGCTAGCTGACTGCACCGGCAACAACAATAAACGAATAAAGCAATCCTCTTGATCCTCGCCAGCTTACAGCATATGACTATGATTGTGTGCCAGCGCATTCAGATCCTGCGGCGTCACATAGCCACCAATATTCGGCTGCAGTCGATGGTGCGTCTGTTGCACAGCTTCGGCCGCTGCCGCAGCTGCTGCGGCTGCCGATTCCTGTGGATGTGTCGCTAACGCCGAGATGGGCTTCATGAGGCCGTCCCGTTGCAGCTGCTCCATGGACGTGTAGCCAAAGTCATTGGGCATAGGCGTCGTTGACGAAGGCGGCGATGTGGCAGCGATCGCCGTCTGTACTGGTGGTGTTGTTGTTGTTGTGACTGTTGCTGGTATTGGTGTTATTGGCGCCAGTGACTTGAGCTTATGCAGATCTGCGGCATGCACATAGTTGCTGGTATTTAGCGGGTGCACGGGCGAAACGATTGAATTGGGCACCGGGGGCATGGGTCGCGCCTGTATCATCTGAACGGGCACATAGCCACTGAATGGCATCGTAACCTGCAACGGCGGCGTAGGATGCGAGCTGGGCAAGGTATTGGCCATTGGCGTCGACAAGAATTTCATATCTGTTGGCTTTATGTAACCAGCGGAAGCAGCGGCTGACGCTGCATTATTTCCACCGCTCGGCTGGAGCTCAGTGCCTTGGCCCGGTTGCCCCTCGTCGTCGAGCAGCAACCCTTGGTCCATGGACATATAGCTAGCTGGCGAGCTACGGCCACCGCCGCCGTTGCTGGAGTTGTTCGCTAATAGCAGCTTGGAGCTCTCATTGCCGCTGCTAAAATCATGCGGCGGATCGTGCAACGAATACGGCGGCAAATAATCCGGTGGTTGGTCAACTCGAGTGCAAATCATGCTACCACCGCCGCCACCGTGTCCGCTGCCATCCGTACGCAAGCCAATATCCTTGGGTTTCTTGAGGTCCTCGATAACGCCCGTTGGCAGCATGACGCCAATATCGGACATCTTCAGATACTTGCGGTAGAGGATGTGGCATACCACGGCCAGCACAATAAGCGCCAGTATCACTTCAACGCTGCTGAGCAACATCTCGGTGTTGTCACTATTCGGCGAGCAGTTCACCCCTCGCATCTCCCATGTGGACTTGTATTGTCGATAGAGACTCGAATCGTTATAGCTACTGATGGCGCTCCACTCGTCATTAGTCATCTGCGGCTGTGCCATACAATTCTGCGTACGATCATATTTTGGTGCAGCATATGGCTGTGGCCGAGACTGCGGATGCAGTGCTTCGACATTTACCGCTCGCACCTGATAGTTAAAGCTATGAAGTGGCGTGCAGACGGGCGTTGTCATCACACAGGTAAGATTTGGTCGGGCACTCACATAGCTCAGTGGATGGCCGATCTCCGAGTTGTTCGAGTTACGCTCAACGATGGCCACCTCATAGTATTCAAGGCGCCCGGCCGGTTGTAGTGGTGCTGCCCATTCCAAAGTAGTTGTCAGCGAATTGCTGTCCAGTTTTATTCCCATTGGCTTCGATGGCACTGCAAATAAATAAGATACACATAATGGTTAATAACAGCACATTTGCCAAACAACTCGTCCACAACAAGGACCAGTGGAGTATTTGCACATTGAAGCATTTAAGCGTTAAACAAGAAAGAACAAATTATACAATTATAATGCACTCCCACTTTATATATGATTAAACGCTGCTCACCTCCGACGGCGGTTCGAAAGTGTATAAAATTGCTGGGATCGGAATAGAGAACCGTGTGCGACCGAATGCTGATGGTGTAGTTTGTGTAGGCGGTGAGATTAAATAGCTCGTAGTAGATGGGCTTCTCGTTGTACACCAGCTCATCGGTCGAGGCAGGCAGATCGAAATACTCGGTTTTATTATCATGCCAAACGGTGCCTTGATACTCTCGGACCACACCATTCGGCTTGACGGGTGGCTTCCAGGCGAGCCATACACTCGAGTTGGTCACATTCAAATACTCCAATTGGCGGGGCGGGCTAGGCGCTCCCTCCTCGGTGCGCCTGATCTTCGGATCGCTGTATTTGCTGGCGCGATGTTCGGAGTACATGAACATTTTGACGCTGTAGTAGGTGAACGGCTCCAGGTCGTTAATGGTATAAGAGATTATATCCTTATTGAGAACGATGGTGGTGCAGTTGTCTGCCTTAAATGAGGAACGCTGGCAATAGGTCAAATTGTAGCCGGTCAGTATGACGGGACAGACGCGCTCCGTGCTCCATTTGACAGTGAAGGATGTGTTTGTCAACTCATCGATGACTGGGTCCATTTTGGCCAGATCATCGTTGCCATCGCTCGTGCACATCATCCAGTGCATTCCCGTATTTCGATCGCCAAAGTTTGCCGAGACGGCCATATTCAATGAGGCAGGCTGATCGCTCTGCGTGCTATACTGTAGCCGATCCTTTGGAACGTGCTCGAAGTGAAGCGAACCATTGCATTTGGAGAGCAGTGCCGGCTTCGCATTGCACCAATATACCGTATAGTCAACCAGATTGGTGATATTTTCCGGCGCTGTCCAACTGAGCTTATAGCTCGAATTGCTCGATATATAAATGCTGCGTATTTTCTTGGGTACTCGCTGATGCGTATCCTCATCACTGATCGGCGGTATATAGAGACGACTCGCCTCCAAGGAGCTGTTCACATTGTTCCTGCTGCGTATATAGATCTCATGGTAGGCATTTTGACTCCAGTTCTGAATTGTTGCCGAATTCGTGTCCAACTTGATCTTTGAGCCATCGCTGTGATTTGAACAAAAGCAAAACAAACAAACATTAATAAATTTATAGCAGCATTTATAACGCAGAGTCATGCAGTCATGTCTCGAACTAATATATACAAATGACAATTTATGGAATATAGCAATAAAAACAAGTGAGAACATTGCAGTCGGGCGTAACCGAAATACGAATTACTTTGATACCATAACTTAATCCTTCCAGTGGATAACAAGTAACGAATGGCAGGGTGGGTGTAGCCAAGTGGCACTGTCCAAGCTTGCTATTCGAATTGCGTTAGGTTTAAGCTGGTAACGTTCCTTCGAAGTTTGGTAACTATAGCTCTTAAGTTACGGGAGATATGGGATTTTGGAAATTTTTGGATGCCGAAAATATGCGCATTTCAGATTTCTAGAGCAGAAGTTTCTGAGGGCGGCGGGTGTGGGCGTGATCTGAAAATTTATATGCCGATCCTTGGAGGAGGTTACCAGCAAGTTAACTTCCAAGTTATATTCCAATAATTTGTATTTCTTTTTTAATAAATAAACAAACAAATATCTCTATCAGCCTTGTCCGCTCGCTACTGTGCTGATATTATACAGCCTTCCTTTAAATCTCTCGTCAAAATTTATTTGAGAAATTCTCTTTGATTTATCATTCTATTTTCGTCCGTTTGCCATACCATCGGTATCAAAGTATGAAAACAAAGTGTTGATATACGTGCCAAAAAGAGTTTACCAAAAGGTATGCGAACGAAAATTTAATAAGTCGTAGTATGCATATAGAAATTAGAAATTCAACTGACTCCTCCCAAACGAGTTTTATTCAAATTGTAAATGATTGTTATATTTACATATTTCCCTCGCTTGTCTCACTTATCATTCGAGCGAAATAAGAAACAAGTTATTCGTGCGAAATTCAATCAATTTGTTGACTATTTCCAACTTAATCGAATGTCATTCAATTTATATACATTCATGTATGGCATTTTAATCACTTCTCATGAAACTGTTGCCGTGTAAACCTTGCCAAATTGATGTCTTCGACTTCTGTTCTGCGTAGTTGAGATAGCGAAAACACGTCAGCAAGTTCATAAACATACATGCATACCATACCATACCATACCAAACCAAACCAAACCAAACCATACCATTCATCCATACATATATGCATACATACGGGATGGATGTGGAACATAAATTCAATTTGCAAGTTTTCCACACAACCTACACACACACACACACACACACACACACATGCACACATAGACAGCCATATAGAAATACACACACACACACACACACAAACACACACAGATGCGAGGCGAGCACAAATTTCTTGAAAATTGTTTATTTTTAACAATTCCCTGAATTTTTCCTGCATGTTCTGCTGGCATTCATTTCGTTCCTTTTTTTTTATATATATATAATGTATATGAATTATTTACGTATGTATGCACGAGAAATGTACATAGATGATAATTAGTAGAAATTGCTTAATGTTTCAGTGGAGCTGCGCCGCAGAAATGTGCACATTGATCAAATTCAGTTTAAAAACGACAATTGGCCGCAGTACACTGGAAAAGACACACGTACATCAACAAATTGTAGGCGTGTGTAGTATGCTTCCAGTCATGCGGCATGATTACTGTGTACATGCATGTTGCATGTTACTTAACACAAAAAATTAAATAAACTTGAAGATCAAACACGATACACAATTAACTCGCCAACAAAAGTCATTTTCTCAATATCATTCCATTACTCTCTCTATCTTTAAAAATATACAAATTAATTAATTAAGTCTACGCTATCTAATTTTTTTTTTTTAATAATTCGAAAACAAGATGAGCATTTTTTTTTTTTTTTTATCTTTGAAGACATTGTTTACACGTGCTGGCATATAATTTGATAACGATCCGAGTTAATCACGATCAAGCGTGAACTACTTTCCATTAATGATTTATATTTATTTCGTTTTGGGACTGGACAATATTACAGATAGTGGATCGTGTCGTGTAAGCATGTGTCTGATCTCTCGCGTAGTATTAGTGTATGATACAGTTAGAGTTAGTTAGAGTCTCAATTTGTGGGTGTGTGTCTACTCACGTTCGAGTGTTGTTGTGTCGATAGTCGCTGATGACATAGGTGAAGTTATCGCCATTGAACTCGTGCTGCTCCAGCTGTTCCCAGTAGATGGTGAGAGATGCACCCGACGAGTATACGTAAAAGCTGCCGTTGGTAAGGCGAGGCGGACGTGCTGGCCGTTCGGAAACGGTTCGAAAACTGTATTCGAGTGCTTCGCTCCAGCGTGATTTGGTCTTGTTGTTGCGCACACGCAGTTCGAGTAAATAGTGGTAACCGGGATATGGTAGTTCCGTCAAGCAGAGTATATCCTTGGCGGAGGAGGAGCTGTTGCGCCACATCGATCGCACCAACGTTGGAAAATTTTGGGGCGTCACGTGCACCTGCCAGCGGACGCCACCAATGAAATTACTGCGTCGCGGCATATCCCAGATGAGGCATATCGAGTCCGTCGTCTTGTTGAGCACTCTCAGATTCAGTCCGGGACGCGCCAGAATCATGCGCTCCACATTATTTATCTCGATTTCCTGTATATCATTCCCCAATATGTTGCCACTTTGCAGTCGAAAGTAATATAACTCAGAGAACTTTTTATACGTTTCGCTGGTGATGTTGCAGTTGACAATTGGAGATGCCTCATACTGGCAATCGATAATGTAGCGATAATTTGCATTCTTTTGTGTGGCAAAGCTAACGTTGTATTTGGTATTGATGCTATTTCTGGGCGCCGTAAAATTACAAAACATATAGTCCCAGTCGTAGCTGGTGCAATTGAAATCCTCCACCAGCAGCGGCTTAGTGCCCACCTGCAAACGGGACTCGCTCATGGCATGCTCCTTGCACATGCAAACATATTTGTTATCCTGGTCGGACATGTTCCTTAGGGTCGTCTGTATTGTAGTTGCATTAATATACTGCAATTGAGGTCCATTTATGACAATTGTTTTGTTATTCACAGCAAAGTACAATTCGGACACATTGCAGGTCTGGTTTCTGCCATGGCCAGCCTCAAAGTACGCCTGGTTGATGGTGCAGGTCAAGTTCAGATCGCTGCCAATGGCCACTTGGGCGCTTTCCGGTGTGAGCCAGCCAGGTAATTGCTTATCCGCATTAATACTCATAATCGATGAGCAAAGAAAAAGCCCCAGAAGCGCAACAGCACCGAAAGATAGGTCGTTGCAACGCACTTTTGGATTGCGTTCATTTAGTTGCATCTTCGCTTTCAAAATATGTACATTATGAATAACATTGACTTTATAAAGAAATGTTATTATTTTGCTAGGGCCAGACTCGGACATTTGTGTTCTCGAGTAAGTACACACCTTGCTATACGAATGAAAATACCTGGCCACACGGGTAAGAGGCACTTGTTGGCACTGTATTGGTAATTCTCGGAAACCGTTTATATATGTTACCAAATTCCAAGAACTGATTTCATGGCATTTTGATCCATACGCTCCGCACAAATTCTATTTGCTATCTTCAAATGTCTACAATTGACTTCGAAAGGTCACGGCTTTTGAATAATTTTAATGATTAACGTGTTTTGTATTGTTGTTTATTTGTTTCGTTTTAATAAACCGTATGCAAGCTATCACAAACACAACCGTTTACTCCGCCTTATGCGTTGCCTTTTGCTTTTCGTTTGCTTGGAATTCCACCATCAGAGTGACCGGTTTGCGGAAAGTGGAAAAATACATTTTTACGACAAAATACATCAAGTATGTGCATCCGAAGGCCGAAGAATCAAACGAATATATTATCAGAATAACAAAAAAAATTAGGTCCATAGTGACAAGTAAAAGATTAAATTTAGTTAGAAAAGCAACTATATTTGCACTTGATCACTTGCAGATAACAATACTTCATCTGGCAGCACACAATATGGTCCTATTTGTGTTTTCAACCATTTAAAAACTATCCACGCTGGTCACACTGCTTTGTATGTGTCATATGTGTGTGTGTGTGTCGTATGTGAGAAAGTGACGAATTACTTTTCATCAAATGGAAAATAATTTAGTTTGAAAGCACCTACACATAAATTTCGTTAGGCAAACACAAAAAAAAAAAGGAAATAAAAGACACTTGCAGCACTTGCATTATCTTAAGAAAAAAAAAACGGAAAACTAGCGCTGCAAAAACAATCAAAATGGCCGAAGGCGGTAGTAAACGCATCAACGTGGTAGTTAAAACGCCAAAGGAAAAGAAAACTGTTGAAGTCGATGAAGATTCTGGAATAAAAGATGTGAGTACACGTCGAGTGATTGTTGTGGGTGGCGCTGGTGCTGCTTGATTGCACCCCACTGATAAAACATAATAATTGCGGCGGCTGACACTGCCCGATGAGGTGGGCACACTTGTCCACCACTTATGCACGAGTGTGTGTGTGTGTGCGTGTCTGTGTACCTATGTGTGTGTGTGCGTGCATATGTAATTGAAGGTACAGTGCATTTTTTTCTCGCTCATTCTCGAAAGGATGACAAAGTGCAAAAATGAGCTGTGTGTAACAATGTGTGTATATATATATTTATATAAATATATATATATATATACATATATATACATATATATATATATATTTATATTAAATGTATTCGACATGACGACAGGGCAACATTTTTTTTTTCTGCACAATTTTGTGGAACTTACTGTATGTATTTGTGTATTTCAAGTTTCGTTTTATGTTTTACAGTTCAAAATATTGGTGGCACAAAAATTTGAGGCCGAAGCCGAGCAGTTGGTGCTTATTTTTGCTGGTAAAATCATGAAGGACACCGACACGCTCAAAATGCACAACATCAAGGACAATCTGACAGTGCATCTGGTTATTAAGGCCCCAACGCGGACCAACGATGCGCCGGCACGAGCTCCGGCTGATGTGCGTCAAACGCCGTTCGGCCTAAATCAATTTGGCGGCCTGGCCGGCATGGAAGCCCTCGGCGCCGGTTCGAATACTTTTATGGACTTGCAGGCGCGCATGCAGAATGAGCTACTGAATAATGGGGATATGCTCCGATCTCTAATGGATAATCCGCTTGTGCAGCAGATGATGAATAATCCGGAGACGATGCGTCAGCTGATTACATCGAATCCTCAAATGCAGGATTTGATGCAGCGCAATCCGGAGATCTCGCACATGCTGAACAATCCGGATCTGTTGCGCCAGACCATGGAGCTGGCTCGCAATCCATCAATGTTGCAGGAGCTGATGCGTTCGCATGATCGAGCCATGTCCAATCTTGAATCGGTGCCGGGCGGCTACAGTGCCCTGCAGCGAATCTATCGTGATATACAGGAGCCGATGATGAACGCGGCCACCGAATCCTTTGGTCGTAATCCGTTCGCTGGCCTAGTTGAGGGCAGTGGTGCCGGTGTCAATCCACAACAGGGCACCGAGAATCGCAATCCGTTACCAAATCCCTGGGGCGGCACTGGCAATCGCACCGGTGGCAGCAGTGCCCAAGGCTCGAATCCAATTGGCGCTAATAATCGCAGTGGCGATCAGCCACCAAACAATGTACTCAACACACCGGCAATGCGTAGCCTGCTGCAGCAGATGGCCGATAATCCGGCGATGATGCAGAATCTATTGAATGCCCCCTATACGCGCTCAATGATGGAGTCAATGTCACAGGATCCAGATATGGCGTCTCGGCTACTCAGCAGCAGTCCATTGCTTTCCAACAATCCACAGCTGCAGGATCAGGTGCGCCAGATGATGCCACAGTTCATGTCCCAAATGCAGAATCCCGATGTGATGAACATGTTAACCAATCCGGAGGCCATCAATGCTATCTTACAAATCCAGCAGGGTATGGAACAGCTGCGCACCGCCGCTCCCAATCTTGTCGGCACACTGGGAATACCGCCACCTCCGCCGGGCGTCAATAATCCAGCTGATCCAGTTATCGGCGATGGAAGCAGCGCCATCAGCAACAACACCTCGCCGATCAACGCCGCCGCGCCACCAAGTTCCAATGCCACCACAACGGCCACGCCCCCTTTAGCACCCGGCGGCGGACCTAATGCGCAGCTCTTCAACGATTTCATGATGCGCATGCTCAACGGCATGTCAAACAATGCCGATAACACACAGCCACCAGAGGTGCGCTACCAATCCCAGTTGGAGCAGCTAGCCGCCATGGGATTTGCCAATCGTGAGGCCAATTTGCAAGGTGAGATTGTGTTTTTCATATAAATATTAATTGCACTGCTGTCAGCTGTCAACTAATATTGTGTCCTCTTCCATTTCTTATCCCATCCAGCGCTGATTGCCACGTTTGGGGACATTAATGCGGCCGTTGAACGTCTGTTGTCGCTGAATCAGTTGTCTCTGAGTTAACACGGTTAAGGCGCACGCCTCTCGTATACGCCAAACGCTAAAATTTTCTATATATACATATATATATATATATTAATATATGTATATGTATGTATACAAATAAATATAATTAATCCGAGGCACATGCGCTTTCCCTTTTAAAACATCGATTATCCCGCGGCAGCGCCCGTCTCACTCAAAAGTCAACGCTGATGTTCACTGATAAAAACTGACACACGCAAACACACACACACACAAAAACACACACACAAACACACACTAACTTACACGTATCGAGATGGAGAGAGAAGCAGAAGAAGAAAATACGCCGTAAATCCTATAAATTACATATACCACGCGCATGCACATCCACATCCACACACCCAAAATTTCGTTGCAAAATTTGAAAAGAAAAAAAAAAAAAGAAAAAAAAAAGAAGAGAACATGCCAAAGTCTGGGCAGAGTAATCGATGATCGATATTCTTAAATGTTATTGATAAATTCATGTTCAAAAAGTTAATTTAATGAACTTAAGAGGGCGGGTACAACTTTAATGCAGCCACGGACCCAACGAACAAACTTACGCAAACAGCAAAGTGTTTGTTCAAATATGTATATCCTTGGGCTCGTGTTTAATAATATGCAATTCTTATTCTAAGCATACACATACATATACATATATATATATATATGTATATCGATGTATATTTACTTATCTATACACTTATATATGTATATTACTATTTTTTTGTAGCAACTGTAATGTGCCGAACTTTGATTATGTTAAATCAAACGTTTTTTTTTTAGTTTGCAAGTGTAGATTTCTACGAGGAACATAGTAAAAAGGAAAAAAGTAAAAAGAAACTCGAACATATATGCATGTAGAGTGTATATATATATATATACATACATAATATATATGTGTGTATACTTTTGCGTCTCGCGTTACTTGCTATAGTCTGGGATTTGGATGCATTGGATGCTACATACATATATTATAAAAGAAAGTGAGCTTTTTATTTTATGCTACTATAAAAAACAAATGATAACAAACCGAAACAAACAAACACTTACATATGTTCATGTACATATGTGTACATCAAATATTCCATGGTGTTACAAAAAAAAAAAAAAATCAAAAGACGTAACTATTTGAAATTCCTTAGTACCAAAAGCGAAAAAAAAAAAAAATTATTTTATGTGTTAAACTACTAATATGGGTCGGCGGTAGGGGGAAAGCGGTTTTTTTTTTTATCTTGTGAGAAGTTTAAAGGTGCGCGTTCCATAAACCTTAACACACATATATAGTATATGGAGATTTGGACAGGAAGCCGCCGATCATAAGATTGTATCAAAAAAGAAAACAAACAACAAATTATTCTATAGGAAAAACTACGTTTACTCATTTCTGTATGAAAAGCTAAAAAGAGTAAATAAATAAATGTAAATGGTCACATGTTTTTAAATTCATTCAAAAACGCAAAAAGAAATCTTAACTTTGCTGATAATAAAACTGGTAATCTTATGGGTAGTTCTAATCGTCGGCAGATCCATGCTTGAAATTGGTATATCATATATAAACACATATATAAAAAGCTTAATCGAAGAGATAAACTCGATATATGATCACCTTTTGTTCGCATTATAATGAGCTAAGTATACAACTTATAATTATAAATGCTGTATGTATGTATGTAACTGTACCAAGTTTCTTTAGCATAGCGTTGAAATTAAAAGAATACATCGTATGGAAAAAAGTGTTTCATGAATTCTGAAGCTATATAAGTTATATGCCTATAGTCAACAGGCAAACAATAAAAAAAATTCAAACCAACTATTGGACAATTCTTCTTTTGGCAGCTGAGTATGTAATTTAGTGTCCTAAATCAGAACAATTTGAAATAAAATATAAAGCTAATTTTGAACACAATTTATGCTCTGAACTAACTTTAAAATTCTTCCATTTGATTGTCAATCATCCAAAAAATGAGTCCCCAACAAGTCTCAATCATATGGATATATTATATGTACATATAATTATCATATTTATTTTCTGTGGTCCAAGCTGTGCTCCTTTTTAATCTTTACATATCGTTCGAACCCCTCTCTGCAGGGACAAGAAGAGTGCAGCAATAAGAAATAGTTGAAAATATAGATTAGAGCAGGAGGCAAGTAGTTGAAGAGTTTGAAATTATTACAAATGTTGCATGCTCTTCTAGTATGCTCTGTATATTTATAATTTTTATTGTTAGTCCTCAGATAAGTTTCAAGCTTTAAGCAATAAATTCTCAGTTTCTTCGTTGGCCAAAGGAATCGATTAACTCTGTTGGCACAAAAGGATTGGCGCTTAAGGTGATATATGTAAATCAAATGCTAAGAAGGACAAACAAATGTTTGGCTGCTTTATACACATTCATTTTGAGTTTATTGAATCGGGAAATGTCACCGATAATTGGCTTATAGCTATTGACATGTGGTATACGCAATTAAACAGAGATATATACACAGATACATATACTTATTGACATTGTATACACAGATAGAAACAGAGATATACATACATTAAATATTGTGTTCACAAATGACAAAGTCAGAATACGCTTAACTTGGATAAGAGTCTTGTTTAGGTTTCTGTTTGAGGGTATCCAACTCCCACACCCCTCTTAGAGCTCCTCAAAGAAGGCCACACGCGCCTTGGTTGATCCGGATTTGAGCTTTTTGAGCGTTGAATATTTGTTTTCGCCGGCCTTAATTTGCGCCTCGCTGAGTATATCCAGATTGCTCTGATTCTCCTCAATCTTGTGTGGCGCTATCTCGCTCCGCAGCGTTTGCAATTGATTCTGCACCTGCTTCTTGGACTTGCGCAGATACTCCAAATGGCTGCGTTCCATCTCGTTCGTTATCTGTTCCATCTCATTGTCGGTGAGTATGAACTCTTTTGGCTCAAAATCATCCGAAATGCCGCTCGAATTGTCGCCGATCACAATGTAGTGGGATGCGGATGTGGTCAGCTCGGCGCCTCCGGCTGTTTCCATATCGTTCGTTGAGCTGCTCGTCGTCAGAGATGGTGTGCTGATCGCCGCAATGCTGGAAGCGGTGTTCACATTCGCATGCGATACGGTTGAGGCAGTTAACAGGCTGTCTGTGGACGATTTGCGGCCACTATTGAGGAAGTTAAGCAGACGGGCGGTGGCCTCGCGTTCGGCCATTTTGGCACAGATAAGCTCCTTTTTTAGCTTCTCTGTTTCCGCTTCGCGCTTATCGTTCTCCACGGTTAGCTGCAGCACATAGAAGTCGGCATCGCGTATCTTCTTCTCCAGATCATGCTTTTCTCGCTCCACTTTCATTTGGCGCTCGCGCAATCGATCCATTTCCGTTTTAAAGTGATTCGCCTTGCATTCGGTTAGCTGCATTTGCTCTTCGTTGACGCGACTCTTCTCAAAGTACAGCTCCTTGGTCTCCTCGGAGCGGCGCTGCAATGGTATAGTTCTATGTAGTTTCGCTGAGGCTTTGTCTGACCCGTATTACTCACCAGCGCATCGCTAGCCATGCGCATCTCGTCCTGCAGATGCTCTAATCGTTTCTCTATCTCGTAGCGGTCGTGCTCGGCCTTCTCTCGCAGCTGCTTCTCCCTGATGAACTTCTTGCGCTCGATCTGACGTCGCTGCTTCTCCTCTTTTGCCTGCGCCTTCATCTGCTGTATCTCCATGGTGTCCGGCTTGCGGCGTCTCATGTAGAGATCATGATTACCCTTGCACAGATCAAGTATCTGCGCATCATAAACCAAATCATAAAAAGTCAAATTGAATGCACATATTATGGCCAAGTGAGGTTATCAGGCATTGTAAACAGTTCAATTGGGGAAACACCATACCCAGTCTGGAACTAGTAGTAGTAGTACAACCTCACTTAGCTAATAACCGACATTGGTGCTCACCATTTTATTGATGTGCAGGTCCTGCGAGTAGAATATGAAATTCGACACTTTGGCATCGACTAAACGAATCGTGAATTTCTTGTCATCGAAACTGACGTGTCGTATCTCGTTCCACTGGAACGTTGTCTTTGGGGTTAGCTTGTCGCGCTCATCGTAGATGTTAAGACCCACGGCTGTTACGCCCAGCCACAATTTGGTTTTGTTCTTATTCTGTAAAATGTTTTAGTTTTGAAATCTTTGAGGTTATGTAATGTTGCATTAAGCCAAGAGTTGAGCAGTTTGCCTGCCCCATCACGATACTGGAGTCTCGACTTACTGTAATAGGAAAGTAGTTAACACCATACATGTCCAGATCTTGTGCGATTTTCAGATATTCCATTTCGACCTCATCCCGGGTCATGGGCTCGTGATCCATATACCTGCGAGAACAACAACAAAGGAAAAACAAACCCAATCTATGTTAATAAATAAAATAAACAGTGAGTGACTCTAGGAGAGACGGATTCGATCAGGTACAGACAGAGCACAACTGGACTCACCAGGTCTTGATGCGCTCCTCCCACATTTCGGGCGTCATTTGGTATTGATCAGTGACGCCCTTGGGCAGAAGTTCGCCACCGGCAAGCATGCCATCCTTGTAGCTCTCGTAATCGTAGGGTCCGTACTGGACGTGCACCGCATACGAGGCGAGCAGAACGGAGGCCTCGGGCCTGCAGTAGATGTCCATGGAGAGGATGCTCTGTTTCACTTGCAGAAAGAACAGATGCTGGGTGATCTCCTGGATGAGTTCCTCGCTAACGTTCTCGGGAAAGAACTTTGCATAGAAACTAAACACATAAATGCTATTGTTCTCATGGAGCTCGACTCGCTGATCTTTGACCTTCTTCTCCATTTTGAGCCATGAGACATTGTTGCGCGTGTCGACATACTGCAGCCCGAAATACCACGATTCGCGCAGACCAATTGTGCGGCAAACGAGATCGAACAGCTCCTGGCCAGTGGCGCGTGGCTCCAGCTCGAACTCCAGCTCCGAGTCGAAAGTGCTCACGCGCACCGGCAGCGAGCGGTTCTTCTTCGAACCAAAGGGGCTCATCGTCTACAGAGCTGGTGATTGCAATGTTGCAATATTGATATTGTCTATATGTCAATATCAATTGTGATGTATTGTTCAGCACATATAAAGCATATATGCTTATATGCACACATATAATTAGTTATTATGTGCGACCGTTGTGTTTACTTGTTGCACAGTTTCCATAACGATCGCATTTGCACATGATGCAAATATAATTTTGGTGTAAATACTGCACTGGCACTTTGAAGGCACTTCATTTAAATTTAAAAACTAACATTTAACAATATATTACAACATTTTACTTTGTCAAAAAAATAAATTGCGAGCATATAAATAGCAACAACAAAGACTGAATGTCTCTGTATGTATGCGTGTGTGTCAGACACCGATATACTTGTGTCAGTGCAATGAGTATCTATGTGACTCAGAGAGAGAGAGAAAGAGAGAGTGAGAGAGCAGCTGACTGGCTGGCTGGTAGACAGGAGAGCGAATGATGTATTTTGCTTTTGTTTTTGTTGCTGTCAAAATTGAGAACAATTCAGGTATTCGAATGCACAGTGGTATGCAAGCATGCATGTTTCACTGTGCCAATTTTGAGTTCCCAAATAAAATAAGTTTGAGAAATTGTGAAATTCATTTGATATTTTATTGACAGTATTGCTACATCCTACGTGGCTTATGGTACATACTCTATTTAAATATTCTATATATTTATTTATTTATTAAATGTAGTCTATTTACAGTTGAGAAGTGTTTAAATTAGATTTTAAAGATATATATGATGTTGAAGACCGTTTTCAGTTAAGCACTCGTGTACGCAATTGCAGATTGAGTAAATGTGCGAGCAAATTTTAAGTCTTTTTTTTTTTTAATATTTATGTATGTTTGTAGGTATTTCAGAATCATTAGATTGGTGCTATCTTTTTAGAGGTCTATTTTGTACAGCTGATTCGTTAGTTAACGCATAAATATCATTATTATACATAAATACTTTGAACACAGCAAGTTGAATTATTTGCATAAATTTTGATTGCTACCTTATACATAAATGAACCATTTGTATATCAATATGAATAAGAGCAACTAATTTCCGATAGAAGATCGGCATTCCATCTGAGATTTTCCTTGAATTATTGGCACTATAATCTATAAAATTTCATTCTGTATACGAATGGATAAGGCAACTGAGTATCAGTTTTGCTTATTCCTGATTCGATTATAGCATGCATCTAAATGTTTGTATATCGTATGATATTTAATTGTTTTTGTTTTTATTTTTACTTTTTTTATCACTGTAAAATAAAGCATTTTCATATACATGCACGGATTTAGAAAAGCAGACTTGATATCCATACACACTTGTGCATGCACATTAAATATGTCTCTCAAACTAATGATTGCTGCGCTTGACACGTTCAACGTGCAAGTCATACAACACTTTGTTTTTTGCATAGTAATATGGGTTTTGATCAGCATTTAGCTCCGGATTATATTCATATCCGACTCCTATCACCTCAGCTGGTCCAACCCCACACCCGACTCCTCCGCCTGATATCGTGGGCAGTACGTAGTTATTGTTGTCATTGATTAGAGTTGGAATACTACAGTTGCTGCTGCTGCTGCTATTCCCATCGTCGTAGTTTAAATGCAGGTTATTGATGCGCTTTGACAGTGGCGTAGATTCGCAAGGCAAATCATCTTCACGGCTACGTTTTCTATAACAAAATCGGTTAAAGAATTTTTCATTTTTTTTTTATATTGTATATTGAGAGTTTGTATCGTTCACCATTTAGAATTGAAAATTTAGCACAAAGCAAATAAGTTGCAGGTCACTGTAATACTGTTCATATATACAGATGTGTGTTTATCAATTTGTGCATGCATGCATGCATTTAGTCGTAATTGAATGGACGTATTGGTGTTATTGAAAATGTTAATTTTTAATTGACATACCTTGTTCTTAAAAATCCAGCCATTTCGATGTCATACCCCTTGATTATTTTTTCTATGCCTAGCGAGGTAATTCGGTTGCCTACTTTGTTGTCGCTGCGATTCTCTTGTCTTGTTCTTAGTGACATATGAGAGCTGCAATTGAGTAGAGTGGCAACACCAATAGGTCTGTTGGTGCAGAGCGTTGCCACTTGTAAACGTCAAATAGCGATAGCGACTTCCACAGTGGCAACCCTGTGCTTCGTCATTCGCACGCATACAGATTACTATTGCTGGAGAGAACGAACACACAAAAGAAAAATAGTAGTTTTCTATACGAATCGACGCCCAACCCAGCCCTAAAAGAACATATTTACTGTCGTTTTCAATATAAATCAGTTGTAAGTAAAATTACGCAAGTTGGCCAGTTGAATGCAGTTAAAACAACAGTAATCAATTCATGTGGTGCTCATAGAAAGAGAAAATTCTGTAGTGAAAAGTGACGAAAAATGTTAACGAATGACTGCTTTGGCTTAGGCTGCTTGTCTGCTGCTTCTGTTCTCATGTCAGTATGGCCGTTATAGTATGCGTGTGTGTGTCTGTGTGTGTGCCGAGTGCGTCAGTGTTAGTGGAAAACGATTGGTTTAATTTTATTCTTGCTGCTGGCGAATTTCTGAATTCGAAATGTGCCTGTAATATGTGCATTTCGTTCACCTGGCTTTCTAATAATTATAAACTTGTATGCACCCTACATGTATACGTATGTATCTGTGTGTGTGAGTGGGCGATGCAAAACAATACATACCATACCACTTGCATCTGTGCATGTATGCGTGCGTTAGTAGTGTATATTTATACACAAGTGCATTTGTGTCAAAATAAATTAGCATATTGGCTGGGGCAAAACTACGTTCAAAAACCCACAGACACACACACACACGCGTACGCATTGAACGTGCACATAAATACATACAAACGTGTTTGTGTGTGTGTGTGAGTGTGTGTGGGATCATCAGGAGAGGGAGAGGGCTGCATATTTCATATTAGAACTGCCTGTGAGCTTATCTGAGTACTTCTCTGTGTGTGTGAGTGTGTGCGCTTGGTGCTTTTTTTTTCGTTCATTCTGCACAAACTCATACACAGTTTGAGTCATCGTCATCGCCTGTGGCCCTGCTTATGCTCGCTCCACAAAAAGGAAGCCGGCGGCGGCGACAGTAGTGATACCGCCCGGCTGATATTTTCTGCCTATATGTGTATGTCTGTGTGTGTGTGTGTGTGTGTGTGTGTGCAAAGTTCTATAGATACAACTCGTACGCATAGATAAGACACAATAGTTGAGCAAAAAAATAAAAAATAATAATATCAAGTAAATAGCAATTTGCGTCTCGGCTATTGCCTGATATGTGCATATATATGTGTATATATATATAAGTGTGTGTGCTTGTGTGTAGTAGCTCTGGTGCAGCGATAATAACAAACCGCACTCTTCCCAGTCAGTGACAGTCAGTGTGTTCACTCCACTCCATTCCAACCAGCCACCCACCCACCCTGTGACGAAGTTACAATCACTTGGCCGGGCAAGGGCCTGCCCAGGCGCCCACGCCCTGTCCCGTTACGCCCGTCTTTTGCTGCGTCGCCTCGTTGCGAAAGTAATTAAGGCATATGAGCACGCTCACACACACACACACACACACTCATATATATATATATATACATATATCATACTCGCACACGCTTGTGTCTGTGCTTAGCTTCAGCGAAGCCTGTGAAGTTGGTCACTGGAAATAGCTTCCGAAGATTCAATACCCTTGCACGCCAATATCGAAACAAATCAATACACTTTGTATTTTATTAATTTTCAAACATTATACTTCACTCTTGCAAAGTTGTAGTTTGCAAGAAGAGTTGTAGAATCAAATTCATTTTTGCATTTGCAAAATGGGCTTACATTTGATTGAATGATACATAGAAAAGTGGCCAAGATTTTGTTTCCAGCCAAGTTATACGTGAAGTGAAACTGCTGCTGAAAATATAATGTAATTGCATCCAGATACACTAGGCTTCGGTTGACAGTTGGGGCAGTGGTTCGAAGTTGGGGGGGGCTAATTGAGGCGCATCCTCAACACTGTGTTTAACATAATTGCTGTGCTTCACTTCTAACTTTCATCTTTTGTTTTGTTGGTTCGTTTAGTAACCGTTATTCACAAAACTAGTTCGGTATGCAAACCATCAAGTGCGTGGTCGTTGGCGATGGAGCTGTGGGCAAGACGTGCCTGCTGATATCGTACACAACCAACAAATTTCCATCAGAATATGTGCCAACTGTATTTGACAACTATGCGGTGACAGTGATGATTGGCGGCGAGCCCTACACACTTGGATTATTCGATACGGCCGGCCAGGAGGATTACGATCGGCTGCGTCCGCTCTCATATCCGCAAACGGATGTGTTTCTCGTCTGTTTCTCGGTGGTCAGCCCCAGTTCATTTGAGAATGTCAAGGAGAAGGTACGCTAATATACATATATACACACGTATATATATATATATCTTTATATAGGTAAAGATAATGTATAAATATTTCGATTTGCTTTCGTTTAACAGTGGGTGCCGGAAATAACGCACCATTGTCAAAAAACGCCGTTCCTGCTGGTGGGCACACAAATTGATTTGCGCGACGAGACAAGCACATTGGAGAAGCTGGCCAAGAACAAGCAGAAACCCATTACATCCGAGCAGGGCGAAAAGCTCGCCAAGGAGCTGAAGGCAGTCAAATATGTGGAGTGCTCGGCACTAACACAGAAGGGCCTGAAAAACGTTTTCGATGAGGCCATTTTGGCCGCACTGGAGCCGCCAGAGCCATCCAAGAAGAGGAAATGCAGATTCCTTTAATTATTTTTGATTGTCTGTTGTTTTTTCGGTTGTTTTTTTTCTTCGCCCTCAACAAAAAATCCAAAAAAAAAACAAAAAAAAAATACTACTATATACTATATATGTATGATACCTTTTCTATCCAATTTTTCTTCTTATTATTTTAATTTGTATCCATTCTCGCTTTCAAACTGTCCTCCTATCCTCTTCCTTTGGAGCCCAGTGCTCTACCCTAAGCGAATGCAAATCCTTTGAAATCGTAATCAATTTTTATTTAAATTATTTTCTTTTAATGTATTGCATTTTGCTTAACCTAAATGAAATCAAATCAAAACTTCTGCTTAGGCATCAGCCCTCGTTAACCCCTACCCAGCCCACCTTTGTCCCCCTTTCTATTGTTTTTGGCGCAATATTATAAGACACAACAGAAAAATAAGCAAAAAACAAACAAAACAACAACAATAACAACATAGCAAACAAATTATTTATACATATATATAAAAATATATATATACAAAATTAAGAGAAGGTAAAGAAAGAAAAAAAAAACAACAACAAAAACAAAAGAGAAAATTTTATGTTTTGCATAAATATAAAAAAAAAAAACCTAAAACAATAGGAGCAAAAAGGAAAAGCGTAGTGTGAAGGAAGAAGAAATGTTCACAGCAATAGAAAGAGAAGCGAGCAAAGAGACGTGAAATATAAAACAAAGTAACAGATACATAAATACATATAATGCATATATGGAGCAAAATAATAATAAAAAACATATTAAAATATGTCTATCATTTGTTTACAAACACACACACACACGCAATAATTCGCGCTCGCATTAACTAAAAGGTTATATAAATTTGCGTAAAATTGTAACGCTATTATGTAATAAAAGTAAGAGTATTTAAATAATTAAGTAAGGGTTGCGAAAACAAAAGCATTGAAAAAATGATAACGAAAACCACAATTAAAAAATCTAAACTATATAAGTATATAATCCATAACGTAACAAAATAAGAAAAACAAAAAAAAAAACAAAAAACAAAAACAAAAAAGCAAAAACAGCAACAAACAACAACAGCGAGAAGCGAAAGAAAAAAAATGAGATAAAATTGTATTGTAGTTCAGCATGAAAGCAATGAAGATAAAGAACTAATGCATTTTTTAATATTTTTATATGTATACATTATCAATTTTTACATTTTTTTTTTTAGACCTTAGACATTTGACATTATTGATTTCAGATATTATAATAAAAAACAAAAACAAATATATAATGTAAAAAAAAAAGAGAAGCAGTTCCATACATTGTATTAACTTCTCGCGAAGAAAACATCTTCGACCCCAATAGCTGTATATATATAACAGGCAGAAGGAAGCATCGTAGACCACAATAAGTATATATATTCTTGATCAGCATCACTAGCCGAGTCGATGCAGTGATGTCAGTTTGTTTGTCTCTTCCTGTGCTAGATTTAGGTTTAAAGATACTTAGATGAAATCTGAAGATGGACAGATCAGATGAAGATATAGCTGCTTTAAGAACAACTGGCCGCTGTTTTAAAGCAATAAGTATATTACGATGTGCCTTTGGCCTGGAAGGCTCTATAATTGTCTTATTTCTCTTTCTTATTATAGCATTGCAGAGGGTGTAAGTTGTTTTGTTGGGCTTGTTTCTAGAGTGGTTTGATCCACTTGCATTTGATGGCCGCCAGGGCCACCTCGCTGACAGCTGACGCATGGAAACCGGCATTGCCTGCAATGTCTATGTTATCGATGTCCCGACGCAGACTGGCATTCTGATGCTGCAGCAGCTGCTCGATGCCGTGCCAGGCAATCATGACGCCATTGTCGGAGCAGTAGCGCTTCGAGGGCCGATAGCAGCGGCAGTTGTACGCCAACGACAGGCGCTCCAGATTCTCGTATATCACATCGTTGTTGGCCACGCCCCCCGATACGACAAGCGTGGGCGGCGTCTCACCAAAGAGCCTCTGCTGCAGGCAGTACTCCAGAGCCCGCTGTGTGCGATGCATCAGATGGCGACTGACCGCACGTAGCAGCCCCGCACAGAAGTCGGCATAGTTGCTGATGATGCCGTCGGGTGGCGTGCGCTCCGCCCGCTCACGATGGCGTATGGCACGGAAGGAGTTGTTCTTGATGCCCGCGAAGCTAAAGTTGCAGTTGCGCTGCTGGGCGAGGGGAAGCGGGAATTCATAGGCGTCGCGATTCTGTGCCGCCTGAGCAGCATGTTCGACGGCACGTCCTCCGTTCCACAGGCGATACTGGGGTAGTATGTAGAGTCGCAGGCGACGCGCAATCTTGTCGAATGCCTCGCCAGGCGCATCGTCCAGTGTTTCGCCTAGCAGCGTCAGGCGGCCCGGACCGTTCACCATGGCCAGCTGGCTGTGGCCACCGCTGATGAGTAGGCACAGATACGGATAGTTAATCTCTTCGAGATGTTCCATGCGCGCCTGCAGCGCATGTGCCTCCATGTGATGTACGGGCAGAAGCGGCAGCTGATGCCTGCGTGCCAAGTGGCGTGCAAATCGCAAGCCAACAATTAAGCTCAATGGCAGACCCGGCCTTGTGGTCACTGCAATCGCCTTCAGCTGCTCCGGCTTTAGCTGAGCCTGCTCCAAACAGCGCTCGCATACAGCATCAATACGCGCCCGATGCAGATCCTGAGCACGTGGCGGTATTATGCCACCGTAACTGCAAATGAAATACACATGAGTGGGATTAAATACATCTGAGTTGTTTTCTTTTGTATACCGCGTGTGGAACTCTTGCTGGGAGTCTAGCACATTGGAGTGCACTTGTCCCGCTGTGTCGACTATGGCAATGCCTGTGTCATCGCAGGATGTTTCGATGCCCAGCACATGGCTGACGAGACGTTTAGCCACTCGACTCCTTGCGGCCGGACATTTGAGCAGTTGAACTGCAACGGCATACATGTTACAGGCACAATAGTCGGGTTTTTGAATAACAAACACACTGTGTGTGTTGTCGACGTTGGGCAACGCCGTCTGCTGAGCACTGTCAGACACTGGCAACACTGACAAAGATCTCACCTTGTGGCAACTCTACACTTCGAATTTAACGAATAATCGATAGCTTTGGCGGTAATATTTTTAAAAGAAAAGGCAGATGTCGAACAAAAGAAAATTGATTTCGATTCTGTGCGACTATTAAATAATAATAATAAGCTGAATTTAAACGTGATGCGGCGTGTTTTTGAGCGGACCGTGCATGCTGGTCAAAAGCACTTACTTTTCCAACAGTAGAAATAACTCTCGAAATTCAAATGTGAACATTTTGTTTTGCAGACATAAATCCAGCCAGTAGAGTAAATGAATGTAAACGCGCTTTTTGAAATACATAGTAATTTAATTTATTTTGAAAACTATATAATAAATATATTGATTTAATCATTTTGCAAATGGAAAAGTGAATTTTCTAATTGATGTATGCATGTTCGGCACACAAACCTCATATATGTACGCACATACACACAAATCGCGTACACGCACACACGCACACACACAACACACACTTATTGTAGTTCTTTCAAATACATATGTATGTATGTATGTTCGTAGTAAAAGGTAAGTAATCCACAATCGAACTACTTGTTTGGCCTTATCGCTCGTAATAGACGCGATAATAGAGCGTTTTGGAACGCCAGATGCTATAGCTATTGTCAAATTTTAAGAGGTAGACGCCCTCGCCAGGATAGGAATGGGAACCCACGTAGACCTCGTTGTAACATTCGCGCCGATATATTGGCACTATAATTGAAATGGGTGCCTTCAATGCGGCAGCCGCATTCTGTGCAGCCAATGTGCTGCGCTCCTGCGACATTGACCCCGACTCCAGATCCTCCGTGGTAGACAGATAGTCCTCATCGACGCAATCCTCATCCTCATCGCTATCGCTCACGTGCACCGTCACCTCGCTGGTAACGGGCTTCGCCCACTCAAAGTAGATACCGAAACCAATGTCGTAATTGTCCGTGGCAAACTCCCAGAAAATGCACTTGCCATTCAGATTTGTGGGCACACGCACCTGGCGGTTCAATTCAATCAGTTAGTATACATATGCACTTTGGCTAAGGATCAACTGATCCTCGTGTAGACATATCACTGAATATGGCATAACATAGTTTGTCCATAGTAGATATATTACTCACCGTTACCGTATCGCCATGCCCAATGGTAATGACACCGTCACCGTCGCCGGCGGATACTTCAGTCTTGAACAGTTCGATATCCGGACGCGTCCAGATCTTGGCCGGACGTATCATCACATAATCGTCGTAATCATCGCTGCCCAACTGCTCCGGTTGCGCCAGTTGCTCCTCACCTGATTCCGGCTGTGACTGCAGCTGCTGTTGTTGCTGGCACTCAAATTGATTGAGATGCAGTCCCTCCATCGCGTTGGTTAGGTCAGAACTGTCTGGCCGGTTGTTGCCACTGTTATTGTTGTTGTTATTGTTGTTGTTGGTGTGGTGAGTGGAGCAGCGACTGTTGCTCTGATCCTCCTCCGTTTGCATCATCTTCTCCGTGTCCTCGTCAATTGTCTGCTGTGGCTGTTGGTTTTGGTTTAGATTTTGCGTCTGGCTCTGATTCTGCAGATGTAGCTGCTGCATGTATTGATGGTAGTGCTCCCGCTGCAGCTGATGTATGAGCACGGCCTGTTGCTCGGGATTACCAGGAAACTGCTTCTCGGCGTACAGCTGCAACAGCAAAACAAACGGAAAGTGTAGCAGACAGCGGGCAAGTCACACGAGTAAAGCAGCGTAACATTGATATGCTAGTCGTCTCGTATCCTTGATGTTGACCATCAACAGGAAATTGTTTATTGACTAATTGTGCCGTGACCTCATTCGACTCGACAACAGCCAACGACAACCGTTGACATACATTATTAACCCGGCGGGCTGGGCAACAACAGGTGCAAATGTCGATGTGTCGAGTGTTCGACTGTGAGATACCTCTTGGAGAGTTAAATTGTTGTTAAGTGCGTGCAAATTGTGGAGACGACTATTGATTTTTTTTATTTAGCTTTGAAAGCTACTGCAAGGACGAGCGGACATAAATTAAACTTTGGCAATTTGCATATATTACAGCCATAACAAATATAAATATAAAATATGGTAGGCACTGCTTTGTGTCAAATAATTTTAAAATTATTTCTAGATCATCCTGATCCTCATTCGTCATCCTATACTAACACAATTTCTTTATATTTCGTAAATGCATTAAACTGTTTCGGAGACTACTAAGAAATACCAGAATATTTGCATTAACTAACAAAAACAGCAAAAACTGTTGTACTGTTGTAAATACCCTGCAGCGAGGCAGCCATTCGATACGTGGTATTCTAATATCGATTGCGTGTCGCTGGTGATTTACCTTAAATTGCTGATATGTCTGCTTGTTGAGCGCATCCTGCAGCTGACGTCGTTGCATTTCGTCCTTGTATCCCTCCTCGAGCAGCTCCTGCTGTTCGCGTTCCCGCTTCTGTCTGGCCTCCTTTTCCTGTTCCATGCGTCGCAGCTCGGCTTTCAGTGTCTCATCGCGATTCTGGCGAACGGCCTCAATGTAAGGCCTGAAGGCGCTGCACATGGTGTCAAGCAGATCGATGAAGCCCTCCATTGCCTGCTCGCGTGTAATGTCCCCCAGCAGCTGCCAGTGCTGCTGCCTGTCCCTCCCGATGACGTCCAGGACGCCGAGAGCAGGAGCATGGTTTGTATTGAAGGGTCCCAATGCTGCCTGCTGCTTGAAAGCGATAAGCTTGAGATTGTCCTCGTAGGACAGGTGTATGGCCTTCCCAGAGTTCTCTGCAAATATACAATGAGTGAGTGGGTGTTTGAATGAGTGTTAGTATTAGTCGGATGAAGCCACACAAAAGCAGTCGTCGAGCGTCCGCGGTTAATCAACATATTTGTTGCGTTGCCTTACGTTTGTAGAATGTAAACGCGAGTCGGTAGAGCTCCTGCAATGGAAAGCCCCATTTCTCCAGAGCCGTTTTGCTGCCTGTTGTGCTGCTCTTATCCATTCTCCAGTTGACTTATGGAAATATCGTTGGAGCTACAAAATATTAGCACGGCAGAAAACAAAAATAAATAATAAAATCTGGTTGTGTGGGTGCGTGTATGTGTGAGTGTATTTTTAACAAGAATTATCGAACGTACTCGATTGCAGTACGATAGTTCGATAAAGGAAACGTCAGAAATGTCAGTGAAGCAGCAGCATACTGTGCTTAGCTTGGCGCGGTAATACAAGTTAAACGTATGATTTGAGTTTTATTGAAATCAGTATTCTATTTAAAAAGACAATGAATAATGGCAAAACACAACATTTAATATTTCATTGTTTTCAAATATAAATTTTCACAGTGTTTTCATGCAATTGGAGGCTGTAGAAAGCTAATTGGAAGATATTTAACAACGTACGATGTCAATTGGCAGTATTTGAAAATTTTCTACTTAAGACGACAATTGCATAGGAAAGTGTAGCTTTAATTTACCGGTTCTAATATCTGAAAACCAAAAGGATTATAAATCCATCTAGAACACAAGAAAAACGACACGACGAATTATCGATAAGCGCTAAATAAAAACGTGTGAATGCTCTCATTGATAAGAAGAAGAAATCTAATGGATTATTTATCACTGTCCATGAACAGCTGTTGTAGTTGTTGCTGTCTCGCTACACGTGCGCTGTTTTTGTACGGAAGCATACACAAAGATGCGTTTCTTTCTTACCGACTTGCCGACCAGGACAACAGAGCAGGATCTGAGAGCGTTGTTCCAGGACTATGGTGATGTGGAGCGCGTAGAGCTAAAGACAAAAGAGCAACTTGTGGATTCTGGACAAAGTGACAACAAAGTTATAGCCTTTGTCACAGTACAGACGGAGGATGCCGATTACTGTAAGCCCGCCACTTGGTGCAGGCAGATAACTCGAAGGCTTAACATAAATAATAATAACACTGGTATTATACGTTGCAGGCGTCAATGAGCTCAACTGGCAAAGGTTGCACGGAACCAAGCTGCGTGTATCGATCGCAAAGGAGTCTTTCCTAGATCGTCTCAAGCGCGAGCGCGAGGAGGACCAGCACAAAGAGCAAACACAGTCCAATGCCGACGAATTAAATACGAGCAGATCGCGTTTGCTTGCGCAGAACACGCAGAACAAGCGACGCGTCTTTGGTGAAAACGAAGAGATCAATGATGAGGATGTAGCGCCCGAGCTGATGATAACCAAGAAGCGTGCCGCACACTCTATACACAATGGCAAAGTAAGTGGCGACTATCTGTAATCGATTTAAAGGTACGAAGAGATTTCCATTCTTTTTTAATTTTTTTATAGATTGTTATTCAGAAGGAGCCTGATGCGAAGCCGCTGCACATTATAGAGCAGCACAGAAAGCCTAGCAGTAAGTCTCTGGATGCTCAGGCCTCTATAGCGGATCTGAAGCGCAAGGAGTCGCTTAACAAAATGCAGCAGCAGCATCAGCAAAAGAAATCTGCCATACAACAGGCATTAGCCTTCATGGACGCTGGGCAGGCCAAGCGCATCAAATTCAGCGATGCCGAAGAGGAGGATGAAGTGGAGCAGACACAAAAACAAAAAGCGAAGCCTGTCAAGAAAGATCTCTTCGAGGATAACGATGATGACGAAGAGGAGGAAGAGGAGGTTGTGCTTCCCCAGCATAGTGGCAAAAAGGGCGAACGCCTGGTGGAAATGCAAAGTAAACAGAGCTTGGATCCCAGATTTCGTATAACAGCCAACTTTGTGGGCGAAGAGGCGGACGAGGAAGCGGACGAACATGTAGATCAGGACGACCAAAAACAGAACCAGGAGCAGCCACAGGAGGACGAACGTAACTGGCAAATGGGAATTTTAGAGCAGGTTATTGGACGTAAAATAGACACGGTCAATGCGCCCAGCATGAAAGCATCCAATAATAAGAAAATGTTACGCTTTGATCCCGCTAAAGAAGAGCACCAGAAGCTGGTGCGTGTCAAGTCCAACAAGGACCAGCAGCGGCAGCAGCCGAAGGCGCCATTAGCTAACAGCGAGGACGTCTCCACGCCAGCACCAGTCTCGCAGAGTGCCTTTTATATGGTCACCGACACGTTGAAGCAGTCGCTTAAAACGCGCGGCGAAGGTTTCAGTTTGCTGGAAATGTTTTCTAGCACGCACGAGGACGCTGTGGTCAAGCGGCAGGATCAGCTGGAGAAGCTAAGCCACGAGAAGATTCTGGTCAACAAGTCTAACAAACTGGGCCTGGGCAATGTGAATCCATTCAGTTATGATTCCTCCGACACCGAAGACGAGGAAACAACAAACACAAAGGAGCATCAGTTGGGGGCTAATGAAAATACCGCACCCGCCAAGAAGCAGGGCAAGCAGAAGCAAAAGAAGCCGCAAATCTTTATTGAATCATTCTTTATACACAAGAACGATATCAGACTTAAAGGTATTTACTTATACAATATCTATATACACCCATCTATCTATAATCTGTATGTACTTTATAGAAGGCGCCAAATTCTTCAAGTCCAGCAAACCGGAACTTGACAATGACAATTACGATAATGTTAAGAAGCGCCTCAAGTTCCTCATTACCAAGAAAATTGCAAAAACGAACAAAAATAATCCTCGAAAGGTTGTCAAGAAAAACAGGAGTAACAAGAAAGAACGGCTATCTTAAGCACACTGATGATTACATATCCCTATAGACCGGAATCAATTAAATTTAAGTCCAGGGTTAAATATATTATTATATTGAACTTTTCAAACAAATTTTATTTACATGTTGTTTTCTTTTGTTTCCCGACTGGCTGTGAACAGAACATTCAACATTTTTGTACTTAAATTGTAACAGAAAGGGTGACATTTTTGTGTCGATTCTGCAACTTAAAACTTACTTTTGGCCTCATTGTTCCAGTGACAGCTATATGATATAGTGGTCCGATAATGAAGATTTTATTTGGCAAATATGAGGAACATTGTTTAGACTGGATAACTTGGGAAAAAAAATTTGGTTTTAAGACAAATCATTCCGACGGAATGTTCCAATAATGGATGGACGGACATGGCCATGTCGATGCGGCCTGCGATGCTGATAAATATACTTTGTGATCTGAGACGTCTGCTTCGTTGCAAGCTTAAAAGGAAATTTACAACATCCTCTAGAAGGATAAATATGTTATGAGTTTTTATATTCTGATACCAAAGGTATAAAGATGTTCAAATTGAGGTGTTATGTTGACTAGGGGGCTAGGAAATCGATACATCGATAATTGCTAGTCGATAAAATCACATATATCCCAGGATTTCAAAGAGTCAAAATAGATACAACAATTTACGACCATGTCCATATTTCAATAATAAAATCTTATATCTTACTCATTTTGAAAGCTAGTCACCAAATTTGAAAGGCATATTACTGAAAGGCCAAACTGTAAAGGCGGAAGAATAATTGGAGATACGCCCACTCTCGTTCCCAAAAACTATAGTGTTATAGACACCAAATTCGAAATGTAATCTTAAACAAAGTCTTTTGCCAGAGTTGTTTTGTTTTTAACTACTTTTGCATCTTGCTAATTGCGACTCGGAAGATAAATTCCAGAATATAAATCTCCTGATATCTGCTCACCCAAAAATCAATGCATTTATATGATCATGCACTCATAAGTGATGAGTACGACTTGGTTTCCAACCAACTTACTTTAACGATCTCAAAATTATGTCATAAGAATAAATATAAAGATGGGTTTTTTTTTTTTTTTTCAAAATTTGGTTTTTTTGTATCTTAATAAATTTAAAAAAAAAAAATGTTTACATTACATACACACGTACAAATTATATGTATCTGCACAAATGCATTTGAGCCCCATTTCAGCTCCAACTTAATCAAAATTTGATTTGGGTAAATAAAAAAAAAAAAAGGACAATTTGAGTCGAGCACACAAAACGCAGACTGGCCAGTTAGCACTGGAGTTAAGACTATATATTTGGGTGTGTAGCTATTACCTTAGACGATATAAACAACGTGCACATGAAAGATGATTGCAAATATATATTTATATAAATATATGTAAGTCCGTGTGAGCGTAAAAATCGATTGCTAAAAGTCTGCGCCTATAACTAGAGAGGATTCATTGAACCTTAAGCTAGATACATATGTAAAATTAAGTTAGTGCTGGCACAAATATTGCGTCTGGCGAAATTAGATCTTAGATTAGAGAAAGGGTTTGCGTATGCTTAAAATATGCATGCGAATCCTTAAGCACTTTGGCTATTAAGTAAACGTTGCAAATCTCATTTAGATTCGAGACATGGCTCGTCTTTGGCACTGCGTTCAATTCAATTTATTGTTGTATATATATATATATATATATATATATATACAAATATATACATATATATACATATATGTACTTATTTTTACGTCTGCTCTGGATTTTCCGGTTTGGAGACAGCTGCTGTTTCCTCAACCCCATCCACTAGCTCCTCCACGTTGTTGTCATCGGGCACCAGAACAATAGCATCATCGGCATCATCAACAATGGATGCGTCTGCCCCTGCATCGGCGGGAGTGGCGGCACTGCTCAACGATAAAGCCAGAGTTTTGTCAACTGGAGCTGATGACTCTGCGGCAGCCAACGTTGTTGATCTGGCAGTTGTTTCTCTGAAGGCGCTGCTGAGATGTGTCGTTGTGGTTGCCGCTTTGCCCGCAGCGAGCGTCTCAATGGCAATCACCGTGCGCTCCAAGAGACTCATAAAGCGCTCCTCTCGTGCATCCATCCGCTTGAGCAGCTCCTCGTCACGCTTCTCGCGCCGCTTCAGATACTCGATGAGCTCGTAGTTGGTGCTGTCGCCATCGGTCGATGTGGACATCTTGCGCTTGCCGCTCTTCAGCGACGCCGATGAGCTGCAATCGGACAGATTGTCCGTGTCCACAATCACATCCGGATGCAGAATATTCTGATCTATGCTGGGTGAGTAGAAGTTCTGCGCGCTGCAAATGAATAAACCATCAACGAATTGAGTTTGGCACATCGGCCAGTTAATTGGCTCTATTAACATATACAATTCGTTTCTCTAACTGCAGACTCACCCATTATAGTTGGTCTGCATTAGCTGAATGTCATCCGGATTGAATTCGCCTTCGGAAAGCGGCTCGGATCTGTGAGGAGTGAATAAATAATTCGTTTAAATGGATGGATGGAGGAGTGATTGGTTTGGCGCCGGCCGACTGACTCACTTCATGGATATGTTGTTGTCGTTGGTATTGCTGGTGCTATTGTGGTGCAGGTTGAGCGGACCATTGCAATCCTTATCAAAGTCGGGCGCTTCGGGTGGCTCTTGCAGCCCATGTCCGTGATCCTTAAATGCTGCAGTGTGATTGTGATTGAGATTGAGATTATGACTGTGACTGTGATTGTGGCTGTGGCTGTGATTGTGACTTTGACTGTGCAGATGCTCCTCGTCCTGGTTGAGCCCCGAACTACTATTGCCTTGGAGCTGTGGCTCGTGGCGCAGTTGGGCAGCAACGGCGGCAGCAGCAGCGGCGGCTGCAACAGCGCCGGCGACCTGCAGCTGGAGAGGATTATCATCGTAGACACTGGTTGGCAGACCGACGACGGGTAGGCCAGCACCCTCGCTGAGCTGCGTCTCAACAAAGTGATTGGGCACGAAGCGTTCCAGTTTGCTTGCCCCACTCTGTGACGAGTCTGTGGAGTGGGCGTGACTAAGGCTCTGAAGCAGGCTGTGCTGATGCGGCGTCAGATTATCCTTGTTGAGCAGCACGCCCAGCTCGGCCGCCTGCCTCCGCCGCTGGTAATAGGACAACTCATTGTGATTCTTCGAGATGAGCGCCAGACGTTTGCCATTCGAGCCCCAGCACTCGCCGCGCTGCTCCTCGATCTCCTTGAAGAGGAACATGTAGGGCCAATTGCGTCGCACATGACGCTCCGGATTCTTTTTCAGCTGAGTGTAGATCTTCTTGAGATTCTCATAGCGATTGCAGCACTGTTTCGCGGTTCGCTTTCGCGCACTGAACCGGTTCAGCACCTCGGCGACCATCTCCCAAACGCTCGCATGGTTCTTCCGATTTGATTGAAATGCGCTCTGTATTCGCTCCGACTTCACAATGTTCAGCAGCGCCACAGACTCGGGCACATTGAAATAGCTCTCTGGTGTTCGCGGCGCCCTTTGATGGTGATAGCTGCTCGTCACTGTCGGTGGATTTTTCGTCTCCTGCAATATACGCGACAGAGAACACTAGGTTACAAATATACATACACAAGTGCATATATATATATATATATATATATATTTTTGTGTGTGTGTGTATATATATATGTATAAGCCGTAGCCCCCACACACACCCCAACATCCGTTCACATAATTACGCTCGCTTCGATTATCATGCTATCCCATTCCCACACATGGATGCACCATATACCATGCATATAAAAAATTGTGGAAATGCTTAAGCCTACTGATCGTAATCAGATCAATATGAGAACAAGTTTTGGGGCAAAAGTTATATTTCTAAATTTCTAAACTTGATCAATAATATGTTATATATTTAAATGCTCTGGCTTTCAAATTGTGGCTTTTATTGCTTTTATTGCGGAAATCGAATTGAATCGAAACGAATCGAATCGGGAACGGGGCCAGTTATTAATCAAATATTTATGCTGATCAAGAATATATATACTTTGTGGAGTTGCAGATACTTCTTACACAGGCAGTCACAAGGGGGCCTTTTAAGATGTACATAATTATATCTGTAAATGTTTTTGCTTTAAATAACCTCATCCCGATTAAAAGTAACTGGTAAACTATCCTTGTCCTGTGTTAAGTAATTAACCCAGTTCCTAAAAGAATCTAGGGACAATTATTAGAACAGCTTGGATTAACTTTTCCATTAACCACTAACCATTCCATTAATAATCGAATGAAGTTAAAAATGTACACAAAATCATGCGAAACTTTCTACCAATTACCAATCACCTGAGTAAGCAACTACTTTTGCATGGGAAGTCCATGAACCACTATATGCAATCAGGTACTATTGGTACTACTTGTGTGTTTTAAAATGTGTGCACATACCACAAATGAGGGCTATACTTAAAAAATTATTAGCTAACAGGTGTAATATTCGCGATCTGTGTTTTCTAGGCGAGAGCTTGTCCACATTTAGGTCGAGTAATGTGAATATTCTACGGGTCTCACATCCGCATGGCAAGTTAAGTGGGGAGCTTGCACGAAACCAATATGCCTTGCTTCGTTGAGTAAACAGGGTATAAATAGCTTGAGAATTAGACTACAGGGCAGTAACTACTCAGGAAGTAATTATTTTCAACGTTTTTTTTTGTAGCTTTGAAATAAGCAAAGACAACTAAAACTATTGATATGATCCAACAACTTGACCCGAGAGACCTCACAGATGATAAGCTTTGTCAGCTTCCCCCAAACTTAAGCCGGTCGAGTCGCCGCTAAATTCGAATTTCAGTGGGGGCTACATACGAGGAGTTCCGGCTAAATGATCTATTGTTGGGATACCATATTTTATACCCCTGCAGAGGATATTCTAAATTACATATCAGATGCGTTTCTTTCGACAACTCATCCACATTGAAATATAATATAATAGAGAAGCCATGATCAAGTTGGATTTCAATGTGGCTTGAATTAAAAAATATAGCAGCAAAAAAAAAATGCATCCACACATAAAGAAACTGGGTTATTGCCAGCCTATGTTTTATTTTTCTTCTGATTTGCGCATCTCAATTTTTGAATTATGTGGAATTTCTCTATTATAATTTTCCACATAAATTAACAAATCTAATATTCAATAACTTATCCAACTAAATTTCCAAAAAAAAAAACTATAAATTTAAAGGTTTATCGTCTCGTTATTTCATGCGCAAACTGATGCCGTTAAGAATCTAAAATAGCTGAGACGCTCTAAATAGATACCGACTCGGGTGTGTAAGGATATATGAGCTGAGATCTTAAGCACCCTTCTTCTTCTTCAATGGCGGCCCCCTACTCAAAGTGCCGTTGCCAACTTGTGCATTCGGAGAAGTATATAAAACAAACATAACTGTAATTGCTGAGCATTGCTTTGCTTTTGAGCGAACGGATCGCTAAAGGGATGGGGGCTTGGGGGCATGCATGGGGGGATTAGTTTTCATTCGGCATTCTCACATTGCAATCGTGCACGACAAAGAGCCTGCTCCGAATTTTGTGCCTCTCTTTCGCCCGCTCTTTCTCTCTCTCCCTCTCACCCTCTCCCACGGTCTTGAAGGGATTTACTCTTGTTATTGGTGTTGTTGCTCTCTTGCTAGGTGAGCTTTACTTACCATTTGAAAATTCGTTTGAGTCAGCAGTTTATTTCACAGAAGCGACAGCGTCGGCGTCAGCTGCTACAGCAACAGCAACAGCAACGCAGAAGCAGCGAGCGTTTGTGCTGAGAAGGCGTAACGATGAGATTCTGTTGTGTTTTATACTATTGTAGCACGGTGTCCCTTTTATTATAAATTAACTTTCGGTGCCGCAGCCTCCTTTAGCTATCTTTGCAATTGTTGGCAACGCTAACATTTCAAAATGCACAAAAACACCGAAAAAAAAAAAACGGCCGAAAACCATTTAAAAATAACGCACTTCTAATTGGTATGTACACACTGTAAATATTACATATGTATGCATGTAAGTATGTATATATGTATCACTGTATCACATACATGTGCATCAAATACATGAGAGTGTTTCAAGTGTGCACTAACCAAATGCGAGCGAAAATCTGAGAAAAATACATGGGCTGAGCACTTGAAACGCTTGTGTTCGAAAGGTTCGTTTCTCCCAATGTTATTATTTAAATTTGGTTTTTTTTGTTTTTGTTTTTGTTTTTGTTGACGACCAAACGTTGCGGTCGGCGACAACGACTATTAATATTTAGAAGTTAACCTTTTAGCCTCGGACTGCGGCTCATCGGCTACAGTTGAAAATATAGAGACAAAAAAAAGTAAAGCACAAAATTGAGTATGTATGTGTGTATGTACAATTGTACATATACACATGTATGTGCACGTGTATTTTGATATGTGCACATGTGTTTGTATGCATGTATTTAGTACGAATATAACTGACGGCGGCTCTAGTTGCTGTCTTGGTATATTTTTCTTCTTTTTTTTTTTTTTGGTTTTTGTGTTTTTTTTTTGTTTTTTTTTTTTGGTTGGCTTATTGGATTGAATAAATTGTTGTGGCTCTTCTTGGGCGCTTTGCAGGGAGCAACAGTAAAAACAACTCGCGCAGTGTTGTGAGCATTAGCATACTCACTCGCTCACTCACACACTCATTCGCTGACTCGCTCGCTCGTTCACTCGCTCATTCATGCACTGCGCACGGACACTGGCAAAACGGTTATTCTTGCACTTGCACTTTGTTGCACATTTTATTCATGCTATGAGCGATCGATCCCGCACTCGCTCACTTGGCGCTCTCTTTGCGTTTTTTTGTTATTGGCTTGGCTTATCGAGATGTATGTATATGTATACACATGCACTCCAGCATGCATATGTACATATTAATCGGTGTATCGGTGTATGTATGTTGCTGTGCGATGTTCGTAGGAATTCGCGCGGCCGAGCCAAATGTCCGTTCATCGACGGTTGCCTTTGGTGCGCTTGCAAATTGAACGAACCAACACTAAAAAAAAAACAAAAAACAAAAACTATACGAAAGCAAAGCAGAGAAACTAAACAACAACGACAAGCAATCTGGCAAAGAAAATGAAACTGAACTTTTCGTAGCGATCCCGTTGCCGATACTAACGGCAGTCACAGACACAAATACACATTGCGCCAAGTTCTGCTACGATCGTTAGGCGCTCGTCGGGCGCTGCTGCTGCTGCTGCTGCCGCCGCCGCCGCTGCTCCTCGGGATTGCGTGCGTCGTTGTTGTTGTTGTTGTTGCCGCTGCTGCTTGCTTGCTTGCCTGTGCTTTAACTTAGTAGATTGTGACGGCAGCGTTGGTAGCGACGACGGCCGCAGCAGAAGAGGCAGAGCCAGAGGCAGAAGCGGAGGCAGAGGCAGAGGCAAAGGCCGCTCTCTCGCTGTTTCACATGTGTTCAAATGTCTTCTTCGAGCGCAGATGTCTGTGTGTGTGTGTATATATATATATATATATAAGTATGTATGTAAATATACATAAATACATATGTATGTCTACTTATAGAATCTCGAACGTAAAGACAACGCCAGCAGCGACCATAAGAGCAACGGGAATAGCGCCAGTTAACTGATGCTGCGCCGTATGGCCATTCTGATTCTGATTCTGATTTCGATTTCGATTCCTACAGTCAAAACAAGGAAACACATACATCTCTCTCGGTGTGTGTGTGCGTGTGTGTGTGTGTGTGAGAGTTGAGAGCTGCTGACATACTCTCACTCTCACTGTCACTGTCACTCTCACTCGCACTCTCTGGGGCATGGTGCATGTGCAGGCAGAAGGAATCTATGGGCATTACTGTGCTGCAGCAGCGAGTGGGAAAAATCGTAGCCTATAAATAGATACAAGTATGCTCGATATTCATATACGTATGTTTCTATATACATACCTACATGTATATGTATGTGTACGTGTGCACCCCAAAGAAGCTGCGACTCGGTTGATGATCTTTAGCGTTTGCTCAGTAAAAAAAAACTGTTGAAGTTGGGATATTGAAGAATTCTTCTTTTTTTTCTGTACTGCTCCGGTTAGTATCGATTATAATTATCAAAACTTATGGCTATATGAATATGATTCTTTGTATAACATCTATATTTATATTGTAAGCTTAAAGAATTTTTAGAATGCATCCTTTATTTGGTAAATCAAATCAGAATAAATTCCGAGTGCTTAAATTTGAGTTGAAATATGTAAAAATTCTCTTAATCGATCAGATTCGGTTCCAAGGCTGAAATTGAAATACAGTGGCCGGTTTTAATTGAAAACTTTCCGAAATTAGAATCGTAATTTTCGAAGTGAATTTCATTAGAATTTAGAGTACTCTATGCTGAGAAAGACTTTTTATATTAGCTTCCTGTGTTAAAGACTTTTAAAACTATTGAAACTGAAATATATATGAAGATTACTATTGTAAGAAATACAGTTTGAATATTCAAAAATTGTGTTGATCGAAATCGATTTCTACTCTAAGTTTGGACCGTATAGTGCGTCTTAATACAGTTTGGCTGCAGTTTAAAGGGTTATATTCAAATGGACTACATGCATAGAGAATGCTAAGAATAAATAAATAAATAAATACATTGTAGACCATTTTACATTTGAAAGTCAAACAAGTGATGACCCATGAACCCCATAACACTGAGGAGAGGGATTTGGAATGCTATGTTTTTTTTTTTTTTTTTGCTTTTCTATTCCTTCTTATTTGGTTGATTTGTCAAATGTATTACCCCAAAATCGAAATGGATTCTCATTAATTAGTTTCGGTGCATGGAAAAGTGTTTGAAAACATTTCGAAAGCGTTTGATTTCGATTCGGAATGTACATTTTCTGTACATATACATTTCAGTTTATACGTATACGTATGTACGTACTCGGGGCCCCACCGGTATTTTTAATTTATGTAAGTATGTATGTACACGAAAGACTGCCAACGATCGTATTCTATTTGTAATCCAAAATAAGTGAATGTATCTGTATTTGTAGCTGTAGCTGTAGCTGTAGCTGTTGCTGTAGTTGTTGCTGTAGTTGTTGCTGTAGTTGTAGCTGTATCTGTATCTGTAGCCGTATGTGGTTCACTTTACGAGCTCTCGTGCCCACTCTCTTTTTGATATTTTTGGTACAGCTGCTGGAGCCGCGATGTAAATGCTTTTCGTTATTCTTATTTCGTTTTGATGCCCCCAAGAACTCAAAAAAAAAAAAAAAAACAACTAAAAACGAAATCGCTTTCATTTCGTTCCTCCGCATGCACAAAGTGAGTACTTACAAACATCCATGACGACATAAATACAGACATACAGAAGAATAGATCAGTACTTCAGTGCTATGAGTACTATCTGCTTAGTTACGATAGTGCACTGTATAGTCTTGGGTTATCTCTGGCTTAATAATTATTTACGCCCTTCTGCAGAATAAATGCGTATTCTTAACATTGATAATAAATACAAGCTGCATTTTTTTTTAGAGCGTTTCAAGGATTTCAAGGAAGTAAATGGATCAATTAACATATATATATGTATACATACATATATACAAACAATACCGAGTCCTCTAATCCTCTTTTCATATACAACATAAGCTTAAATGTTTTTTTTTTTAGTTAGAAAATTGCAACTTATTGTTGCACAAGAAATTCTAGTTACAGTATCTTAGGATTAAGAAGTCAATTGACTTATATTGGTTGTCATTTAATATCTCAAAATAAAATCTTCAAAAACTTAATTTTGGGTGTAAATTGATGTTTTGTGTGGAAGTCTTAACGATTTTTATTTGCAACTCACATAATTTGCTTCGATTTCGAAAATATCACAGGAACTGCGAACTTAATAAAGTTGAGTGCTGAGAATGCATTGGAAAATTGAATTCGAAAACTCTCAAGGAAATTGAAATAAATGTAAATATATAACACTGGAATAGTCTGCTCTGAAATAAAGTATAATAATTTGATATAAATAGCAAATGCTAATTCCAAATGAAAAATACAGAAATGTTCATGGATTTTCCGTAGTTAGATTCCCACCTCCACAAAAGTGTAAAATGAATCAATCAGTCGCTATAAATGTTTATATGCGTATATGTAGAAATGATATATAGACAGTATATACTCGATATTAAGAGATCCGTATGCAGGCAATCGTCGGCATCGTCGGTATCTTTGCGTTTTATAGCTATTGTCTTTGGTCGCTGAAGCGTTCGTTGATTTTGGTTGTTTTCATGTTATTTTTCCTCTGTATTTCTGCTTTTGAAATGAAATGAGTACAAGAGTTATTTTTAGAACTAAAATTTTCTTGAATTTTACTCGTTAACATTGCTTACGCTCCGTTCTTGTAGTAGTTGCTGTTGTTGTTGCTGTTGTTGTTGTTGTTGTTGCCGTCGCTGTTGTCATCGTCGTCTTTGTTGTTATTGTTGCTTCTGTTGCTGTTGCTGCTGCTGCTGCTGCTGTCGATCGTCACGACGGTGACTGTATCTCTGTGGTCTCTGCTGTGGATTTTCCTCGTAGAATTTAGGATTTTTCTTAAGTAACATTAGTTTTGAATGGTCGGCACACACATTTATCTGTATGTATATACAACATATATGTAGATAAATAGACAGATGTACAGAGATGAAATAAGTGCATATGTGTGTGTGTGTGTGTGTGTGTGTGTGACGGATTTTGGGAGTGCTTTACAAGGGGGATGCTGATGGGGATGGGGGCCTCTCGAAAAATTATTCACGAGAAACGAGAAACGAGCGTCGAGCGTCGAACGTTGAACGTTGAATGTCGAACGTTGTTGGTCTCTGGCAACCGCAGACGTTCTCTAAGATTTATAGTTGCTATTTTTAAAACGGCATACTAACAACCGTAGGGATCGCCCAGACTCGTAAAATAGTACACACTGTAAATGCATATGTAAATGTGTGTATGTCTATGTGTATGTGTATGTGTATGTGTATATACATATGTTACATATATACACTTACATATTCACTTATGTATGTAAATAAAGAGCAACGATTTTGTTCTGTGGCATAAGGCATCAGTGTTCTTTGCATTTAACGAACGAGTGTAACATTTGCCCCGATTCAGCTGGAGAGTGCAAATTGTGCATTGGCCCGTGGGGTTTATTGAACCCGTTGACGATTACGGGGTTCGGCCAGAGCTGTTTCTAATTTCAATTCCATTAATCAATATATATATATATTATTATTACCATATTATTTTATTACATTTACATTTAGTCTGTATATCTTAATATATAATATTCAATAAGAAATTATTTTCTTTTTAAAAATTTACATATCAAGTGCATAGTATAATTAAAATCTAAAAATAATTTTATTAAGGATTGCTTGAACATTAGGCTTGAATATTGAAAATCATAATTGGAAGAAAGTGACGGATATTTGTCCACATCGCACAAATTAAACACATTCAAAAATTGACTTCATATAAACAAAATAGTAATTGAAACAACAGCGCCATCTAGCGGCCTCTAGGTGTGCATCTAAAAGAGCTGCAGCGCTTTCAGCAGCATGTAAGCAGCAAGGCCTAACGAATTTGCTTGTCGCAACACCAACAAATGCCTAACCCTGAAATATGTTACACACACGCACACGCACACACACACACACACATGCACATAGTCATAGTCATAGTTAAGCATGTGTTGTTCAAAAGTGCTTGGAGAGCTTTAATCGTATTCATACCAACGTTGATGCCAGATTGAATAACACGTTGAGGTGAGCCATGTGATAACAGGTGTGCGCACATTTAAGCCTCGGTATTATGACACATTGCCACCGAGACGCAACAGCAGCATATTTGCATGTCCTTGAGGGTGAACTGAAATTACTGTCGCAAAAAAAGTGAAAGTACACGGTGGGAGAGCGAACCAGCGAGCGCAAGAGAGTTTGTCGCTCGTGCGTCTGCGCTATTGTTAGTTGCATTTAGCATTGCCTACTTTCGAGCGTCGCTTCAGTTGGGGCGGTCTTTTTTCCAAGCGAGCGCACGCAGGATGTGTGGGTGCGTGAGACAGCGCGAGAACGAGTAAAATAGAGAGCGAGAGAGAGATGGAGAGAAAGAGTGAGAATGTTCGTATTGAAAAAACTTGTGGCTTTCGCGCAACAATGAACCCTGTTATAGATACACATATGCACATGGGTGTATGTGTGTGTGTGTGCGTGTGTATGGAAGAAAAAAGCTTTGGTGTCTGTAAGCGGTAATACTGGAGTTGCCAGATCCTGGAGGATAGCCACTAGAAATACATATGCACTCACGGCAGCTGGTCTGGCAACCATTTGTCAAACTTCGCGCATTTGCTGTCTCGCTCACACCTGCAAGGTACGTGCTTGTAAAAGCTAAAACCTTAAAGGGCAGCACCGAAAGCTTTTTCTTTCTTACTCTCCTTTTTGTAAAACGCCAAAAGCAGCGATGGAAGAAGAAGAAGCAGCAGCAGCAGCAGCAGCAACAGCAGCAGCAACACCAGGAGCAGCAGCAGTCGCCGCAGCGGCAGCAGAAGACAGCAACGACTCGAACGGGAGTGAAAAGCGTATCTATTTTCCTTGGAAAAAAAGTGATACATACGGAAAAATTGCAACCTTTCATTCACGGAATAACAGCCGCATCGACTCCGCGTACGTGTCTCAAACAGTAGTTAAAAGTCGTTGAAAGTGAACGCGCGTTAAAAAAAAAGAAAGAACAAATAATAAAATATATATATATATATATATATATATATATATAGAGAAGAGAAAATATTCATAGAAAATTAATAAAATCACCAAAAGGTGAAAGCGCAACTGAAATTTTTTTTGTGTGTGTGTGTTTTTTTGTCGTTATTCTTTTGCTTGTTCTTAGCTAGTGGAATTTAACAGATTTTGCAGAAGTGTTAATGTCTGCGTGCGTGTGTGTGTATGTGACTATGTGCAATTAATGCATTTGCATTACTTCTGTGTGCGTTTGTGTGAGTGTGAGTGTGAGTGCCAGTTAGAGTATGTGTGTCGGTGTGTTCGTGTGTGTGTGTGTGTGGCCACGTGAATCAAACGCGCGCAACGACACTCCACAACACGTACAAACACACACACACACACACACACGCACACACAAACACACACACGAGCAGCAGGAAGCAATAGAGAAAGTGACAGTGTGGCGCTGGCAAAGTCAGTGCCAAAGTCCGAGTTTTTGGCAGCAGCGTCAACGTCAACGTCAGCGTCAGCGTCACACTGTTCCTTCACTTCCTTTCGTTTTCCAAATGTGCGGGAAAGTGAAAGTGAATGCGAGTTTTGCGCTTGTGTGTGTGTCTCTGTGCCTATGTGTCTGTGTGTGAGTGTGTCTGTGTGTGTGTATGTAATTGAATAGTTATTGAAAATGAAATTGAAATTGAATTTGAATTTGCAATTGCAGCTGTCTTTGATGTGAAGCCTTTTTTCAGCAAGAACAATAACAGCAACAATCATAAATGCTTAACAGCAAGCTCAACAGCTAAATCGACAGCAGCAGCAGCAGCAGCAGCAGCGGCAGCAGCAACAAAAAATAAGTTTAAAAACTGTTGAATATAGAATGACGTTGCAGACAAAAATCAATGTAAAATATAAAGCCATAATAGCAACAGCAGTAACAACAACAACAGCAACAACAAAACCAACAAAAACAAGCGCAAGTCTGCGCCGCCGTTGACAAGCACGCACCCATACAGACAGACAGACAGACACGCAACACGCGCGCACACACACATATACTCACACACACACACACACACACATACACACACACACACATACACACACATAGACACAAACACACACGCACGCACAAAAAGACACACACTCACACGCACACACATACATATAAACAGGAAGGCGGATACGCAGCGAAAGGCCTAAGCTGTGGGCCAAAAGCGAAGTCGCACAAATTGGTGGAGCAGCAAGTGCAAAAGCAACAGCGAAAATAAACAACAGCAACAACAACAGTAACAACAACAGCAGCAGCAGCAACAACAGCAGCAACAACAACAAGCAGTAGCCAGCAACAAAAAGGCGAAGCAGAAGAGAGAGAAGAAGCAAAATAGGAGTTGTGTACAGTTTATTAACAGTTAATCGTTAACTTTTTCAAATAGTGCCATATTCCTACACACATACATACACAATGAAGCCATCGGATTTGCTGCTGGTGTTGGAAAAGGTAAAATTCAAAAATGCACAGCGAATTATTGTCACTGCTAAAATTGGAGCAGACACGCATACATACATACAAATTAATGTTTTGTATGTAAATATGTATGTATGTATGTATGCATGAGCGTAACAGCGAATTTACTGTTGTAATGCTTGCCTTTAAATTGCCAATTTGATAGTCGCATACACACATACAAATACACATAGATATGTGTGTATGTATGTATGCATGTATGTATGTGGTGGTATGCCTGTATGTGTAGACTTATGCAAATCCATTTGGCGGCTGCGAACTCGCTCGCTGCCCACCCACACACATACAAGGGACGTGGTCGCAGCGAGGACGACAACGAAGCGAGCGCCAATGTCGATGCCGAAGCGTAAAAATAAAAATAAAAAAAAAAAATAAAAAAAATACAAGAAAAACCCTGTGGGAGCATGCGGTGGGAATGGCTGCAGAGCAAGACTGGGGATGGGGAGGAGGTAGGAGGTCTTGTAGGGTTAGGTTAAAGGGAAGGCAGCATTTTGGCTCCGTTGTGTGTTATCTTTATGACTGCCTCTGTTTCTGACTCAGTTGCCCAGTTGCCCAGTTGCTCAGCTACCCAGTTTTACCGTCTCCCACAAGCATAACGTGTACAAGTATTTATATATCGTATGCTCCCCATGTGTATACATAAATACACCTACATATATATATATATATATATATATATAATATGAAAGGATGTATGTAAGTATATGGGAACTGTCCGAACGAGTCGCTTGTTACACTTTCTTAAACAATCCACAGTTACCGTTTGTTCCCCACATCCCCTGCAGCAAAAGTTTCCCAATGACTGATAAACAAGTGTGCAAACTGTGAGGAGAAATGTTTGGGAAACTGGAGAAAACTGAGATTTTAGCGGAAATGCTACGGTTACTCAACAAGTACCAAATGAGTTACACACACAAACATACAAACATACATATATTATTTATATGAAGTTAAGTTATACTCGAGTCATATCACTCATACGTATATTACACATACGTCCCATGGACCCGTTGGCGAAACCATCGCAAATCAAAAGTAGAATATTTTCACCCAACATTTGTATACACTATTTTAGACAAATTGATAGAATATTTTAACTAACCTTTAAGAAAAAATCGCATTTCAAGCGATAAAAAAGTCTTCAATTGATTGACTCACTTTGATTTAAAAAAAAATGATTTTTTTTTAAATTCTTCAATAATTATCAATCGATTGGTTTCTTTGGTTGGTATATCCTTATATAAATGCTTATCATATTTATATATCTTTGTCAGCGTAAGAGTTAATGAGGCTATCATTGAATTTAAGCAGGGTATGGCACAGTCGGTAGACTTTCCTTTGATTGCAACGTTCTTTTCCGTTAACCTTGAGAGCAGACAAAAGAGACAGTCAGCAGGCGGCGGCTTGAATCGAGTTTCTTTTGATGGAATTTGATGAGCAGCATCGCGTCAACATTGAGGGACATTATTCAAGCCAGGCCAAGACAAACAAAGGGCCCTTCCAATTGTTGTTTGCCATTCAGCTCGACTCGGGTGCACTTATTGCTGCTGTGGTTGGCTGTGGGCTGCTCTTGATTTTGATGTTGATGCTGTCACTGCTCGCATCTCATCCGGCCACATCTCACTATTCCATCATCCCATGCTCTTTGATTCCGTGACCTTTAGCTTTGCAGCAACCATTAATAACACAGCCACTCCATCGGAGGGGCGAGGTGGGGTTTTTGTGGTTGAGTATTGTGCAAGTGCTTGTTGCATTTAACTGGAGCATTTTCATTGAGGCATTAAACAACAAGCTGCACATGATGGTCAGGATGGTGAGCATACCAGCTGTGTTGTGGTTATATAACAAACATAAGCAAAAGTCAAACTATGCCCGTTACCACTCCCACATACCCTCACCTCATCCACGCCTGTATGTATTTACTACAACACATGCCACTCGACCATTGCAATGCGAATTTTAATATGCAAATAGTTAGTGCTAAAAAAAAACTTCTATTTACATATGTTATATTGAAAATATGAAGACAGTACCAACTTCCTTTGCCCAATAATAATAATATAATCTACGGAAATTCAAAAATTCTTAAAGAGATAATATTATAAAGTGAATGTACAATGTCCGAATATGTTAGCAATTTATATATACAAAAGAATCAAAGCAGAAAGTATAACTATTCATGGCGTCTCTATATATATATAGATATATATATATATATATATATATATATATATATATCTAAGCTGCTGCGTAGACCGCAGGAAAACTTGTTGCAAATATCGATTGTGGGGCACAAAGGCACTGCTTTACAAAAAGATACCAAAAGGGGTGGGAGTGGGAGTGGGAGTGGATGGATTGTTGGGTGGTGAGCGTGTGTGTTGGTTTGTGTGCTTGTGTGGTGCAGGCATTTCAATTTATGCTCGACACTCAACGCACTCGATGCTTAACAAGTTTTTTTCTCGTTATTTATTATTTTTTTTTGATTGACGCCACTTTCATCTTTCAAAAACAGAAATCGTTGGCTTCCAGTTCATTGGCGCTCACTTGACTATGATATTAATTAAAGCAATGTGCTGCTCTCTGTCGGTTGGCACTTTCCTATTCCCGTATTCTCTTTACCATTCCATTCTCATGCTATCTACTGATTTTCTATTCGGTTTTGGCCAGGTCAAGTTCAAGGTGCCATTGCCGCCGGGCGTCAGCTCTACGACGCTGCTACCGAAGCTCATACGCACCAAGGATGTGAAGCAGCTGCAGGACGGCAATGCACAGCCCACAAAGCCAAAGCTAACGGTAAGTAAGAGGAAGCCAAATGAAACCAAAGGAATGCGGTTGCATACAAGGCATTCGTTCATAATATTTATTTCTATGCAATTTTTAACTGGATAACAAATGTTAACCTTGTTTAGCATTATCGCCCTAAATTGTAGAAACTTTCGGATTTTTCCGATGAATTAGAGTTTTCATTTCAAATTTTTTTATGTTTTTATTTATTTTTTTTATATATTTATACTTATTGTATCATTTATTATTTTTATTTATTTTCTATTATTAAGAAATAAATTTCTAAGAAATAAAAGGTCATAATTTTTAGAAATATTGTTTTCTTTTTATAGAAATCATTTATAAAAACAAAAAGAACTTTATAGCTTTTAGCAATATTTTCATTGGAGGAGTTTAACGGCTGCTTAACGATTTATTTTCGAAGAATCAGGGTTTGCATTTCTACTTTTCGAAATAATTTCTATAATAAAGAAAATAAAAAAATCTTTTCTAATTTTTAGAATTTGTGTGAATTAGAAATGATTTATTAAAATAGGAAAAACTTTCTAATCTTAAAATCAATTTTCATTTCAGCGAGATTTTTTTAAGATTCAGTCCGATTTTTTGTCTGAGTAATTGGGAAGTTTGAGCATATTTTATATGGATCATTATACTAATTTCTTATGAAAAATTAGGTGACCGAGAAAAGAAGCATTTCCGATCCATTAAGCTCTATGTATTTTTTTTTTATACATATGCGTATCTAATATATCAAATAATTTTATAATCGTTGACAGAAATGCCTGAATACGCTGGATCTGACATCGCTGGGCATTGGATCCTGCTGCGGCACCGGAATGTACCTCGTTGCTGGCCTGGTGGCACAAAAAATGGCTGGACCGGGTGTGGTTATTAGTTTTATTATAGCCGCAATTGCGAGTATTTTTTCAGGTAACTCAATCGCTAGCCACCATATGAATAATCTCCGCTGATACTTAGGCTATATATTTGCAGGCGCGTGCTATGCGGAATTTGGCGTTCGTGTGCCACACACATCCGGCTCTGCCTATATGTATTCATATGTGGCAGTTGGAGAATTTGTAGCTTTTATAATTGGTTGGAACATGATATTGGAATATCTAATAGGTAAGCAATACTGATTAATTAAAAATTACCACAGTGTTCATATTTTTCAAAAAACTTGTTGCGACAAAATTTTAGAATTAGAAAAGATATTTCAAAGCAAACGCCAAATTGGAACATTTGAATCTACGCTCTACGAAATTCGATTAAAGGCACTTTAATTTTTGCTTATAAAATTGAAAACTAAATTTAAAACCTGTTTTTTTGTTCCACAAAAGTTTGCTGTTTTAAATACACATCAAATAAAAAAGGAATTAAACTTGTAAAATTAACATACATTTTTTATTATTATTTTTTTTAAAGTGAGGTTAAGGTGTGAAATTCGATTGAGGGCTAATAAAATTAATATAATATGCAAAAATTACATGAAAATAACAAGTTAAAAATGTCCATAACTAAAAAAAAATCGATTTGACATCGATTCAACAACTTTTTAGAACTCAGATAATGGGATTTTGGACCATTCCTTAACGGCAGCCTTCGTAGCTGCTCAATTGTCTCAAACTGTGGCTTACCCACTTAAACTCGACGGAACAGTTATCCCCACATGTTCTCTATGGGATTCAGGTCGGATAATCTTGCTGCTCACTCTAAAAGCTTAAAATCCTTCTCCTGAAATCACCCACGGCAACAGGATAATGTTGGAATACGGTATTTGTGTCTGGTTAATGCTCCACAAAGTTCACCAACACTTCGTTCAACATATTTATCAAACAGTGTCACAAATCGTGCTTTTGTAGTGATGACTAAATGCAGCCCAGATCATAAGTGAAGCCCCGTCACAGCTTTGAGTAGGGAAAAATCTCTCAGTCTTCTTTAAATCGTGCCAGTAATAATTTAAACCGTTTGGACCATCGAAATTAAATTTATTCTCATCAGAAAATACCACATTTTGCCACTTGTGGGTCAAGGACATCTGTTCTCTAGCAACATTTACTCTGCCTTTGTAAATACTAGCTTTGATCTCATTTTCTTCCAAACCAATCGATTATTGTCTGATAAAGTTTGTTGAACACTGTGTTTCGATATTTGTAACTTTAAATCTAATAGAGTTTTAGATGCCGCAGTAATTTTATTCAGCCCAGCCGGGATAATTTTTTGATGTTGGTTTTTTGGCATTGTTTGTTGTAGTTTTCTTTTAATTTTAACATGTTATTAATTGTTGATGCCGTTCGACTTAATTTAATTGATATTTGCCTGTTGCTCAATCCAGTATCGCATTCCAAATTATTGTATGCAAGTAATCTGTGTCTATCTATAAAATATTTAGTAAATATGTATATTTAATTATGCCATTCAAAGAAATTTCATATAACGCTCTACTTACTTTTCCAAAGGCTTAAAAGTGAAGTAAACTTTATTCGAATTTCGCACCCAATCTATCATTAAAAAGGAAAAAGCCCAAAAATCTTGGAATAACTAACGGAATTTGCATTCCAATGCATCATAACAGTGTTAAAAGACGAGTGCCTTCAATCGAATTTCGCGAATTCAAAAGAAAACACTTTCATACAATAGTTTTCCACCCATTTAAGTAAAATTAAAAAAAGAAACACATCTAAAAGTAAAAATATATGGTCAATTGAGTGGCACAAATTGGAAACCAAGAATATATGCTTAAATTGAAACAGCTTTGCTTAAATTAATAATCTGGAATCAAGTTTGTTGTTCTTTTTCGTCCCGATTTCATTCATTCCTGCAAAACATATGCTTGATGTTGAGCTTAGATTCTGATAACGATTTCGATTCTGAATTTCAATCGGTAAACACGCGATTTCGATAACGATTCCGATATTGATTTCTGTTTGACACACTGGTTTTGAAGTCTTTGAAAAATTCTTAAATCAATAATCGCAGTTTCGCTTTATTCGCGGCTAAACCAACTGACCAACAACTTCTCTCCCCTCCCGCAGGAACAAGTGCCTGTGCCTGTGCGTTAAGTTCAAGTTTTGATTCACTGACGGGCAATGCTATTGCGACCGCGATGAGCGAGTCCATTGGCACCATATTCGGTGAGTTTGGGATTGCAGATGAGTATTTATAGCTAAAACACAATGTTTACTTTTCTCGGTATTCTTTTTTCGTTTTTTTTTTTTGTTTGTTTGGCTTGCAGGCAAACCACCTGACTTTATAGCCTTTGGCATAACGCTCATCATGACCTGCGTTTTGGCGATGGGCGCCAGCAAATCAGTTATTTTTAATCACACCCTTAATGCCATCAATCTGGCCACGTGGGTGTTTGTGATGGCCGCCGGCGCCTTCTATGTCGATACAAAGACGTGGTCGGAGCATCAGGGCTTTCTACCCTATGGCTGGAGTGGCGTGAGTGTTAACCGCATTCTCATTCATCGCATACATTTTTGACATTTATATTAATTAATTATACATAGGTCTTCTCTGGTGCTGCCACCTGTTTCTATGCATTTATCGGTTTCGATATTATCGCAACCACCGGCGAGGAGGCACATAATCCGCAGAAGAGTATACCCAAGGCCATCGTTGGATCCCTCATCGTTGTCCTTATTGCGTACGTCAGCGTTAGTCTAGTCCTTACTTTAGTCGGTGAGTATCAGTTCCAAATTCAATGAATCATATTTTCAAATTTGAATGCGATGCTGAAAAGAGGATTTGCTTTTGTAATTCGGTTTTATATTGACACAGTTTTTGCAAAATTAAAGATTTTGCATTGTATTTGATTTAGTGAATTATTTTGTAAAAGAAGGGCATATCTGATTAACTCTTGTTTCTTGCAGTGCCATATGATCACATCAATGTGGGCGCCGCACTGGTGCAGATGTGGTCCTATGTGAATGCGCCCAAGTGTCGCGCTGTGGTTGCCATTGGAGCCACAGCTGGTCTATCCGTGGCAATGTTCGGCTCCATGTTTCCCATGCCACGTGTCATCTACGCGATGGCGCAGGATGGCTTGATATTTAGGTGAGTATTGATTTGTTGAATGCGATTGGGGATGCATTAAGGATTCATCATATGCATTTGCAGGCAACTGTCGCATCTGTGGCAGCGCACAAACGTGCCGGGCTTGGCGACTTTGGGCAGCGGTCTGGCCGCTGCTCTGGTGGCATTGACTGTGCGCCTGGACATACTCGTCGAGATGATGTCGATTGGCACCCTGCTGGCCTACACTCTGGTGTCCACGTGTGTGCTGGTGCTGCGCTATCAGCCACATAGCACATCGCTGGTGGAGCTGCTGCCGGCACAGTTGCGCACACCCGTCGCTCCCGGTACCGCCACCATAGATCCCCATGCTCGCCCTTCGGAGGTGCTGGAGCCGAATAAGCTGACCATTAAGCGTGTGACGCGCGGCATGTCCGACTCGGACGACTCGTTCATCGATGACAGCCCCGAGGGCTACTTGGGCGGCAGGGACGATCAGTTTCTTGTATCGGATCGGTCCGAGAACAAGTTCTATGGCAGCGTTCATGGTGCACCCACCGGACCCACTGGCCAGGCGACAGCCTTCGATACGATGGGGCTGAACTTCATCACGCGCAAGATTCACGACTACGCATATCTGTGTCCCGGCTTTTTTCCCTGGATTAATCCCGGACAGGCGACCGCCGAGAGTGGTATGTGACAGGGTATCCATTGGGATGCCCACCACAACTGATCAGCTGATCAACTGATTTACTAAAACTCGAAATCGAAACGAAATTCAATTGTATTCTCGTTGCTCTTTTGCTTTCTCTCATTTCTCATTGTTTTGCTCCCGACGAAATTCTAACCGAAATCGATATCGAAACGCGAATTCGAACATATATGTATGTATGTATATATGTATACTCGCACCAGGCATGTATGTCACGAAACTAGTTGGAATCATGTTCGGTCTCATATTCTTCTTGGATTTGTTCGCGGCCATCGGTTGGTCCGGCGGCTTCGCCATCTTCATTTACATCATTTTATTTATCGGCATATTTGTGATATTATTGATTATATCGAGACAACCACAGAATAGGTAACGCCAATCTACTTTTTTGCTTTCTTATATTTGATACCCTAGCAGAAAATCAAAGAGAGTGTTTGTTTATTGTACTGGATTATTCTCAGTTTAATGCATCAATTCTGATCTCTGATCCATAAGTAGAAGCCATCGACAGTTTTTTATTGAAAAGCCAACATCGATGTTTGCTAGCTGATAAATCTAAAGCTGATAAAATCTAAAAAAATATATGGGTTGATCAATTAACAGACGTGGATGATTTTATGGTATATCGTTGCTTTTTAATGTATTCCTTCCAAATTTCAAATTATCAATCGGCAAACAATGTTGTTAGTTAAGTTAAGAACAGTAGAATAGCTCTTAGAATCTTTTTTGCAAGGGTATCAGCAGCTTCGGAAGACCGAAGATAACTTTCATACTCTCCTCTGAACTATCTTTGTATCGATTTAAATGCCGTAAGGTACACCGTCTAATCGAATTTTCGATTTTTATTTTGACAGATATGCACTAGCGTTTTTAACGCCTGGACTTCCATTTATTCCGGCTATCGCAATAACTGTTAATATTTATTTAATATTTAAGCTAAGCATACTGACCCTCATTAGGTTCACCGTCTGGATGTCCCTCGGCTTCATCATGTACTTCTACTATGGCATTACGCACAGCAGCCTCGAGCAAACCACCGATGAGCTCGAGCTGCATGTGGACAAGGACTATGTGAGTGACTTAGTTGTGATGCTTAACGATTGAGTTAGCTAATCATATCTTGTCTTGAATCCCTTTGCGCGTACAGAGCAAAAGTGTGGATGATAAGGCCGTTTGGGATCAGCAATCGTATAACCAGGCGCACGAGCCCGTTTGGGCCAGCAAGGAGACTAAACAGTCCGCAAGTAAATTGCCTTTAGTTTTCTTTTCCAAAAAGTCACTTGTGTTTAAATAAAAAAACTCGACATGCGCGTAGCTTAATATGAAATATATGCTTAACTATATATATATATATTACTATATATATTCTTTTGCTTTGCAGAGCAACGCTATAGCTATGGAAAGAGCTCAACTGCTGGCGCCCAGAGCGGCTCGAGGAATGCTAAGTCCGGCAAGGATGCGGCTGCGGCTGCGGCTGCGGCAGCGAGAGCAGCACCCGCTGTTCCTGACGCATCTGGTGCACCTGGTGCAGCTGGTGCAGCTGGTGCACCTGGTGCTCCTGGTGCAGCTGGTGCTCCTGGAGGCAATGCTCAGCGCAGCGCGACGGGAAGCGGACGCACACTGGAGCATCAGTATACCGGGCAGTTTAGCATGTTCGTGGATGAGGGACAGTTCCCCTCGTGGGAGGATTAAGCCGATCAGTGTTAAAGGTTCCCACTCTTTCTGAAATTTCCAAAAAGTCATAATCCATTCCCATTGCACCTCGTTGGACCACTGCAAGCTGCTCCACCCCGCCGCCACTCTGTGATCGTTAGTTGCCCAAGCAGTTGCCAAGCACGTCCACTGAGGAGCAAGCAATACATTATACACTATTCATACATACATCATACATACATACATCATCGTACATGTATGTCATACAGTGGTCGCTCGCCAATCAAACCGGTTCTGTTTGGTTCCCATTCCCAAGTAATTCTTATTCTTTCAAGTCCTATTTTCAATTACACAAAAATAAAATACATTAAATATATATGTCAGATCGAATAAAGAATCTATTCTAAAGAGAAAAAAACAAGATGAACCGCATAAGTTTTAAAAATGCCACTTGAACACTCATATTTTTTGTAGTTCCAATTGTCAAGCGACCACTGTACAAACCTTTCTACCTAAAGACCTAACGACCTTACGACCTACCATATGAATTAACCTAACTACGCGTATAGAGCTGGCAACCAATACCTGTAAATAAGATTAGACTTATTAAGTTTAACGATATTATAAATATACATATACATACCTTTACAACCATAAACAACCATATAAATATATATATACAAATATCTATATATATATATATATATATATATATATGTATACATGTATATATATATATATATATATATATGCATATACGTACAGTGCAGCTTCAATAGTTGTCGTTTTGCTTGTGCCATTGAGGTTCCACTGTAAAAATCAGTCAGTTAAATATACATACAAATCAGCAGCATCTACTATCTATATACAATATATATATATATATGTATATACAAATATACCTATATACATACAATTGTTTGGTTATTAGTTGAATATGCTAATATTGAGCAAGATACAGTGAAGTTTATTTAAAAATCGATCAAGAACCACACTAGCGAGTAAATATTGTACTCAACTCCGATTGGCAACCATATTTTGTCTTTGGGCTCTTGGGTTTTTTGGGGTTATGTTGCCAGTCGAAATTGAGAAAGAGGAAGCACAAAACATATTTTTGAGATTGTTGAGCACAAATAAAACGTGAATTAGGCTAGCCCATTATTAGGCTGCTTTACTTAAGTAAAAAACAACTAGTTAAAAGACGCACATGTGCGTGTGTACACTGTACAGTATATATACACACAATACATAAACATGTAGCTTAACACACACATACACACGCACCCAGAAATACTCACGCCTAAATGGTAGACTACGTGTATGTATATACTTATAGGAAAGTTCCAAAGTAATTGGGAAGCCTTCAATTTGAAGATTAACCTTTTTATATGTCGTATAACTGGGTTATATCTGGGCTATTTTGGGGCATTCGTATTCGTAATTAGCACACACCAACAACAACAACAACAATTCTCTACTAAATATTATCATCCTCAATCCTATGTATATTATATTTATGATTATTGACATTGCCATTACAGTTATTGTTACTATATACATTATACATATGATACGGTTACGAGTATTACGAATACTTATATTCAAAGTGTTATTGTTTTAACTACTCTAGAGGCTCGCGCTAAACTCATTTTTAAGCGGTATTCGGTATTTGTTGTAATTCAATATTTAACTTTACTTAAACTATGCAAAAACCAAAGAAAATCTTTACGAAAAAACGACATAAATTTACCATATTTACTAATCGAAATCGAAGTATTCAAATTCAACATTTATGTAAAAAATAAAACAAAAAAAAAAAACTAAACAAAAATTCCAACAATACAATGCATATAAACAAAGCAAAAGCAAATACTTATGTATAAAAAATTAAAAAAAAAAAATAATAATAATAATAACAATAATTATATACAATTCATTCCTTTTTCCACTTTATATACTACAAGGAGTAAACCAAAATTTTTAACTATATTATGAGTAAATACGATTTATATACAAATAAATACTAAACACTCAATTATTTGGACTTGTTTTTTTCTTTCTTTTTTGTTGTTAAATTTCGAAAAATAACAAATACAACTACAAGTAACACTGCAAAAACCTGTATATACACACAAAAAGACTCTGACGGTAATTAAAACTACAAGAACTTCTTGAGTTGCAAAACACTAAATCAAAGAAAAAGCCACACAAATTCGCCACAAATTAAGACCATACTAAGCAAATACTAACAAATACCAAAGATTTGAAATTAACATGCAAAATAAACGATAAATACTAAAATATTTATGGCCCTTATGCAACAGAAATATTTACAAGGAAGAAAATGAAAGAAAAAAAAAATATACTCCTAAGTTTGGTTTAAGAAGCGTTACATATGTATATTCCAATAAGAAATTTGGCCTCGATAACACTTAACATTGTTAAAGTACATGTATTTCGAATTAAAATGATTATTATTATTATAGTTATTATTGTGCATTTCCAAATCTAAATCAAATCCTTGGTATATCACTTGATAAAAGCCGATTATCAATTTATATGTACATACATCATGCCTATATTTGTTTCTGTGTTATATCATATCAAAGTTTAATTTGTCTTTGTTCAGTAAGTACCTTAATTCACGTTAAGTGCCAAATGCACGCATATTCTTCAACACATATACATGTTCGATATAGTCCCATACCTGTATACCCGTCCTGTACCAATTCATGGTTCTTATGTTTGCAAAGCTTTCAGGACCAAACTGTTAAATACACGAGTGACCATAAGCTTTTGAAATTGTACTTACTGCTTAATTTCCATAATTTGATAATCAAACAGCAACAAGACATGGGTGTAACTGGACAAATCTACTAAATATCCAACCTGTATATAAGAAACTTTAAAGAGACACAATGAAAAACCGAAATTAACACAAAACCAGCGATTAAAAACTCGAAAAACCTGCATGAAAACAAAAGCGAAACAAGCAAAACGAAAAACATATCCTAGAACACAAAGTTGAAAGTTGTTTTACAGCCAGAGAACAAACATGTACAAGGTTTTTCGATATACTAGTTAACCAATAACCCAACTAAACTACAAACTTAAGATTGTTCTTCCACCTTTTGGTTCATTCGGTACCACCAAATGAGCATAATTGTTACCTACAGCAAATAATATGAATAGATTATCATAGATTTTCTACAGTTCCGAAAAAAAAAACTAAACATATTTCGTCAATGCACGAGAAAACTGATTGCTTCCGTTAACAAACTTGCGAATAAAAACAATACACTTAAATGGGAAATAAAAGCATAAATATTTATAATAATAATAATAATCAGAATGAAAACGGGAACATTACTGCATATGCTCATCAATAACAATAAATTTACAGCTTGCACCTTGAACTTACTGTACTTATTAAACTAGTCAAACTAACTGTACTCACTGTTCCCCTATATCATTTGAGAACTGCTAAAAGGAGACGAGAAGCGCATGAATAATCAGACACAAACTAGATCAGTCAATGTAAGTACGAGCAGTAAGCAATAGCTGAATACACATCAATCAGATTGATTGGAAAAGATAGACACAATAGCAAGTAATAAAGGAAGTAGGCTAGGTTACATCAGAATGATTGATTGATTGATGGCGAAAGTTAGGAGTCACTACAAAAGCGAGCAGAAAACCAAATACCAAACGAAATGAAAAAGACGAAATAAATATGGTTTAACGATTGATTATTTGTTGTTGATCACTAAGACTAAGATGAAAATTAAAATGAGCGTAAATTTTAATACAAGCAAAAAGAGAGACAAGATAGGGTTCATCTGATTGACGACTTTATTGATTTTTGGAACTAAACACAAACTGAAATAATAAATAAAAATTTTAGAACCCAACGCAAAGCCACGCATCAAATGAATCACACTATTCCACATTCGTTTGATTGTTTGATTGATTGTTAGGCATTTATTGGTTAATTGATTGTCTCAGTTGTTCAGCTTAAAACATACATACTTAAAACCGATGTACCTAAGTTTTATTTATTTAATAAGACTGAATTTCTGCATATGATTTATCTAAATAGTTATGATTACTGTATTGTAATATACAATTTAAAATCTTTATACACATATTACACATATATATATATATATGTATATATATATATATATATATATATGTATATACATATACATGCAAACAATTTTAATTATTTTGATGTATATACACATACTTGGCAACTTTACAAACTTAACTATTAAAGCATCAAAATTATAAGATATTCTCAATTTATTTATCAAAAATTTCAATACTAAAAAAATTAAAGAGACGAAAAGAAGTTGAAGCGATTGAAGTTAAACACAAACTATTATACATGATTATATATGATAAAAGCAAACCTTAAAGATAACATAACATATATATATATATATATATAAATTTATATATATATATATATATATATATATATTTATGTATATATATATATATTGAACATATATAGATATAGATATATATATTCATATACATATATATATTTCAATGGATCGATAACACAACAAAAAGAAACCACAAAAAAGAAACCAAAGAAAACGATGTTAATATATAATGAAACAATTTTTTATTCAAATACTACTCTTAATTTGTTTTATGTGTTAATAACTTATTAAATGATATTTCTTGAGAATATTATGAAAAATAAAATTGTTAGGATATTCAAAAATTGATCGAAACGCTTTTCAATTCGATTTCAATTGGTAGAGGAAAAAAGACATTTAAAACACACTTCCTGAGCAAAGATGCCGTTCGAGTAACTTGGAGGACGATGGGTGATTCACAATTTGATTGACTCCCATCGTATTGCAAATCGTGAACTAGCCTTAGTATGGAGAGCATTAGTTACGATATGCTTGGTTGACGTGTCATATGAATCCATAATTACACTAAACTCGTCCATCCTCGGGTATTAAAATGACCATGAGGAACACTCGTATAGGTGTAAATCTGAATAACAAGTGCAACATTCTAGTCGGGCGTAACCGACTGCAGAATACTCTGATACTAGTGTCAAGCCAGCAGTTACGCTTCTGGCCTCTAGTGGAGTTCGCACCCTAATCTTTGAGCATTTCGTCTATGGGACCGACATTGTACACAGCAATATACTCTTTAACCTTCGTTATCAGAGTATACAAAATTTCATTGACCTAAATAGAGTGATCAATTAACTTTCAGAGGTCGGTGTCCAGGGTGAACGCGGAGAACCAAAGTCAACTCGTTTGCAAATTAATAAGAAAAAGACGGAGATTGGGAAACTATTGTATATTTAGTGCCTAAGCCGAGAAAGTGACAAATTAATACAAGTACAAAAAAAAAACAAAAAATTACCATGAATAGTCGTGGATCTCTTACTGTAAATAATATGTGGACTGTGGGAGCCCTGGCGATGCGTTAAACTGATTGAATCCCAAACTGACAGCACCACCAGCAGCAAAATCATATGGATTGAACTTGTCCAATTGCCCGGTGGTTCCATACTTGTAGTAATCCCCAATGGGCTGACTCTCGCCCGAATAGTTGATTAGGAATTGTTGGGGATTTGACTGTTTGTCGTCGCCAGCATCATTCGTTTCATCATCATTGCCTGCCTCTGCCTCTGCATTTGCCGCTGTCTCTGCACCAGCCTCAGCCTCATCCTCATCCTCATCTCCAGCCGGAGCCGCAGCCGAAGCCGCAGCCGGAGCATTGCCTTCAAGGGATCGCGGCTTAGAGTAGATATCTGCAAAGTGTTGGAGAGAATCCAATTGTACGACAATTAGTTAAAAGCTTACGTATTTTACCAGTAGGTTGTGCGTACTGATAGATCAGCTGATTGCCCAGCTGCTGCGGATGTGGACGACGACGCGGCGGCAACGGCGGCAACGGCGGCGGCGGCGGTGGAGGTGGTGCTGCTGCTGGTGGTGCTGGCCGCAGCGGACGTAGTCGTCTTGCTGGTGCTGTTGGAGCATCGTAGCTATAGTCGTAGTCATACTGGCTCAAGGGACGCGGCGGTGGACGCGCAGGCGGTGCTGTTGGTGGAGCTGGCGGCGGTTGTGGTGATGCTGGTGGTGGTGGTGGCGGCGGCGGCGGTGGTGGTGCTGCTGCTGTTGGTGCAGGCGGCGCTGCATCGCCATAGTCATAATCGAAAGGCTGATCCGGATAGTAGTCATAGGGACGTGGCCACCAGCCGTGCCCATAATATGGACGTGGTCTGCGTCGTGGTGGCGGCGGTGGCGGCGGTGGTGGTGGTGGTGGAGGTGGTGGTGGTGGAGGTGGTGGAGGTGGTGGTGGTGGTGGTGCCGCTGTTGTTGTTGTCGTTGTCATCATCATGGCTGGGCGACGCGATGTCTTTGCCCCAATAATGTTACGAGTTATGTTCGCCTTGAGGTACGACAGGTCGCCGCTCTTCTGCAGCAGATTGCGGAGCAGTAGGCCAAAGTCGATGGTGACTACGCCACGTTTGGGTCGCTCCCCTTCTACTGCTCCTGTTGCACTCTGCGCTGACGCCAAAGCGAGCAGCAGCGCAAAGAGCGTGAGCATGATGCAATATATGCGTTGCATCCTGCCACACAGATTTGTAATGGTCTAGTCCCGAGCTGACCTAAGTCTCGTGGAATTGATCTGATCCAATCTAATTTGAGCGCTTGGTGAACCGCGCTGTGTGGCGTTCCAATCAGAACTGGCCGCTGCCTGTGCGCCAGTTGCCTGCCTTGACTCGGTCGTTGCAACGCGCCTGGGCGTTAGTGGATTAAGTGGCCAAATGCAACGAGTTAGACGAGTTAACCAGACAGGCCACTCAGCCAGCCAGCCAACCAGCCAGCCAGTCAGGCAATTGGTTAGTCAGGCAGCAGTTATCAACGGGTTCTTTGCGTGGATACAATTACTTTTGCACTACTTTTTGTGCGGCACTCAAATAATTTGTGCACAGTGCGACCCCAGCACAGTGGTGTCGCATAATTGTTAGTTAACGGTATTCGATGGCTTATAACGGGTATTCAGTTAAACATGCACCATGCACCAGTGTACACAATTCGTTGATGCTTAATACTCAAATGCATGCCTCAAAAATTAGTTGTAAGTCTTTGCAGCTATCTTGTTGCCATGTTGATTTGATTTGAATACCCTACAATATTGGTGACGCTCTGCTTATGCTTGTGTTAGACAGTAGATGTAGATGTAGATGGCAACTCTTATATATTTGCATATCTAAGAGTGAAGTCGATTAAACATAACAGTTTATTTATTGAAGATATATATTATTATTGGACATAACGATTTGTAGCATTTTATTATCCGAGGTCTAAAGGGAGAGTCTGTTGATGATTGGGTTGAGTTGAATTGGTCCGACCTCTTTAAGACTTCCCTAAATTAAAATAATCAAACTTGAGACATTTTTATTGTATGCTTTACAGAGCATCAAACAGTTAGATTGTCTCTTCAGGAGTTTACTTAGTCGTACAGGTTATGTTTTATGCATTTGCTTAGCAATTAACAGCCTTACTTTCAGTTATGTGCGACTTGTGTAAGCGAGTATATACATGCATATATGCATACATATGCACATAGATAAATATATTTGGAGCAGTGCCAAATGATCTAGTATTCGGGGCAATTGGTTGTTCAGGTTGTTGGTTGGAATACAGCTGAAATACTGGCTAAGAGCAAGCGACTTGAATTCAAATCCGAATTTCGCACTTGATTGAAAGGCATTCAAGAATAATTTGTAAATCAGTATGACTGTGATCAAGTGATCGAGCAGTATACAATTAAGAGAGTATTATTATGCAGATACAGTTCAATTTTCTAGAGTATTTTCCAAATAAATTCAAACTCATTTATTTAATAAGTCCCGAGCTTACATAAACACAAACGGAAATCGAAAGTCGATCGTGAAAAAAAAGAAAGTTAATAAAAAGCGAATCTGGTCTGGAATCCGGTAACTCTTGCAACCATGTGGCAAAGTGGCCAAAGACCGTTTTGTTTGCTATTCATGTTCCACAATAACGCAACAGCAGACAACTGGAAAATTGAAGAAAAAATCCTGGAGTATTGCGTGTGAATGGCTAATTGAACTGACTCTGGTCAGACAAATGCGACTATCTTTATTATCCAATGAAATTTCTTTGAATGTCAAATGCACTTTAGCTTTGTAGTTGTAGTTTAAATAATTTGAATAATTTTAATTAGTTTAGTTTTGGCAAAGTGATTTGAATAGGAAATCGGCAGAGATGCACAGATTTACTGTGAGCTTTTTAAGTCGAAATTTTTGTGAGTTCAGCAACCATTTCAATAAAAAAATATACCAACTAGTACTAATATTGATGTTAGTCGAAATTGGTAAGTTGGTAAAGAAGTAAATTATAATATCTATTAGTAGATGCTCTATCAACTTCTGATCAGGTATCAAACCGATATTCGGAATCGGAACCTGTACCGATTTAGCGTATCGTAAACAGTTTGTAAGAATATTAAAATCATTACTGAAATTTGTATATTTTACATCACAGAAGCGGAAGTGGAACCTCTGCTATTAAGTCAAAATCACATCAGTTAAATAAACTCAACATTAAGATTTGAATTTTAAGGTACACAAGCTAAGGTAAGGTACACAATTCAGTTACATAATAGTTGCACTTATGCCTCGACTAGGTTCTGCTGAGACACACTCGAAGACACCTCAATAACCGCCAAAGATACAGTGGGCGTCACTGTGGGATTCACGGCTCCCTCAATGGGTGCTGTCTTTGGGCGCTTACGCGTGCCCAACAGCTGCATCTCCAGGCGCACAATTGGCGTCTCCACGCACAGATACATGATCAGTGAGACACCCAGAGTGATGCCAAAGTCCGACCAGAAGTGTAGGATCTGCAAAGGAGTATGAAAGTGGGTATGAGAGAGAGAGAGAGAGAGAGAGAGAGAAAGAGAAGACTTACCGCATCATAGTTGGAGAAGTGTTGACTGGTCTTGATGCGACCCACATTGAGCGTCTCGACGAGTAGATGCCAAATGTAGAGGCAGTAGGAGATCTTAGCGATGGGCTGCCAGAAGGACCAACTAAGAAACTCATTGATAACGCCCCCCTGCCCATTATGGCAGATCCAAATAAGCCAGCACAGTGCCAACGGCCAGACGATGCGGCTGAAGCATATATAGAAGGCGCCTGCCAACGGCGTCATATCCGGAGCATTCGCCTGCGTGTACGGATAAACGCTCCAAATGACTGTGGCCAGCAGCAGCATCATCAGCAGCCATAACAGCGATTGCAACCACCAAGACAGACGACGCCGGCGGCCCCGCTCGTTATGCAGAAAATATCCAAAGAGCAGTCCAATTAGCCAAGGCGTGGCACGGGCGTGTGTCGTATAATAGATCATTCGCATCTCGGGGCTGTCACCGCCAAGGTTACTGCAACAAACCGAACAGCACAGAGTCTATGTTAGATGGCCTTATACTTACATATATTCCTGATCTGCATCAAAACTGACTCTCCAAGACTTTGAATTTGGAATTAGTTAAATCGAATACCGATAGAAATAAAAGTGGAATCGTTAAGATACATACATATGTATATCCTTCGAATTGGGTATGGTAGGTAAAGACTTGGACTTAGTACACCTACTAGTAGAGCTCTCGCGGCAGAGCTAACAAATTTTATTCTCACTTTTTTGAAATTGAATTTAAATTGAAATTGCTTCCTTTATAAGAATACTCTAAGTTGACTGTTGCTGAGAGCTGAGAGCTGGAGTCACCGATAGTTAATTATTACAGATATCAGATGTAGATCCCGATCGAATCAAAAAGGAAATTCATCCCTTACCCATCGCGACTGAAGACGACCAGCTTATTGAGCATGATGATGCTGAAGATGCAAGCAAAGAGTAACATCATCAGCACAACAATGCCAGCAGCGGCGCGTCGACGCCAGCGCCAGAGTGGCCACAGGAGCAGCGGCGACAGCACAAACAGTTGCATGTCCACAGCCAAGTACCACGAGTGACCCAGGCACTGTTAAGTGTTAAGAGACCCCAAAATGAAGATCAATGATCAATTGTCAAATTGGGCTTTACTCACCATGCGGCCCGCTGCAGCATAATTCTGGACATAGAGTAGCGTGGCCCACCACGTATCACTGCATAGCTGTGTGGAGCCGGTGAACTGTTGCCAAAGGGGGCCGCTGTCCAGGCGGTTGAAGATTGTCATGAAGAGGAGCACGGCAACAGCCAATACGGGTGTCAAGCGCACAATGCGATGCAGATACATAAGTGGCACATTGAGGCGACCCGATTCACTGCACAAGAATCGATCACAACGGTTGATGAGGTTGAGGCGAATGAAAGGAAACCAACAAGATATAATGACACATACCGTTCCAGCTCGCGTAAGGTGGCCATTACGAGCAGCATTCCACTGAGCAGAAAGAATGTATCAACGGCTATGGAGCCACTCTGAAGCAGCATGGAGTAGGGTGACTGGGCCCAGGCGACCACCTCGAAAGCGTTCACGTTGGGCCCCAGCAGCATGAACATATAATCGTGTCCATATATAATCCAGATAATGGTCAGACATCGTATGCCATGGAGGCAGGGTATCGCATGCGGTAATTGGGTTGCCTTCGACGTTGTTTGCAACAGTTGACGCACGTTTTGGCGCAGCGAGAATGAGCCCAACAACTTTTGGGGACCTGTTAAAATATTAATCATGTTTATATTATAGATAGCTTAAAAAAGAATTAATACACGAATTATCAGTGTCGAAAATGTTACAGAAGCCCTACAAAATTACTGAATCAGATATTATGTAAGCATGTACACGGAATCAGTTCAGAGCTCTTGACTTATTGATACCCTGATATTATATATACAGTCTAGGAATATAAGTAAGATTGCCGAAGTTGAAATACCTCGATCTAAATACAGATAATGTGTATATGTATTGTAGATATTTATATAGATATAGGAAAGGAGGAAATTTGATTTATTTGCTGCCTTATCAAGTGCATCTTATCTGCTTTGAGGTTACGAAACACTTGCAACTGGCAACAGCTTACCTTTGAAGTAGTCCAGCAGGGTGGAGAGAAGTACGAGGGCTGCCAGAAAGATGAGCAGACCGCTGTGGACCAGAAACATTCAATATCAGATTGAATCTCTGTATAGTATCTATAGTATTGCACTACTTACACAGCAAACCAGTCGAGCGCTGACATCGGCTCTCTATCAGCCAGGGCGCAATTGGTCTCCTGGACGAGCACTGGTTCGGGGTCCATTGAATTCTCGAAGAGTAGCTGCAGATAGTCATTTATCCAGCTATTTAGCTGTGCGGCACTGCATTTGGCCGGAATACAGGCGCCAATGTTGACGTAGATTTGGTTCATGGAGTCCGGGGAAATATTCTCGAATTGGATGTTAGCCAGACAGTATTTGGTCTGGGCTGGGACCATACTGGCTACATTGCCAGGCTTTAAACAGGACTCGTAGTTGCCCATGTCGCTGAAGTGGCCATAGAGCAGGCCATGTGGGAACTTGCCCCAGGCATCCAAAACTGTTTAGAAGAAGCAGCATTATAAATTGGCCAATTGAATAATAGTTGTGTTTGTGGTCAAGTGCTTACCTCGCAGCGCGGGCAGTGCTCGAAGATCCGCCGCCTGGAGCAGCACACCCACTTCAGTGGCACATTGAAGGTCCTCATTCAAATCCACTTTCGTTGAGCTGGAGCTAGAGATGGCAGTTGAGGGGGTAGTTGTGGTTGTCGAGGTGGATCTGAAGCTGGAGCTGGAGCTAGAGTTCAATGCCAGCTGTAACACTTGGTAGCCAAAGTTGCTGTGCTGTAGCCAAGTGAGCAGCTCCTGCCTGCTGTAGGGTTTAGCCTGGCCAGCAGAGAGGAGAAGCAACAGACCCAGACCCAAACCCAGACCCAAATCCAGACCCAATGTTGGTCCTTGTCGCAACCGTAGTTTTCGTATTGCCATGGCCAATTGTAGCGTTAGAAGAGTTGCGGTTCACATTTATACGGCCGTACAGCTGTTAACTGGAATTTCTAATCGTCCGTCCGATAACCGCATTCAGTCGTTCTCAACTTTATCTCAGGCGCCGGGAAATACTTCTCTTCAACAACAAGTCAAAATTGTTGTTAATTTCGTCATACAAAATTGGTGCATTGACCGATAGATAGAACCGCTAACACACAAATATTGTCCAATATCATGATGCAGCACTTATATAGCCAAAAGCTACCTATTTATCGGATTTCTCTGATTGCTGCTTTTCTTTGTAATTTTTTTTTTATTTCATATCATTCATTATAATAAGGCTTGTGCGTTGCCGGAACAACTGGAATTATAAATAAGTTTTCTCTTTATTTGAATATTTAATTACACAATACTTATGCAATACCAGAGCTACCCATATCTGTTTACATGGGACGATTCGTCATATCTCCACCTCAGATGATGTTTTTATACCCTGCACCAATTCACAACGGTAACGCTAAAGCGGCTATATCGTAGTTGCGCCAATGCTTGTAACAGTCAGAAGAAGGCCATAGAGTATATTTATCTTATATTATATATCTTAAAAATGTTAATAACATCTTAAATATATTTTTTTTCCCCAAAAATGTACCCAATGAGTGTTCTTTCTATCTTTGTTCTAATGCCATATTTACGATCTAGTAGTTTTAATACCGATTGGACAACACTCACAAATATTACTCATGCGATGGGCACTGGGTATATCCCGCCGGGCACTTGTCGGAAGAGCACTCAAATTTTTTTTTTTTTTTTTTTTTTGCACACTTGGAGCAGTAACCGATAAGGTACACGATTGGTATAATATAAATCAATGCCCGATCATCAAGTTGAAAATCACGGCAATCATGATGGTGATGATGATGTCACGCCGACTGTTCGACAATTTCGACCTTGACAGCAATGAAAGCTGTTAACTGCGAAACGTTTAAAAACTTAGATACGTGCTACGTAGGTAACAGGTATATATATTAAACAGGTACTGGTAATTGTATTAAACAGCCGATGATCGTATTTTTTAAATAATTCAGAGTTCGTTGACCTATATATATACAATGACTAACAGCTTAGTGGAAAAGTACAATAATTATACATATGCAACTGTGTTCAATTGTTGCTTTGGCCCATTAAATATTTTGGAATGGTTGTTAATTGAACCACACTGCGTATTCTGGCGACAGACAGTCACAGACAGTTAGCAGCGACTGACATTAAGTAAATGAGGGACCCCAGCTTTTATTGTACAAATATTATTGTTTTTTGTTTGCTTTAACACTAAAGGCAGACAATTGGGATGCCACGCCCACTGGGGGCTGGTAAAACAATAAAGCATCTCGTTAGCTCGAAGATTGAATAAATAAATATTTCTAACAAATTTAATGATAGGGTAACCAAACCTACAAGGTAGGCAACCTTCACGGCCTCGCTCACCTGCTCCTGCATGTCGTAACAGAAAAAAAATCACATCCCAGGTATCATCAGAATTTTTTTGCACTTTTCAGAAAGTGAAATTGAAAAGCCTGTTTTACACACGCTGTCGATGCTGCGATATATTTTGTTTTTTAAGCCCGGACCGACAAATTGTGTATTTAATTTCTAGTGGCAAAGCTGGTCACATAATCTGTTTACTTAAAATGAGTCCTCAAATTTTTCTTAAAGCATTTAAAGGCAAAAAAAAAGAAAACACATTGAGAGAAGAGGTCCATGGGTTCCCAAAATGGGATTGCCCAGAGATGTGATATTGGTTCTGAGGAGCATTGTAGACTCTAAACTTTATTTTCGGCGAAGATTCGCCAATTGTGCTGCCAGATACGTGTGAGCACGTGGCAGCACTCCGTACAACCACTAATCAAACAATACATTGCATTGTCTGCTTAGTGGTACAACATATAGATACCACGGTTCAAATAACGAAGTCGGCGGAGCAAATTCTTTTGCTAGAGATCTCAGGGCCGTGTGGCTGTTGAGCCGAATGGGCGCGCTCGCCTCGTGTGTGGGCGCTGTTGCTTCGGGTCTTTCGTGTTTCGCAACTTCGCGTTCGCGTTTAGTAGCTGAGTGGCCGCCATCTGAGATGGTTGAATCACGTTGCTCACGATTGTGTGTGTGTGTGTGCATATGTGTGTGCAAGCATTTACACATGCTGTGGGGATGTATGTGTATGTTTGTGTTCTCATTTTGCTAGTGGCGATCAAAAACTCAATTGCGATTTCTGAAATTTGCCCAGCGCTGGCGTTTGAGTGTGTGGATCTTTGTTTATTTGATTAGTGACAATTGACTTTGAATTGCCTGCCTCAATTTATATGAATTTGTGAAACAGGTGCAGGACTCTCTGGTTGTTAAATAAAATAATATTTTACGTTTACGATGCAGTGTTGTGAACGAGCAACATACCCTGCTTTAGTCAATAACATATTTTGCGATAATAACGCAAGCGCAACAAGAGGTTTTCACACATTTGTACATAACAATTACTTTCCTTTTCAAATGGTATTTTGGCTGGCTCTGATTGCTTCTCAACGTAACAAGAAACATTTCTGTGATTATATCGGGGGAAAATTAACACATTCTGCGTCTCGAAAGCTAAATACCCTCTAATGAGCAGATACTATTACTTAAGCATTTTGAAGACTGTGTGTGTGTGTCGTGAAGTGTTGTTATATTTTTAGACACGCGTGTACCCCGCGTGCCGCTGATGCCATGAAGCGTCAAACGAAAACGAACATCGACTTTGCAATGCACGTTCGGCTATTATTTTGCTACGTCGTCGTAATAGCGGATAGGCAATGTTAATCAGTTGCAGTTCAGCCGTCAACAAAGTGAGGCCGCACTGCGCAACTGATGAAAGATGCATGTACAAAACTGATTAGTGAAATTTTGGAAACATGCTTTTTTTATATTAAAAATATGGTTGGCTATGCGCAGTGCGTATAACGGAACAAAGATTTGGATGATACATAAAGACGATTCAGTAGCGTGTTCTATTCTAATTTTATTTTTACGTATAGTAAATTGTTTTACTGATTTTGAAAAAAATAAAGTTTTTACGACCAAAAAATAGGAGGGAAAAAATTTTTGCGAAACGAATAGTTTTTTCCAGTGCAAGGCAAGAAAACGTAACGTTCCTGTTGCAACGAACACAAACTCAAAACCAAAACCAATTCGTTTTTTTAAGTGTTGTATGGTTGGTGCTCGTAAACACCCAAACGTAACTATCTGGCAATATCGCGGCTAATAAATTTGAATGGCAAGCTGATAGCCATTGACTGGCCAGAGACGGCGGACTACCAATTTGTAGTTCAAAACTATATTTAAGTCCGATCTGTATTAAATGTATACATGTGTTAATTTTGTTATATCATGCATATATATTCATGGAACATTTCCCTTTGAAAGTTTTGCACCAAAATGCGAGCAGGTCTGCAAGTGCGCTCTGCCGACAAACACGTGAATATTCATACATACATATATACGTACGCAATCGTAACGGGGAAACAGGGAAACGGGGCTCTGCAGCATACACACGAAAACATATTGACGCTCGCGTCGATTATCATGCCATCTCTTTCTTACACATGTGCTGGCATATATTCATGCATACAGAAATGCTTGCGGCTGCTGGTAGAAATCAGATCAATATGAGAATATATTTTCGACTATAACTTGGGTGTTTATAATCCGATCTTGATGAAATTTGGACAGCTGATCAATAATAAGCATATGCATAATATGTATTAATTAATCTGCCTTTAAAATGTCATCATTTATTGCTATCGGAAATTTAAATGTATCTATAATCGAGAAACTTGATCTGCACCTGGTATACGAGAACCTATATTCCAAATTTGAAGGCGCTAGCTCTTATAGACTCTGGGATCTACATGTTCATACAGACGGACGGGCAGGAATGGCTAAATCGACTCGGCTGTTGACCCTGATTTTTATTGGTTCCTAGCCCATATTGAGCTGCGCGTCAGTTTGGTGGAACGCGAACTGTAGCAAAGTTGCAGAAAAACCAATATCCTCTCTTTTGACGATCAATTTGCGAATCCTTGCCAGCGTGTGTAAACACGTATTGCCAGATTGGTCTGCATTGCAACTAGAAATTAAATACGCAATTTGTCGCAGTGCGTTAAAAAAAAAAAAAAAAAAATATGGCAGCATTGGCAGCGTTATATATACATAATTGAACTTTTTAACGAAAATTCTTATATCGAAACTTTTCTCTTAAGTACTAACTCTTTTAACGAAACCCTAACCGGTTGAGCTTATCCCGTTTGGGACTTAGTGCGGACACAAACCAATATGTTGGCAAAAGCTCTTGGGCAAGAATACCCTACATAGGGTACTGTAGTGTACAATCCATAAATGTTTTTCTGCCAGAAGTGCCAAATCTTTTTTCACCTCACAAGTATCAGGCGAGCAGAATCGCCGGTTTGGTTAGGTTTAACTCAGTTTCTGAGTTAAGTTGAGTTGAGTGCTAATATTTTTCACTCAGAACTTTAGGTTGTTCTCGCTTTCCGATTCTGTTCGCCTGGTAATATATCGACTAAAAAATAGACGGTTGAAGTTGCGTGGTTTTTCAATTAGAACTCAACTACACTGAAATTAATTATATACCATCTCGCTCAAAGCAATAATTGAACTGAAACCAGACTCAAATTAACAATAGTCATTAAAAGAAAACTGTCGCAACATTTACAGTTAAAATCGAAATTCTACATTTTGGGTATTATTGCATTTATGCATTTTTGTTTTTTTTCGCCGTTCTCTTTGTGGACGGCTCTGATCAAATGGCTTGTTCCTTTTGCGACTCTCGCTCTCTCACACGGTGCTTTTTCATGATTGTCGCTCGTTAATTTTTACGCTCTCTCGCTCTGGAAAGTTGCGGGTGTGTGTTCGCTGAGAGCGAGAAGCTATGTGTGTGTGTGTGTGTGTGTTGCTTGTGACAAGGTGATTTGTGATTTCTCTATCTCTTCTATTTGCTAGAGTCGAACAGAAAAGTAAAAGATCACTTTTACTCCGTTGCGTTTGTGCTGGCTCTCGCTTAAATTGCAGGCTTAGTGTTGTCTCTCTTCGTCAGATGTATTTGTGACGCTGTTGCTACATCTTCTCGTGTCCTTCGTGTTTGTGAGAAACCAAACCGTTATATTTCGCTCAATTGTAGCTTTGTTTTGAAAAATTTTTCAGCTCCGCATACTTATTGCAGGTCTGCAAGAAATGCAAGAAAGGAAATCAAAACGCAGTGTTGATCATCACATTGCACAATGAAGTTTATTTGGTCACATTGGACTATTTTGATTTTACACATTTGGCCACACACACATTTTGTTTTTTTAAATACTAAAACTTAATTATTAATTTTACGCATTTATGGTTTGTCTTCCATTCATTTATTTTTTACGCTCCTTTCTTTCGTAATTGTATCGGGACAATTTATAGTTTACATACAATGCTTGCAGTCGTTAGTTTTATGCGTTTAATGCTATTCGAAAAAAAAACTATTATTATTATTTATTAAAGTATATAACATCTAATAAAATTGTTGTAGTTCTTTGATTTTTTTTTTTGGTTTTTGGTTGTATTTAATTTGTTTTTACTTATGTTTTTATTTTTATTCTTTATACTTGAAGTATGCGTTGCGCGCTTACAAAAAAATTTGCATTACAAAAAACTGTGTATAGTATTATCCTTAGGCTTATCTAGTAGACGATTACGAGTACGATACTTGTAATAATCAATTATTGTAGTAAAATCGCTAAATCTTTCGACAAGTGTACAGCTCGACCGTGGAGCTGTCTTCTTGCTTGGTTAGTTTTCCTTATGAATATTTACACAATTTCACTATGATCGAAAAATAAATAAATATAAAAACCAACGTGGATCAACCCAATAGCCGTAGCCGAGCTTGAATTTCAGTTTAAGTTGAACTTCTCTTGAAATTCCTTTAGCTATTAGTGTTATTTGAAAAAATCCATAGCAGCAAAAGATACAACAACACACAGTTCTGATCCTTCATAATAATAATTATGATATATGTCTATGTTGTATTATTTTAGCACAATATAAAATACTTATTGCCTATCAGCATATCTGTCTGTCCAATCCGTTCAGTTCATGTACAAAAAACCAACACATGTGAAAATTGCCAAATAAAAAAATTAAAAAAAAAAAGAGATTAAAACTCAAATATTGTTGAACCCAATTAATCCACACAATACCCAGATTACAGTTCGTACAACAAATACACACACACAAATGTCAAACTGTTGCTCCCAGCACCAGAATATGATTTTTTGCTTACCTCCAATTAACCAATTCAGAAAATGAAAATGAGAGAAGAAGAATCGCGAAAAATATCGTTATGAAATACAGTTTTCTAATAAAATGGTTTCGCTGAATGAATGAATATATACTGAACACAGAAACATATATATTGACTTGCATCATCTTTGTAGGCAATATCGAAACTTTTCTCTTTTTTTTTTTTTCTTTTTTGATTACTAAGCTATTGTCGAAGTTCTTCATTAATATCAGACATAATCGGGCTTAGATCTGGAAAGGTCCTTCAACTAGTTCAGAGCCTTCTCTTATGTTCTTTTTCCTCTTGCCAGACCCACAATTAATACATAACACCATCTGCATTTGGTTGAAAAATTTAGAAGCAATGCTCAGATATCTAAGTTTATTTAAGCTCTGAACTGACAATAATGCTATTTTTTTTGGCCGCCATTCGGCATTTTTACTTTACAAAAATATATTACACAAATAATGAACAACAGCAAAATGAAAGCAGCCAAAAATGAAGAAAAGAGAAGTTAATTACAGCTAACAGGCTCATCACCTGCCTGCATTTATAATGTGTCATAATGGTCGAAGGATTCGAGTTTCTGACCTTTGAGTCGGGTCGCTTTTAAAGCAACAACAATAACAACAACAAAAAGAACAACAATTACAAATTGTATCTTTCGTCTTCGACATTCGCTTGGCTGCGTAATCACCCTTTAATCTTGCTAATGATTTGTTCCTCAAATTGCAAGGCTGCATGACCAGCGCATCACATGAAGAGTAATGAGTGCCTTTTTGACATTGGATCCAACTCGCCACTTGCCCACTCCAAGCATCTCCATTCATTCGGGTATCTGTTTTCCTTTTGTTGCTATTATTTTGCTCTGCTTAACATTGTCCATGTCTTTCAATTCAATCAATCAAATTGCCTGGCATTTTTGGTTTAGTACGTTGCCCACCCCCTCCCCCTCACCGCCAAGCCTCCCACACTACTCCCCTCCATCCATAGACCACCAAACGGCGACAGTTATTTGGGTATGTTCCAATATCAAAATTGTTCTCATTTTCGAGAGAGTTGTGAATAATTGAAGCAGCTATCAAAATTAAATGTGAATAAAGCAACAGATTTAAAAGCTTTAAAATTAAATCCAAAAAAATACACTTTTCCACCTTAAAACTCTGATAATCTAATATTGTTTTAAGACTTGGTGAAAGACTTGAAGTATTTTCTTCTCTTAATTATTCGACAAGTTTGGTTTGTATTTTATGCAATACTGTTCCTATCGAATAATTCATAAATATTTAATATTTGCTAAAATTTAAAAGTACTTTGAGTACTCTATACAAGATTTTCTGTTTTCTCCAAATTCCCATGAATATTTATGGAAAATTACAACATAAAACACTGTGGCAAGTTATTTGGCGAATGCGATTTTTGGAACAGGCTTTTTGAGAGACGCCGAGGGAAATAAAAACAGCTTTCGCTAACGCAATATGGTGACTCTGCTAATAGTAAGTTGACATTTTCCCCCAACCTGAAAGACGTCAAAAGCGCCACAGAAAATTCTAACTTTTTTTTTTTTTTTAAATAACCTGCACTTGAATGATGATTGTGTCAAATATGTTGGAAGTAGGAATATTTATGCTTGTGTGAGTGAACAACAATTTAATTAAATGATTAAAACAGCTATTGAACGGTTTGGTGGGGTTAGGGTGAGGTGGGTGTGGTGGGTGGGGTGAGTGGCTGATGGGACGAAGAGCATAGGAGCGTGCCGAATGCACAGAAAATCACTTAGAAACTATTTTCACGCAAATGGCTTCAATAGCTTTTGCTGGTCGGTCGCCTTAGCCAGCCGGACAGAGACAGATAGAGAGAGGGAGAGCCAGAGAGAGAGAGAGCCAGAGAGAGAGAGCGAGAGAGAGAGAGAGAGAGTGTGTGCTGCAGGTTGCACGTAGACGTGATGGATGAACTCTGTCTGACCGACGCCACGGGACACGGGGCAAGGCATCTGCGAGGATCACGTTCGTCATGCATGTAAATGAAGAAGTTTCGCTTTGGCTTTGGAAAGTCGCCTCGAATAACAGCAACAGAAGGGGGAGGGAGGGCATGGCCGGGGGGCGTTGTGTAAGGGTTTTGGTGAATGCAGCGGACAATGTCCAGTTGGTGGTCAGCATTCTTGTGTTTATCCAGACGCTGTTGCATTTCCTCTCTGTTGTTGTCAGCCGTGTCTGCTTAGTGTCTGCACGTATAGCAAGACATTGCCCCGGACTCTGTCGACTACACACACGCACACACACACACACACACACACAGAAAATGCTGCAGTGTGTGTGTGTCTTCTTCTATATATTGTATATGTATCTGTATCTGAATCTGTTTACTGTATCTGAAGCTGTATCTGTGCGATTCTTACGCGCAATATGAGCTTGCTGCCGCCTGCCAACAGCATAGGGGCTGAACGCCCAGCTGCAAGAGCAGACAATGGCATTTGTGGCAACAAGCAGCTGTCTGGGACGCACCGAAGATTACACACCCTTGCCAAACAAAATAAACAAACTGGTTTTCTTCAATACATCCACAACTTAACAAAAAAAACTCTAACAATGCTCGATTCAAAGTCATTTTCGTAAGCACTGAATGGATAATGATGCCAATTTCAGTGCAGTCCAGTGCAAAAAAAAAAAAAAAAGAAGCAGAATAAGAAAAACCGAAAGTATAATGCGAAAAATGTACATTACCTGGCCCTAAAGCCAAAAATGCATCTGGATGCGACACTGTGCTTCTGGCCGGAAAAGTGGCGTTTGGTATTTGTATGGCTGATTGCGCCACGCCGTGTTCATGTCCGCCGCATTCATGTTCGATTCACTGTCCGTGTCCGTGTCCGTGTCCGTGTCCGTGTCCGTACCTCTGTCTACGTTCCCCCTGTCCATAACCAGGGGCATGTCTGTGCCGTGTCAACGGCGCCGCTGTGGCTGTGGCTGTGGTTAATATGTCAGCCATTGTTCTGTTGTCCTTGTCGCTGTTGTTGTTGTTGTTGTTGGTGTTGTTGGTGTTGTTGCACATTTTTGCTGCTGTTGTTGTTGTTGTTTTTGTTGATTGGCGTGCAATCCTTAAATGTCAATGGGACGTCATGATAATCACGTCTGGCGCTGAATTCCGTATGTCGATGAACACTTTGGACTCTTCGTTTTTTTGCTGTTTACCAGCGACTCCGCTGGATTTGCTGGGCAGCACCGTTTGTCCATGCCCCTTCATGTGTCGCGTTGCAGGCTGCTGCTGTTGGTGTTGCTGCAATTGCTGCTGATGCAGTTGCTGTTGCAGCTGCTGTTGCTGTTGCTGCTGATGCTGATGCGCTGGATGTGCGTGATGCGTACGCTGTTGCAACTGCTGCTGCTGCTGCTGCTGCTGCTGCTGTTGCTGCTGTTGCTGTTGCTGCTGGTGCTGATGATGATGATGGCAAATCTCCTGTGGCTTGACGGCTGAGGCAACAATTAAGCCATAGTGCGGCCGCTGGTTGCCGCCAACGCCGCTGTGTCGCTCCTCTAACTCAAGCGATTCGTGCTGTGACTGAGACGGCGCATGTTGCATGTGCAACTGGCTGCGCCGCCCCATTGTGCCCAGCATTTGTACTTGCGGCGGCGGCGGTGTTGCCGCTGGCAGCGATGGCGATCCAGCGATCATACCCGGCGACGTCCCCTGCTCATAGCCAAATGTGGAGAAGAAACGCGGTGGTGGCGGCGGCAACGTGCCCCCAGCCGCACTCCCAGCACCCAGCGACGACGAGCTGGACTTTTGTCTCATTAGCGTGGCAACTGCACTGGGACTGTTCGCAAACAGTGATTCCCTGTGGAGCAGACGGAAGACGAGCGTTGAGCGATGAGAGATATGCATTTATTTCAATATTTCTTTGTTTCCTGCTCCTCAACTAAACCCAAGACCAATACCAACTCAATCAGCCAATTCCAAATGGTTAAATAACTGCGTGTACTCTGACTATAGCCTGACGATTACTGTTACAGCTACTGTAAATGTTACTCCTACTGTGACTGTTACTGTTACTGTTACTGTTACTGTTACTGTTACTGTTACTGTTACTGTTACTGTTACTGTTACTGTTACTGTTACTGTTACTGTTACTGTTACTGTTACTGTTACTGTTACTGTTACTGTTACTGTTACTGTTACTGTTACTGTTACTGTTACTGTTACTGTTACTGTTACTGTTACTGTTACTGTTACTGTTACTGTTACTGTTACTGTTACTGTTACTGTTACTGTTACTGTTACTGTTACTGTTACTGTTACTGTTACTGTTACTGTTACTGTTACTGTTACTGTTACTGTTACTGTTACTGTTACTGTTACTGTTACTGTTACTGTTACTGTTACTGTTACTGTTACTGTTACTGTTACTGTTACTGTTACTGTTACTGTTACTGTTACTGTTACTGTTACTGTTACTGTTACTGTTACTGTTACTGTTACTGTTACTGTTACTGTTACTGTTACTGTTACTGTTACTGTTACTGTTACTGTTACTGTTACTGTTACTGTTACTGTTACTGTTACTGTTACTGTTACTGTTACTGTTACTGTTACTCCTACTGTTACTGTTACTGTTACTGTTACTGTTACTGTTACTGTTACTCCTACTGTTACTGTTACTGTTACTGTTACTGTTACTGTTAATCTGCCTGGCTTGTTACTGTACTATTAGTGTAACAGCGAGAGTAACTGTGCTTATTTCCGTGACTGGTACTTCTACAATAACAGTTGTACTGTGCCTGTTACTGTTACTGTTACTGTTACTGCCAATTTTGACCATGATCCTGCGCTTGCCTGTCTGCGCCTGTGGTATTAAGCAATGCCCATATACGTTTTAATTCAGATCATGTTTAGTGATCCAATGAAACACCTCAATTCAAGCATCTTTAATCTATATATATATATATATCTTTAATATATATATATACAAATGTTGCTATATATATACAAATGTTGCTATCGATATGCATCTAAATGGAGGGAGTATCAATTAAATTAAATAGAGTTGATTTGCTTAGACATGTTACAAATTGAAGGCCTCTAGCTGTTACGGTCTTCAGATCCATTTGCCCATTCGGACCAACACACACACAATCCGACTACTAGATCGACTCGATTGATGCTGATCAAGAATATATATACAATTTATGTGGTCGGAGATAAGGCCTTCTACCTGTTAAATACTTTTAAGCACAACTTAATTATACCCTTTTTATCTTTTTTTTTGCGACAATTTCTGCGTATCTTTAGCTTGGATGGGAATCTGTTAATATGTAGAGTATATTTACATATTAATCGTAAAACTAATTTGGATCTTTCCAACATATGCGTTAATGAGTAGCTAATTTCCATTCAAATCTGAACAGTTTGCTTTCCCCGACAACTGTGTTAATGTCTCTGTGCACAGCAACTCATACAGAGAGATGTGCGTGATTACGTCATATCTGTGACCTCCATTCGCTTTACCCTTATCCTTATTGCATATGGCATATGGCATATATGGCGTCTGACTCAGCTGTGTGCCGTTGGTTCTGACAAAATGAAGACGCATGCAAATACAAATATTTGCATCGATTTGTGTTGTATAAGCATCCATCAGACGCTGTTTTCGGGTCTTGTACTTGTTTTCCCCTTCACCTTCCCCTTCCCTTTCCCTTCCCTTTCCCTTTCCCCATTCACTATTATCCCGTACAACACACTACATACCCCTTATCACCCCTTCATATTCGACGGTCAGCCTGATGCTGTAACTCCTCTCTGACATGGCAACATTGGTGTTGTTTTTGTCTGTTTGCTCATCGTTTGTCTTTGCAATCTGTTTGATGGCGGAGGCACGTCTAGTGTACAGCACATATGCTGATGACAACTCGGATAATCCAGTGAACCGACCCCGTTCATCTTCTGTACATATTTACCTCGTTTGACAGCCCATATCGCAGGCATTAACCGGTGCAGTCGCAATCGACGCCTTAGTCATCATCATGTCATGCGTTGCCGTTGTTGTGGACGAGGATTCGCCGTCGTCGACATCGATGCCGCCACAGAGGCTAGCTTGAGTCATGTCTGGATTTCGGCGTAATATGCTGTGCTCCTTCTCCTTGAAATCGGCCTTGCTAGACTGCGTCGATATGGGCACAGCCTCGCGATAGTAGCGATTCGATACATCATCGAGAATTTGTAGCGAGGTCTGCGAGTGCTTTTGCCTGCAATGGGAAGAATGATAATCAATCAAAAATCAAAACAAATTAAGCAATTTATTTCGAGTATTCACTTCTTATTCTTATCAATTTCGTCCGTTTGCTCTGTCCATGCATACTTTCCATGTGGAAAGTGGAGCTCATTTGATTGCGATTCCGTATGTCATTGTCAAAAGCAATATCTTTCTCACTTGACCACTGTCTATTCAATTTCCCATTTCCCTGCCTTACATTGCATGGTTGAATGACGAAATGATGACCAAATGTTTGTTTTGGGCATGCTCACCTTGATATGTTCTCGCGAGAGCGCGCCTTGGAATTGCGACCCATCTCGTCCAGTTTGCTCTCCTTGGACTCGCGTATGTGATCCTGCAATGACCAAGAAATGACAGAGAAATGGCAAAAGAAACCAATAATGTGCATGAGAATCGACAGTGATAGCGATTGCGATAGCGATATAATAATAATATTAAATATTTTCAAGTCATTTTTAGGGCCTGATGGCTTATAAAATGGTCATACGGTCAGACATGGCATGGGCGCGCTGAAAGAGGCTGGGGAAGGCAGTTGGGAATGGGAGCAGGGTAATCTGCAAGCAATGGTTGCAAATCAAAGAGATTCAATTGCATTTGGATTGGGTTACTGGGTGCTGCTCGCTTCGATGTGTCGCATTCTATGTGCATCGTGGTCTATGCTCAATAGTCATTTTTAAGACTTCAACGCCGGCTGCGCTTGTCTGCCGTTGAATTATGGGGCAGCAATTAAGTGCTAGCCACATTGATTGCCACCCAACTGGGTGGTCGGGTCGCAGTTGAAGTAATATAAATTACCGCCGATTGTGCACAATGAGGCGAGCTGTACTTGAGCTTATTATTTGAGCATAAAAGAAAGCGTGAATACGCAAATATTGCGGAATAATGAAGGGAGCTGGCGAGGATGGGACAGGTCAGGTAGTGCAAACAGGACTGCTCGGGCTAGTGGTGGATGGGGTCAGACATTGCCTAGATTGCCACAATGTTATCGTCATTTGACCGTACCTTAAACTACATTCGTAATCAAGTACAAACAAAATATTTCCATCAAATTTTTGTTTCTTGGATTTCCATTTTCGCTCTGTTTATTTTCCATTTTGTGTCCATCGTTTATGGCTGTTTTGCAGATTGAAGTACTACAACTACAACTACAACTATCGAAATAAATAAAAACGAATTTGGAAAGAAGAAAGTCAAAAGCCAAATAAAGCAGCAGCTTTGATTGATTATGTTTGAGGGTTGCAATATGCAAATCGCACTCAATTTAATATCCATTTGAAGTGTTGTTCAACTGTTTCTTCATTTTTCATTTACTTTTCGCTTACTCAAGGTAATTTTTCTTATAGTCACGCTTATATTCCCTTCCAGAGAGAAGTACCAGACTATGTATTATATGTAAGTGTGATTATAGCTTCAACATATCTGATCAAATTGGAACTAATTTTAACAAATTGTTCTTGAAGATCAGACAAAAGATTTTGAATTGTGCTGAGTGTGTCTGCCTGGAAGGCCGACCGAAATAAAAAGTTCATTTTTGTAATATTTGCATTTAGTTGGCAGCTTTTATATTTTTTTTACTATATTTTCAGTTTATCTACTATGTTATTAACAAGCAGCTCTTAGTGATATTGCCTGAAATATCTTAAGCAAACTAGTCTCATTCAATCTATTTGCATATTAAAAATGGCAATATATATTTATGTGTGTGTGTTCTTTGTGTGTTTGTTTTAAATAAATGTTAAGCATTATTGGGATGAAGCAAGATTTCTATTGCTAAATGCATTTTGTGTGAATGGCTGACGTAAAGCAAAAATCTACTCTTAATTGAAAGCAAAAACCACTTTTGTTCTTCAAAACATATCACCATAAATGCATACTAAGCCGCTGTTTTAGTTTTCTGAAATTAATATTTCTACTCACAAAAATAACATTTAAAATATTTGAAAAAATATATACTAAGAATATTTTTTTTTGTTCATTATTCAGCGCCATAAATGCACCAGAGTTTTGTTCTTTTGATTTTAGCAAAAAAAAAAGACATTTTGGAATCGAGAAATGAGTCGGGATTATAGCATTTATAATATTATATAATGGTTCAAAGTTAATTCTCCTCTTGTTGTTTCAATTCGCCCAAAATCTCGTTGAGCGCTTTTTGGCAAACCACTTTTTGAGCGAGCGATTGCACAATGGAAACTTAAAGGAATGGAAATTATCGGCGTGTAAGAAATACGAATTTGTGGCACTGCTTAAATAATACTAATACTAAAATTCCATTCAATTAACAATACGGGATTTTCTCAAAAAAATCTGATTGTACCCGACACCAATTGCAAAAATAAACTTCAATTTGCATACAGCTTTAGCTAAATACAAAGATCAAATTGCAAACATTATAAAATAAATGGTCTTCCCAAAAAAAAAAGAAGAAAAATACATTTAAATTTTCAAATTTTACTCGAAAATGAGACTGGGTCGAATCGAGTGAAGCTTATCCTGTTTGTGTTGCAACTGTTGCATATTCTTGCACATTCTGGTTGCGTCCAAAAATCAAACAGCTACCGAAATGAGTTTTCTAATTAGTTTGCGACGTATGTATGTGCAATGGGTGGGTGTGAGGGGGGGGGGGGGGGGGGGGATTCTTTTGAGAAACAATATGCCGCATATTGAGACCAAAGCGACGATGCAAAATTAGATGGTGCTTGACCCGGCAGGCGTCAGCCTGTTCCACGTTCACAACTTCTACATGCTACAAAGGTTTCCAGAGAACCGAGGACAGTCAAGTTTTTTTTTATTTATTTTTTTTTGGAGGGGGGGGGGGGTGCTGGTGGTAACAACAGCGACGGGAGGAGGTGAAGCGAATGCCCGATGTACACAAATGATTGTCTATGTGTGTGTGTTTTTGCTTGGTGTGTGTGTGTGTGTGTCGTGTATTTCGGGCGGATTTCATGCGCTTTCTATGCCTTCTAATGATGCACCACATCCACATCCACACATTCACACCCACATCCATAGAACGTGTAAATGGTCAACGTTGAAGGCGTTGCTTTAGATGATTTTATTTAAAAATTGTAAGCCTCTTCTGGCCTTCGACTTTGACTTGGTTGCCACCTGATGTGGCTGAAGCATTGACGATACTGCTGCCGGTGGTGGGGGTGGTGGAGGCGGTGGTGTTAACTGCGGCAATATTGCACCCATTTCGGTTGACAATGACGAGCCTTGGGAGCCTGTGGGCGTTGGTGTCGGTGTGCTGCACTGCAGCGAGCTGCTGTACGAATTCGTTGAGCTGGCAATATCCAGCTGGCCAGCAGTTAAAGCCGCCATGCAGTGGCCAGGGTCTAGCACAAGCACATCATCATCCTCTGGCAATCCGGTTGCGCTGTCGCTGTCACAACTGAAACCAATCCCATCGTCGTATTCATCGTCCTCCTGTTCCAGCCCTAACTCCAGCTCTAGTTCCCGTTGCTGTTCAGCTTCCTGTTGCTTCATCAGTTGCTCCTGCTGCTCTTGCTCATAGTGACGGGCATGGTCGTAAGCCGTCTGCTCCGGGCCATTGGTGCTGTCGCAATCATAATCGTAATCACAGTCGTAATCGCAATCAAAATCATCTCCCAGCGTTGCCACCTGCTGAGCCACAAAGTTGCCTCTGTTACTGCAGTTGCTGTTGCTATTGCTGTTGCTATTGCTGTTGCTGTTGCTGCTGTTGCTTCTATTGCATCTGCTAATATCATGATGCTGATGCTTACGCTGTTCACTCTCAAGATTATATGTGAAATCGCATATGAAATCGTTTTGTAATCCCACGAAAATGGCGCTCTTTGGAGCGCCCAACACAAAAGAGTCAATATGATAGACGCTATCGCGCAGCGCTGGCACATCCTGTGGATAGAACATATAGAAAGAACAGAAGAACAGAGAGAAGAACAGAGAGAAAGACAGAGAGACAGACAGTGTGCAGAGAAGATGGTGAATGTGTGTGTGTGTGTCAGAGAGACAGAGAGACAGAGAGAGAGAGAGAGAGAGAGAGATAGAGAGATAGAGATACATAGTGTGATTGTGTGACAGAGTGTGTGAATAAGTATAATACTGAAATCTATGGTGACAGAGACAGGTATAGAGAGCGAGCGAGACAATATGATATAATATGAAAGAAACAGAAAGAATCGCAGAGAGATAGAGGGAGAGAGAGCGAGAGTGAAACGAGAGGATCCAAAAGGACATCGGCGGGCCAAGAAGAGCACATAGAGAGAGAGAGAGAGAGAGGGAGAGAGAGGGAGAGGGGTAGCCAGACACAGAGAATCAGCGATTTAGAGAAAAAACTTACAGGAAGTTGTGGCAAAGCAAAAGTGCATCAAAGTGGTGCATGCATGACGGCTCTATCAGCAGCAGCAGTTGCCGCAAATTACATGGAAGCACATTTATGACAGTTAACACACGGATGTTTGCCACAAAATGCGAAGCCACCGCATTAAAAATGAGAAAAGCACTCCACGACTCAACCCTCTACCTTAAATCACCAGCAAACTCTAAAGCCAAATGCAATGAAATCATGCTAAAAACTTTTTTACAAGAAAAGAAAAAATGCGAGCAATGCAGTCGGCGAGCGTAACCGACTGCTGAATACACTGATATCAGTGTTATACCAACAAACAGGAGCTGCGTGCCTCGATTACTGCATCATTAATGCACTTTTTCAATTTTGTGTCTATAACTCTAAAATTGCGGGAGATTTAGGCTTTGGCTATTTTTGGGGCGCGTTGAGTGTGGCCAACAAATTTTTGGCCTACCTAATGAGGAGTTACCTGGAAAACTACCTCTTCGATCTATGGGGTGGGAATAGGCTTGGGTCTTTCCAGTAAAATACCTTTCAAATTTGGCTACTTTAGCTTTAATTGCAGGAGATTTTTGATCGACTTGCGCTTATCGATTTTATCGATTTTCCAGCCTCTTAGTGAAACTCGCTCCTCAATTCTAAGACTTTTTAAGTTTCTAGTTTAAAGGGTGGTTAAAACCAATATACTCTTATATTGTTGGTCTTAGAGTATACAAATATTAAATTGTAAATGGCGAATATAAGTATAAGAAATTTTCCCAAGCGAGGGAGAGAGAGAGAGAAAGAGAGAGAGAGAGAGAAAGAGAGAGAGAGAGAAAGAGAGAGAGAGAGAGAGTACAAGGGACAACCGACAGACCATAGGCATAATCATAAACGATAAGTCGCTTAACGGACATAAAAAGCCAAGTAGTTTTTATCACAGCGAAGTTTTCACACTCTATCTCAAATTTAAACATTTACACAAAAGATTCCAAATATCAACATCATTGTTGCTAGTTCTTCAAATCGCAGTCAATCAACATTTCACTCAGCTATCGGCATATAACAACCTCTAAATGCCAAGCATACTAATGGAAATGGAACTCTTAATCTATGCACACATACATATATATATATGCATATTCTATCCATATATCAATGTGTTCTAAGCCATTTATTGATTGGCTTCAGCTGCAGCTTTTTGATGTCCTTTGATATTGCCATTGCCAGCAGGCATTGAAAGCTTGACAACGTGTCATGCTAATCTTCTTGGCAGGAAACAGAGACAGGTCCCTTTCGGCTACTACAATTTCCAATTAAAAACAATCGAATGAAAAAAGTAAAAATAAACAAATTCGTTTTTCATTTTATTTTAAAATATGAAACGTATGTATGTAAAATAATATATTTACGGAATTCATGTAATTAAAGGCAACTTTGACATTGAGCTACAGATGAAGTGAAATATTGCACGCCCACACACTCAAAGGCGTTTCAACTTTAGTTGCCAGTAGATATAGAGGTGAGTGCTGGGCTCATCTAATGGTGCTTTGATACTTCCTGTGGTCTTTTCCTATTTGAATTGGTTTAAAATGACTTTTACAGTTTGGCTTGGCATTTATTTACTATACAGTTTTGTAACTATTTGCCAACAATTTGTATCTCGTATTCATGTTTTTTTTTTCTTCTTTCTTTAAGATAATGTTGAAGTAAAAAGTCGAAAACATCCCAAATTAATTTAGAATTTTTATATTTTTTTTTTGCTTCTGGAAAGCCACACAAAGTTGGCAACATGCGGTTGACAACCGCGCAAAGGTCTTTATTGTGCAAGAGTGGAGTTGAGTGGAGCGCTTTGAGTGTAAGATTTGGTAATGAGACAGGATTAGATATATTTTAAAGGAATGCTCATAATATCCGGTACTGGTATAATCAAATAAATTGATTGATATGCATGAGTGGTATTGCAGCTGTGTTTGCAATGCAACAAGCCACACAAAACAATGGAAGTTTATTCATGTTGAATGTAAGACAAACAGTTGTTGTTGAATCAAATGCGTATTCAAGCATTTCACATGTGCAATTCATTATTCATTTCCGGTTATTTGATGCTCATTACCGTTTGGCGAGCAGCATGCTGGTAAACGACAACAGTATTTTTACGGTCTTGTATCCATAGAAACCGCAAGAAAACTTGTGCACTTTTCTTTTTTATATTTTTTTTTTTTATACCCTGTCGCCTTCGAATGCGTACACAGAGGAGACTGGGAAAGTTGAAAGCATATGTGTATTTAATAATCAATACTAAAATATCTCTTGGAAACCGCTCAGCATGCCTAACTCTGGTAAACTAATCCTACTTTACAGATTCTGAGAATTGTCTATATGTATTTTCTTTATGTTACGACACACTGTTTATCTCTCTCTGTCGATCTTCTTAACGTTTTCTGGGTTTTCCTAATCCTTGCAATAGCTATTGGACATGCAAAGACAATATGTATTCCTTATTTACAGCCGGACACAATGTCTAGTTACGAGAATATTTAGTTTTAGGCACCTTTGAATGCTTTTCTTGCTTGTTCACATACATATAACTTCTATTGTTCTATCTACAGTGTAGCGCCCCAATGAACATTTTCAAAGAATTTGAGAATTTTACTTTGTGGCTGCCACTGATACCTTTTGCAGCAAACACAGGTACGAGCACCAGAATGTATGAAGCATAATCCAACCACAAACAGATTCCACAATTAACTTTGTTTGAGTTCTAGTTACTGCCAACACAAAGCCACAAAAGCATGACTTACGAAGTACGAGACGCTTTTTAATGATTTCCATATGCTGTGCAATTAATTCAATTAATTTGACTTGGTTGAGCGCTGCTTTGTTTAGCTTAATTCTAATTATTGGCAGTGCCTGAAGCAGCGGTAATTGAGCTTAAATGTTGGGGGTCGCTGACACACATAGACTCAAACACACACACCCATACACACACACACACACACACACACACGCGAGTTTATCCAGTTCCAATTTATTTCTTATTTGATTTTTAGCTAACCACAAAATTGCTGAATCAAATTCATAAATATTTCGAGCATCTCGTGACTTTCGACATCGTTGTATATCAAATTCGATATTTTAATTTGATAAAATATATTTTGGTCGTTACGCCGCAATTGCCCGACGGAATTTTTGGCTCCGATTTGTTCACATTTTCCCATTTTCCCATTTTCCCATTGCGCCGTGTACTCCAATTATCACCACACACATGTGTTGTTCTTGTTCCGTTCAGCTTGGCAAATATTACACAATTTTCCAACATATTTAATGATTTCTATTTTGGATTCAATTTAGATTTTATAAAACTTTTTTTTTTTCCCCGTTTTGTATGTTTTTGTGGAATGCTTTTTATGGACATGTAAAAGTTTTGCCTTAACGCTTCGTTGACTTTGCTTTGCGTGCAAAAGTTTGGCATTGGTTTAATTGGAATTTTGTACAGGTGTGGAATGTCAGCTGAAGGTGGGGGGGGGGGGGGGGGGGGGGGCTTAGCTTTGTGCTTTGTGCATTTGAAAGGTAACTTGGTATTAACCTTCAAGTCCAGCTAATATTTAGTCAATTGGTCTTTTGCATTTGATTGGTTGAAGTAAGCAATGAAACATTCAACTCAACATTTCAATTTAATTTCCCTGGTTGTGGCAGCTATGAGAATCTAGAATATTAGTTTTATATTCAAATAAGAAACGAATTGGCTTTGATTCGATGCAATGTAAATAGTTCGAAAGTAAATTAAACAGCTTAGAAAATTCCAAATAAATCTACAATTTCGTCAGTTGGAAATATTATTTAAAAAAGTGCCACAAGTTTCGATTGATGTCAAGCCAAATGTTATGCCTGTGACGAAATGAGTACTTGTGAGTATGTTAACTTATTGCCACACGCAACATATATACGATAATGATACAAATATCCACAAATATGTCATGTATATATATAAATATATATTTCGATGGTGCATGTCATTTGGATTAGTGCCCTTCACATATGCATAATGAACTCATTCGTAAATTGAAATATTATTTTAATTATGAACATACTTAAAAATGTATATTTGACATCAAATAATTGATTTTTTCGCTAAAATGAAAAATGAGGCCAGCTGCCTTTGACAATTTTCAGAATTTCACTGCGATTTTTTATCGCTGCGTTAAAGGACACCCAAGTGTTATGTTAAAGTGCAAGCATTTTAAATCGCATTACGCTAAAGCTTTTCACATTTCGGTTTTCACTTTGCGCATCTTGTGAAAAGTCGCCCAGTGCCATTCTCCTTAGAGAGAAAGAAAGCAATATAGAGACAGAGACGGAGAGAGAGAGAGAGGGAGTGAGAGTGAGTGAGTGCTTTGTTGCCCCCTTCAATGCTACTTGTATTATTTTTATGGCCGTTGCTGTTTCGTTGCGAATTGCATTTCAGCTTGATTTATTTCATTTCATTTCATTCGGCCCCAATGCAACGAGCATCTAGCATCAAGTATCCAGCAGGCCGGCGAAATTGATGTGAGCGAAGAAATACGGTTAGCTACATAAGTTGGTTATTACTTGCTGCTTAAGCCAATACCCATGAACATGCCTCCAGCCACCACTTGTTCGTGCCCAGTTCGCAGTCGACGGTCCACAGGACTTCCGCTCAATCCATAGCTGACTCCCACATCAACAGGCGCACTCCTCATCACTTTGGCCCATTGGAATCTGTGTGCGAATTCAGTTAGAGAAATAAAATATTGCACTCCCAACTGCAGGGCTTGGCTCAGACATGCCAGTTGCAGTGGAGTGACGTAGAGGATTCCTGTGCGTTAGATAAACCAAACAGCAGAATAAGTAGAAGACCCCAGACCCAAACCGGAATCCAAAGACCAAATCGGCGAGAACGATTCCCAGCCTTCCAAGTCTCTGGGCACGGATGAGCGCCGCTTTTCTCGGAAATGGCAGCATTTCCATTACACGCTCACGCTGCTAATGCCGCTGCTGCTGCTGCTGCTGCTGGTGCTGCTGCTGATGTCCTCCCTCAAGTTTCCGGTGCCACACACCCCACCGTCAAGATGTTAGCCAATGCTTGTTCGCACTCGCGTATTGCTTAATTTTATTTGATATATGAAATACTCATATAACATATGAAACAATTACAGAGACCAAAGGAATGAGGGGATGGTGGGGCAAGTACACCCTATGATGTACGGGGGTATTTGAAACTGCCAACAAATTAAGGCAAAAATGTATTTGTCAGATGGTGTACAGACAAGAAAATTGCTAAAATAATAAAACTATATCTAACTCATGTGTACACACTTACACACACATACATATATACATGTGTGTGTGTATGTTTCTTACTGGTCCTAAGCTGTTTATTCTCAAGGCAGCAGGCAAGACACAGAATATGAAGCAAACTGTCTACTCGCATCTCGCCGTTAGATATTGCCCCATTGCCTTGATGTTATCATCTTGGCCGCAGCAGCAACAACAGCAACTCGTTGCAAGCAGCCAACACTAAAATATCACTCAGGGCAATATAAGATGCGTGTGTGCTTATGTGTGTGTGTGTGTGTGTGTGTGTGTGTGTGTGTGTGTGTGTGTGTGTTTGCTCTGTTGGCAATGCAAATATACATTGAGGTTGTTACCAAATTGGATGCAGTTATGGCAAGCGCAATGTGCTTCAGGGCGATGCCATCAAAGAGGTGCGTTTTATGCAAAAATCTAAGTTTCGTCTTGCCAGAAAGCGTCTAAGTGGCTCTTCATACAAAGTTCAAAGTTCAAATCATACTTGAGAAAAATTTGGATTTAATTCAATGCATTTCTGATAGTCTCATAGTCTAGTTAAGGTATATTTCATATATATATATATTTTATTTTTTATTTTTATATTTTTAATAAACATTTATATCGTTTATATTAGAAACCATTTCTAGTTGATTTGTTTGAGTGTATGCAAGCTCAGATACTAACATCCTCACATAGTATTAAAGCCGTAGACAAATAACTGTAGTTACCATTTGGGGCAAGAATCCAAAGCGGCTCTCACCGACAAAGTTGCATAGTATGAGTGCGTGTCTGTGGTGTGTGTGCACATACTTTTATCGGGAAGTATACGCAAATATCGGAGTAAAAATTTAATTTTGAACAAGAAATTATTTAAGATCTAAGGATATAAGAAGGTTACAAAAAAAAACGCCAAGTTCCACAAGCAAAGGGAAGGCTGGACATATGCCGCATGCTGCATGCAACGAAACCATTTCGGTTCGAATCTGTGAAAATGTGGAATATAAAAAAGCATACATTCATATGCACAGATACACAGATACACACACACGCACAGACACACTTTATATTTGACGAGCCAGTCTCAATATTTAACAATTTATCCTATTCTTTTTCTTGCTGAACTTTCATATTTCTCTGTATTTTGTTCTGTTCTTTAGCAGTTTGCGCCACGTCCTTGCTACCCACTAAGTGGCATAGCGGTGTATTAAGCTGGCTATCGAAGGATTTTTGCCGCAAAGCAATTTCCATCGTGTGTTGCCACAAGCAGCCGCGGTGATATCCCAACCACCATTCGCAGCACAAACCAACTGTGTTGAGCTAAGGATCGATCGAAGTGCAGAATGATTTCATCAAATCCGCTGACGTTGAATTGATTTGATTTGATGTGCGCCTTGTGCAACCATTTTTTATTTTTGATGCAGTTTCATAAATGCGACCGCCCATAAATAAGTGCGAGCGATTTATCTTTTTTTCCTTCGTGCTTAGTACAATTTTCAAATCCATTCCACTCATTCTTCGATAGCATAATTTTGCCACGTTCGACAAAACTGTTTGCCTAGCTGGTGGGGTAAATTGTAGGAATCGGGTTGGTGGTTGGGATTGACGTTGGCCCTCGAGGGCGAAGTCCGAAAAAGGTGAGCCCACCGTTTATCGATGAACCACAATTCCACACATCCCCCCCCCTCCCCCTCCTCGTACCTTCCATGCCTACCTGCCCTGCCATCCTCTCGCCACTTTATGTGGTAGACACTTGAAACTCTGCAAAGCACTCGAGGCGATAATCAGATTGCCAAGCTGCCAACCCCCCCCAAAAAAGGCTCATCCAGCCGACTTCATCTCGTGTGGGTTGCACATATGGATATGTATATTGTGGGTGTGCATATGTGTGTTAATCGAACTGTTTGACGTGCATAGTCAGCGCTTGTTTTACTATTCGACTGGATATGTCAGCCCTTCTGTGTTGCCGGCATCAAAATCCAGGTGATTGTTTAAAGTTGATTCCTATCTGAGCATTAAGTATTCGCAAAGAATCGAAATTTTGAGTGAGAGAGCTTCAATTAATGATTGTGGTTATTTAATCGTAGATGCTTCAATGGACCACAAAATTTTGCACAAATTTTTGATTGCCATTTAATTGTGTACACGATTGTAGGCGTAACATTGTGCCACTGTCTGTCTGGTCTGTCTGCCTCGCTGTGTGTGTAATTCAATTACGTTCAAAAAGTTTAAATTGAAGAGCACGCATTCGTCGCAGTCAGCCCATTTCCAGTTTATACTCTGGACTTTAATCAATGCAATCTCTTGATTGGGGCATTTAAATTATTATTTCTTTTGGTTTAGCGTGTCAAATAAATGCCACAATGCTTTTTTATAGACTCAAGAGCTCAAGAGCAACGCCAAAGGTAAATTTTAATTTTGATTGAAAGAAAGTAAACAAACAGCGTGAAAGCAACATCGATGTTATGTCTGTATTTGGCAATATATGTATATATTTTACGCTTGAAATCTTTGCAGTCCATCTCATACTCATTCAGATTCAACACCGTTTACTTAGCTGCTTGTACATTCAATTTCTAATGGACATTTGCATATTGTTTGTTGTTATAATTGAAACCAAATTTGTAAGCAATGTTATTGCTCCAATGCAATCGAATACTTAAAAGTGTTTTGAAATGTCCTCTATCTAATCAATTTGAGGTATATTGTCAAACTAGATGCTCCAATCTCTGCCTGCATTCATTGCTCAGCTCAAATTAAAACCAGTATCGAGTTGTAAAGGTGAATTTACAACTTCTAAACGATTGCCTTGAAATGCAGAATATTGTTCTGAAAACTACAAAGTTTTTCTAGTTTTCAGAATTAACTTCTAAATGTACGAAAAAATGTCTTACTTCCAGAAATACATTTCTTAATAATTGAAAATATTTATAAGACATAGAAATGCAAACCCTAATTTAAAATAAAATCCTTTCTGAAATTTAGCAAATAATAATGAAATTTGCTGTCTTTACTGTAATGTGAGAGCTTAGCGGATGTTTTCCTTGGAGGCCTCAGTCGCAAGTTTTTCAAATTAAGTTAGGTGAACTTATGATCTATCTAAAATGTTTCTATATATGTGAAATCTTAAGAAACTAATGTTAAATGAGTAACAAAGAAGTTCATATTTAAGCTCTGGGTAAACATATAAAATAACAAACTCCCTTGATGAGACATATTCTATCTTAATTAAAACAAGTACCCTGGAATTAAGATAAAAACCTTGGTTTTTAGAAAGACAGGTTTTAGACATACACTCCACGAAATTTGATTAAAGGCACTTGATTTTTTCCATTTAAAATTGAAAGAAAAATAAAAAAAAATTTTTTTGCTCCAGAAAAGTTAGCTGTTTTAAATACACGTCAAATTAAAAAGGAATTAAATTTATAACATTAACGTAACTTTGTTTGTTGTTGAAAGTGAGGTTAAGGGGAGAAATTCGATTAAAGGCAGGGCTAATAAAATTAATACAATATATAGAAATGACATGAAAATAACAAATTAGTAAAGTGTTCAGCCTCCAGATTTGATTATAACTAAAAAAAATTCGATTTGACATCGAAATTAAATTTTATCTCATCAGAAAATACCACATTTTCCCACTCCTGAGTCCAGGACATGTGTTGTTTGTCTTTAATGCATGTGCACCTTTATTAAAGTCGTCTTTGACTTCATTTTCCTTCCAACTAATTGATCACTTGGTAAAATTTGTTGAACACGATGTCTCGCTACTTGTAACCTTAAACCAAATAGAATTTTAGATGCCGTAGCATTTTTATCCAGTCCAGTCAGTAAGATTGCAGATTTCTGTCTGTGTGATAATTTTTTTATGTTGGTTTCTTAGCATTATTTGTTGTAGATTTCTTTTAATTTTAACATGATCGATTGCTGATGCCGATCGACACAATTTAATTGATATTTGTCTGTTATACATTCCAGTATCCTTGTAAACAAGGATATTAGCTATCTCCTCAGGCTAGAGTGTTTTTCCTTTCCTATTCCAATTTTTTACCTATAAAATATTAAAAGTCCCGTGAGGCTTTCTACAGTTTTTAGCACTATAAACACGAGTGCCTTTAATCGAATTTCGCGGAGTGTATATGTTTTGTATAATGTAGTGAGTTACCTTTGGAACTGTGAGCGATTTGTTTCTAAGTGTGGCAGATACCCTGTACTTTGCTATGAAGGCAAAATAACATAAAAGCCATCTCGAAAATGAGTAAAAGTACAAGGCGGGTTTCCAATTCAATTCTTTGTTTGGTGTTGTTAAGTAACCGAAATGCCTGACCATTGAGAGTATATGCGCAGCAGCTGAACCTGTGCTTGAATAGAGTTCCTTAAAGGTCCTGCCATATTTACAGTGGGCGTACCAAAGGAGCGGCACATTAGTAAAACACCAATTGGTTGCGTGCAAGGAATCTTGTCGTCCTTTCTTGTGTAGCTGACAGGAATTAAATACACACGACAATGCGTCGTCTCTTCGCCCACAATTTTTGTGGTGGTCGTTGACACCCCACTTCCCACTTCCCACTCCCCACTTCAACTTTCTGCCTCCTGCTAGTCACTTACCACTTGCTGGCAGCCTGGTAGTTCAAATGGCGTGCGACATTTCGAAATGTTAAATAGACTTTGACTGCAAGCGTCCACACACACGCAAAATTGATGAAGCGTGTGGCAAGTTTAGTCAACTCAAATTATATTTGTTACCTGAAATTGGATAAAAGTTGTTTGCATCTTTTTTGACTTCTGCCTAAGTAAAAACGGTCTGGCTAAAAGCAAATAGAAAACAACCAGATACACAAATCTCTGCTTGAATAGGGGGTGAAGTTTGGCGGGTCGTCGGTTTAATGAAGCGATTTGCCGCCATCTGCGCAGCTGGTCGCGTGCTCTGTAAATATTGTATGCCACAGCTACTGACACGCCCACATACACACACACACACACACACACACACACACCCACACGCACACACACACACACACACACACACAAAGCACACACTTAATTAACTTTCTGCGAAACAGTTGCAGTATATTTTTGGCCACGTCTGCAGGGCGATATTCAATTTAAGCTCTGTCTCTTGTTCTGGTTGTGGATCTCATCGATGTCAGTATTGCAAAAGTCAAAGTCAAACTGAATCTGCCTCACTCTCTCCCTCAATTCGTATCTCTCCCTCCCACTCTAACACCCTGTCCGTCTCGCCTTTTTGAGCTGGGTCAGCATGTAAGGCCCCAGGGAGCCGCTGGGCGGCTGACGTTGCCAATGCGTTGATTATAAAATGGCTTTCCCAGCCATGCTGCCGAGTGTCAAGACAGCCAGCATATATTGGAAGAGATGTAAGGATACCGACAGCTAATGAAATGTTGCCCCAGATACCACAACACACGCATCTGCAGCCGGCAGCTCTCAATCGGAGGACATATAAAGAGAGCCCCCAGAAGTTACGTCATTTGTGTTCCCAAATGTCAAGTGTCATAAATTGTAAATGCAGTCTGCATTATCATTTCACTATATGGAAGACAACTGGTAAGACTGATCGGCTTCATTATATCGATAGTGCAGATTAAATTGAAAGCAAATTCATATGTTGTCAAACAATATGTTGCCAGCCAAATACTTCTGCGAGACACACATGAATATGAATATTGCGTATACATAATATGCCTTCTGAAAAATAAATAGTTACGAACGTGCTTGTGTCTGGCAAATATGAAATCAAAATTCTTTTTTCCTTGTAATCCGGTAAGAAGGAATATGTAAAATTTTTCGCCAAAAAAAAAACAGAAAAAAAAAAATAACAAACTAGATCAAAGCCAACAAATACGAGCAGTAACTTGAAGCCAATTATTTTCTATGGTTTCCTTATATTTTTGTACAAATTGTACCATATTTAAAACACACACACACACTCAGTATCAATCTACATATATAATCAAGTATCACTAAACTGACACACTAAAGTGACTTTGAACTCAGACCAAATTGATACGGCTTCGTTTCCTGAGAATACTGCCGGTGCTTCAACCTTGTTTCCATATAATCTTTGCAATTAAAGAAACTTTTTAACGATATTGCTAATTTTGAATTGCTACGCGCAAAGAGCAAAATAAGAAGAAGCAAAAGAGCTCATTACGTTCTTGTGTGCACGAACACACACACTCATCCACACACACACTCACCCACACACACTCACCCACACACACTCACCCACACACACACTCACCCACACACAGACACACACACACACAGACACACACACACACACACTCACACACACACACACTCACCCACACACACACACACACACAGACACACACACGCATAGACGTTTTGAAGGAAAGCTTCCCACTAAAGGCAACCAATTAATGAGGCAAGACAATGGGGGAATTCAGATAGCGTTGCTGGGTAACTAAACCTTGCCATTGAATGGATCGATTCCCTGAGTTCGAAATGGGATTTGAACATGCATCCGATAGATGCAGCTAAATGCAAACAGGGCAGTGCCGGTGGAAGCCTGTCACCACATACCCAAACTAGGTATAATTAGTAGCGAATTCTGCCCGTTTTGTGATGAGGTGAACACGGAACTCTTTTTAGATTCACCTTTAACTGCCTTAACATGGCTCTTCAAGAGTGAACAGCATTTTAACAAAAGTCGCCTTGCATATTCTAATTTCAGTCGTGGAATTGTTTCCTTAAGCAGAGCCAAGCAATATGCTTTCAGATGTATGTGGAATGCTGTGGACACTCAGTCTGTTTGCCAGCCTAAAATGGACAATGGTTGTGCAAACACACACACTTCTCTTCCCCAGCCAACTTCATTGATGTCATCGGGAGCACAGAGAGAGCAGAGAGCTGCTTGCCACGGTGTGTCCGAAAATTAGTATATCTATCACAGGCAACTTCGTAAAACGCATGCCATTACCAAGGTGGTAACTAGAATGCCGCCAAGTGATGCTAATTGAACTATGCATAAGCTCAAAGTATCAAAAAAGATTGGCTCTATGAGCAAAGTGATGGTAGAGGTCTTAAGCCACACAACTAATAACATCATCTTGTGTGCAGCAGCCAGATGGACAAGGCCTGTCTGAAATGAGAGGATTCATTGGATATTCTAGCCAAACAATTGAGATACTCTGCTTTGTTTCTTTGTGTTGGCTTTCACACAAAAAAAGAAAATAAACAAAAAATCAGTAGAGCTGCACTAAATATCGAGAATTTTTGGGTAGAGCAGATTTTGCTATTGTTTTTTGTTACATTTTGCACATCAAGTCAGATGGAAAACTAAACATTGTTCCAATTAGATACGTAACAAGTGAGAACGTTGCAGTCGGGCGTAACCGTAATTTGAAGGAGATTGCTAGTAATCTATATTGCAAGTTGCCTGAAAAAATATTTGAGCATATTCCTAGTAATCTCCCTTCCAAGTTTCCTAGCTATAGCTTTCAAATTGCGGGAGTGGGCGTAGTCCAAAATTTGAAGATTTTTAAAAGGGTGCTGGTAGCAAATTTCAAATTTATGTGAGAGATATGGTTTTATCGATTTACACTAACAGGTGTATCGGCTTTGAGGAGGCGGAGTGGGTGTGGCTTTTCAATTTCTTATCGATCTCTTGGGGCGTTACCAGTAACATACTTCCAAAATTTGGTGACTCTAGCTTACAAATTGGGGAAGATATGCACATTTCAGATATCTAGGGCCGATCTTTGAAGGAGGTTACTAGCAAATTACCTTCCACATTTTGTGACTCTATCTTTAAAATTGTGGTAGATATTTTGTCGATTCTTAAAGGTGGCCAGTACTTTACCAACTAAATTGACGACTTTGAATTTGAAGGACACCAACCAAATTTGGTTACTGTAGCCTTAAACTTGTGGGAGATATGTGGCTTTATCGATTTGAGATTATCGATCGTATCAATTTCCTAGCCTTCTAATGGACGTGGCACTTCAACTCTTTTTTGATTTTGTCCAACTTTGTCTGATGACCAGTATATGTTCCAAGTTTCAAGTTTCTATCTCTATCTATCTCTAAGGGTGTCGAAAAAGTTGCGTTCATGCAGACGGACAGACGGACGGACGGACGGATAGACAGTATGATGGACATTGCACAAAATCAATAAACAATAATGCCTTTGGTATCAAAGTATAATAATTTGTGTTGCTTGTTTGCTTTGTGTGCGCTTATGTGCATGTGTGTGTATTCGTGTGTGTGTGCGTGTTGTGTGTTCGTGTGTGCATTTGAGTGTCTGTCTGTGTGTCCTCTACAATATTAACGGGCTGGCCGATATCCGTTGTCAGCTGGCAAAATCAATGTTTTTGCAGGATGTTTTAAGCATTCTAGAACTACTCGCACACTAAACTTGCAACACAGGGGATGTGGTTGTTTTTATTTTCTTCGACTTTTAGCGGTCAAAGTGCGAGCAGGGCAAGCAAGAGGGTGACAGTGAGTTCACAGTGTCTGAGAGAGAGAGACAGAGAGAGGGAGAGGGAGAGAGAGAGAGAGAGAGAGAGAGAGTGTGTGAGGCAAGGCAAATATCGTACATAGATTAGAGAGACAAAATAGCAAAAGTCAGACACAGATACTATCTATATTGTTGTGAGTACAGGGGAATATTTGGGAGAGCACACTCATTGGCACATCGATAGCTGTTCAATTACAATCAGGCAATTTACACCATACTTACGCGTATTATCTTCTGATCCCGTATTATTTTACGTATGCAGTTCACAATGAATGTGATGACCATGCCGCCAAGTATTAATCCAAATACGATTATTATGATGACCACATGCTCGGATTGGCCAGTCGTTTCATTCTGTGAATAATAATAATAATATAATATTAAAGGAAAGTTAAAAATGAGTCAAATCAATTGCTTTTTATATGTTCATATATATTTGAAAATGTTTTAAATGGGGTTATAAATCGAATATAAAACAAATCCGTTCTGCCTCAGCCAGACAAATCCGAATTACAAAAGGAATGAGTTTTATTTTGCAGAATCAAAGAAGACAAATAGGTATGTCAAAATATGAATTTTCTAATTTATGAACTTTTGATAAGACTAATTTAAAATCTTTATACCACAACAGTGATAGATACACAACTATTATCAAAATTGCCTGGTATCATTATGTATTATCATACATAATAATTAACGAACCACGCAATTTTCAACAAGTTCTCGTTCTTGCCCAGACATTTATATACCACTACGACACACACACATACACACACACACACACACATACATACATACACACACGCAGCTGGCTTAGTAGCTTTCCGAAAACAAATTCGATGCACTCAATTAACAAAGTGTTTTGCGCCAATTTAAATATGGTCCAATTAAATTAACAAAATTTGTGTATGCGCATGATTGAGCTTTTGACTTAGCCATGGGACCAATTATGAAGCTGCTGACTTTGAAATAATCGATTTGTTCAGTATTTGAATGGCAACAGTGAATTAGTGGCATTAAATCGTTGGAATTCATTTTTTGTCATTCATAAATTCCAAACTTCGACAGGATTATCGATTTTGAATGAATGTAACAATTAGCATATTATAAAATTGGCTTATCCTTAGTATATACCTGATTATATTTCGACTTCGTATACCATGATGTTTGCCATATATATATATAATTTAAGAGTTGCACTTAATTTGGAGTTGTAAACAGTTTGTGGCTTGACCGATGCCAACTTTAAATGGCTCACAAAAATCCAGTGTACAGTTAAAATAGTGTTTTGTTGGAACTGTGAGATTTAAGCCAACGACTCCTAGGTGGAGAGTTTATCAAATCTAATCATCTAATACATTTGCAAAAAACCAAAAAAAAAAAAAAAAGAAAAAAGATGAAAACCCCCACATGGCAGGCCTCTAAAACAAACCTCAGACTGTAGTAATAAAATTTATTGGGTCAACTTTGTGTTTGTGAATGTGGGAGAAAATGTGTGTGTGCGTGTGTGTGTGTGTGTACGTGGGACTGTTGCCAACCATATCTGAGCGTAGTTATAATGATAGTCATGGGTTTGCCGCACATTCGTTTGCCTATAATTAGATGCATGTACGAAGTTTGGTCTACGTAATGCCAGAGAATTGGTGAATGGGTGAACGGGTGTGTGTGTGTGTGTGTGTTTGTGTGTGTGTGTGTGTATTTGGGTGTATGTGGGTGGCTAAATTGGTTGTTGGTTTCTAACTTACCGAACACTTCTCTTCGTCCCAGCGAAATTTACAGTTGTCTCGCTCATTGCACTTTAAGTCGCTTGATATGCAGGTCGCGTCCTCGCAATCATACTCATCCTCGGTGCAGGCTATTTGGGTATGTGGCAGACAAAGAGGCGCAGTTAAAACTCAGTTTAATTTGCCAAACAAAACAACAATAACAGAACTGAACAAAAAGAGCGAACAAAAATGTAAGAGTTTAAGACCAAAAGCATACACAACCACACATCAAACAAGTATGAACTCCTTCGACGAGCTGACACCCTGAGAATACCCTATACAAAAATATTTGGATTGGTTGATTATTTCGAATTTTGAAATAGAAATAATAAAAAGGAGCCTTCGAAAAACAACAGTTACAGTATATTTTTTATGTTATTTCATAATTATATTATAATTTTCCATGAAATAAGTAATGCTTTGGAAAAGGCGCTACGTCCGTCCAGATTGGATCATATCGCTGCCATGGAAACAATTTGTCGAAAGACTTGTGTTGTGGGATCGAAATACCCATAGAGTTACATGTCACAGTTCAGACTCAGTTTTGAAACAGGAAACATATAAATACAATTCTTAAACTGTACAGAAGCATAATAATCCGACTTGCTCCAATTTGAGAAAACGGGAATGCCTTCCAGTTCGAGAATGGTCGCCATTGATACAACAATTAAAACAGCAGTTATTGTAATGAATTGAGTTCAACTCACATCGCAATCAAAATGATGGGTGATTAAGACCACCCAAAAACGGAAATGGAAAAGTTTTGCATAATTTGGAGCACGACTGAATATTTCGAGCCCCAGGCTAATTTTTAGATGTCAGCAGATTTTCTTCGGCTTACAAGAAAATATCATCCTCGGTGTGCCAAAGATAACAGTTCCTTCTTGTGCTCTACATAACTCCTTTGCGATGAATGACAAGGTAACGATACAAACGGGTCCCATCATTGCTTATCCGGTTTATGGTTACAGGGTATCAAAATGGCAATCAGTAGCAGCAGACACAAAACAAATAAACGTAATCTCCGACGTAAATCGTCCTCCAGCAACAATAATTGCAGTGCCTCGTCTAAAACTACAGCCCCAGTCTCAGTCTCAGACTCAGTCCCAGTCAGTCAGTTTCAGTTGGAGACGCAGTTTGAGTGCCGCAGTTAGTCCCAGTTTTGTTGGTTTGTACCTAGCAAATGGTAGTCTTGGCTAGGCTGGGACTTGTTAGCTGTGAAACCCGGAGTACACTGGAGCCAAAGTTAACAATGGCCGTAACAAAGGACAATCGTTGAATGACAAAGGCATGCTTAGCCCTTGGCAACAGGCGGTAATCACACAAAACTGGGCGGCAGACAATCATTTAGAGGTGGATAGGCAACCAGATACGCAAGTAGTTGGTCGAATGGCAGGCGCACCAAAAACAAAAACAAAAAGGAAAGAAAAACCAACACCAAAAAAAAAAAACGAAAAAAAATTAGAGGCTGCAAGCAAGCCGCTCAAAAAAATCCATTCAAAAAGCCGACTACCGGTCCCGAATTTTGTGGTGCTTGCTCGGGTTGGGAAAGCGTAGGCTTAGCACAGGATTTCTAAGGCTCTTGCATCAGTCCATTTTCCCGTGCTCCTTTCGGCTGCTGATACAACACACGGCAAAATTCTGGTAATGTAAACTTACTTCCCGATCCACGGTCCCGGAACGCCGTATATAGAATGGCGAATGTCGAATTAATCGCACTTTGTTCCGCATAAAATCGCATGTGAAGAATGTTTGACTCGGCCGTAATGCTCTCGCCCGCCGAGCCGCAAAAGTTTTTTACTCTGAAAATGAAAACAAACAAATGGCACAGAGTGAGAAACAACCGATAAAAATAACGAAAAGAAATCAAGCAACGTATACATTTTATCAGTATCAGAGTATAGAAATGGTTTTCGTTTGACTTGGGTCTTTGGCTTAACTCTGCCAAAGCAGCCAACAAGCCAAAGAGACAACTTTAATAAAAAATATGATATCTACAAATATATTTGATATTTTGTACACTTTATTGGCCTCCAAAGTATGGTTAACCTAATCAGGAAGTTTCGCTGAAAACGCTTGGGAATTTTGATAAAAAATGTTTGTTTGATTTCTTGTCTCTTCTGAGTAAAGTTAGGGGTTAAAAATTTTTGTATCTGCATCAGAAATCTGCCCATTCAGCAACCTCACACAAATTACTTAATAAAAAGCCAGTGTTCAGTGTTCAGTTAAGCTGTTCAAATGCATTTTATTGGTGCGAGTAAATGAATGGAAACGTTTCTGGAGCAACACGTTTGCTAAATTGTGTCGAAAAGTGAATCGAAATAGAAACTGAAAACATGACAATTGCACAAGCCACTGGCGGCGAAAAAGTGGGAAAACTATTTAAATATGCAGTGCCGAACATAAAATACTCTTACAAGGAGAAAATTCTTATTTAATATTTTCTGAATACAAAATAATGATTGGAATTTTCTATGAATTCAAGTAAAAGTTAATGAATGCCAGGAACTTATTTAAATTGTAATTATTTGATGTCTGATCTTTATCGAAGTTAAAATTACACAATATTATCTGCTGCATACTCGCTGTATAAATATCACTATTAAATTCTATGCACATGACTTTGCCCACATATGTTGTAACAGAAGTGTATAACTAGCAGTAAATCAATTGACCTGGCTGACTAGACATGCATCGCCAACTAGACGGACAGTCAATCACTTTGAGTGGTGCTGTCATTGCCGATGCCGTTGCCGACATCAGCCTTGGAGTCGATGTCGTTATTCCCATCAATGTGCATAAAAGCCAAAAGGCTGAAACCGAGAGTAAACGGAGCATTCTAGGATGTAGGGAGTAGAAGGTGGATGGCATGGGACATGGTCGGACAGCAACAAGTAGGAATTTGTTGGCGTGTTGAAAGAAGGATGTGCTTGAATAGCACATGGCAAATGACAGATGGAAGGGGGATGAGTTGTGGGTGGACTGATGGGAGGAGTTGGCTTCGCGACCCAAAAACAGTTCGAGATGGGCGAGTCAAAAGGCTGCCGCCGCAACTTCCGCTGTCATACAGTTTATTTTGGCCTCTACTAAATTGAAATTTTGCTTAAGATGCTTTGATCTTTTTAGCGTTCTAAAGCTTTTTGGCTGACTTCACATTATGACGCATTCGTGGAACGGAAATTTGTGTTATGTTGCCACATCTCAAAGTCTTACCTTAATGGCATCACTGTTTGCTCTGGGAATATATCCAGAAAGTTAGTCTCGCAGTCATTCGGTTTGCTCAAATGAAAGTCCAAAAATTTTAAAAATATCTGCGAGAAAGACAAGGACAGAGAGAGAGAGAGAGAGAGAGAGAGTGAGAAAATAAAAAATGATTTTCCATTTGTTATAATTGGCCCGATTCGAAGCACACCCACCTTCCAGTTATCCTTCACCTGAATGCGCCAAATGCAGTCGAGGGCAATCTTATCACGTATCACTTGCTCCCTGATGTCAGCCGGGACATCTGTGGAGTTAATGAAACCCTCGTAGCCATCCTTCTCGATGGTACAGTTGAGGTCCGTGCTGGGCGCTTCCCGATTTCGATCCAGATACTCGTATACAGCACTGAAGCCAGTGTATTCGATTGTGTCGTCTGAATGGAAATGCAGCCAGAGATACCGTTCCTTCGAGGTGATTTCCGGTGGGAAATCTGTGCCACAGAATTTACCAATCAGCGTCGAGAAACCATATTGGCCGTCGCGTATCTAGAAAAATCAGCGAAACAAAAAAAAAAACAGAGAAGCAATAAATAAAATCATGCAATTTAAAAAGGTTGCTTTGAGCTGGCTACAATTCAGCGGCAGTAACGATTTATGTGTCTCTCGATTCCGTCCATTAACCCAAAACAGCTGTGGGTTCTGGTAGCTACAAAATTTCTCTACAAACTTCCATATTGCTAGCTAATATTTTCGTTAAATTTATTTTGAATAAAATTGAATTTGTTACGATTAGAACATGATATGGCAATAGTTGTGAATATAATTTTGACCATTTGCTGCTGCTGCAAAAACTTAAGTTTGTTCACAGAGCCAACAAGTAATTAAACTCATTCGATTTTAAATGAAAAATAAAAGAGGTAACTTCCACTACCCGTACTCTAATTAAAATTATTTTCTAATTAGTGTGAAGCAGAAAATGTGCTGAGCTTTAGCTCTCTCTCTCTCTCTCTCTCTCTCTCTCTCTCTCTCTCTCTCTTTATATATATATATATATATATATGCAAATATTCCTTTTTTGTATGTGTCGATAAAATGTATAGATATATAGGTTAGTTGAATAGTTCAGCTTTTGCAAGCTTTGAAGGCACTTCTTGCGACTTATTTCTTGTTGCCTATTGCCTGTTGAATTACGTTGCGCATACGACGTGTGTTCAGCACCAGCAGAAGGGAGCTGTATAATGTCAGCTTTCAATTAAAACTTGCCAAGGGGCAAGAAATCCCAAAGGTTTCGTTACTGGACACTGGTAAGCTGAAAGGAGAAACAACTTGAAAAGTTTTTGCCAGTAAGCTTTTGCTACTGTTGTTGTTGTTGTTTTTGTTCCCTTCGCATTTGCCCGCAACAAAGTAGTATTTTTAATGCCACTAGATTTGCACTGTTGTTGCTGTTGGCAAGTTACTTACTTCAAGAAAATCAAATTTGCACTCCTCCTTGGCCTCAATATTAAACGAGTTGCGAAAGTCCAGCCGTATGATTTGACCCTTCGGCGCTGTAATTAGAAGCAAATAACCAATTTTTGTGAATAAGTTGTTAATCTAACGATGAATGACGAGTAATGAAAGAAAGTGCTCAGCACGTTTATTTATTTGCTTATTATTTATTTATATGGACTCCATGCCAATCAGATTAATTCGAGCGCAAAGATAATTAAACTAATTTGATTATCAGCTCAAAAAATAAATGTTTATTACCAAAAAAAACAAAAAAAACGTTTAACATAATTATGAGCATTGATAATATTAACTGAAGGCTTATAGATTAGAAGTGCCTGATTTAAAAATTGTATTTTTATATATTGTAATAAAGAAAAAATTGTGAGAACAGCTTAATTGCAAATCGCCCAGAAAACTATTAAAGTTTTCTGGTTTCTTAAATTTGCTCTCTCGACTAGCAGTTATAGTTACAAAAAACACACACTGGAAATTAGACAGAGACATAGACAATTCTGGTCTTTAGAAAGATATTACCTTCCATTTTAGAAAGATACTTTCGGAATTATTCCGAGTTTCGCTTGTCGCCAAAATTGAACAGATACCAAAAACTATCCACAACTTCAGAGAACCACTTGAAATCCCTTGCCCTTACCTTTTGCCCTGGCCACGCAACTTAACTTATCCTAACCGGAATAGGCTTCGGTCGGACCGCAATGCCTTCGGCATGCTACTCATACCATAATGGAATGGCTCGAATGAATGAGTAAATAACAGACGTACTTTGTCCAAACAAATGCCATGTGTTTGTCCTGGCTTTGAGTGCGAATGTTCACTTTGATTAGCCATAACAAAAGCACAAGCAAGAAAGTAGGCGGATCATTCATCCAAGTAAAATACAGAGAGCGCAGAGCAGCAAAATGTTGTGGTTTTGAATGGCATTTCCTGCTCAAATTGCAGACTATAGAAAAAGTAACCGCAACGCTGGCAATGCAAATTGATAGGAAAATCTTTGTGATTACTGAATCTAATTATTTGCGTTGATGTGTACTTAATGGCCATGCGGTTTCATGCAGCCTTGTTGCCAATTTCCAATTTTGATTGCGGTTCCGGAACTTGCGGAAATTGGTATATTTCATACTCAAATTTGCGCATAAATGAACTGCTATTGTTTTTATAGACAATGAGTATTTAAAATACCGACAATGCACTTTTTTGTTAATTCAAAAAAAAAGAAGGAACGTTGCAGTCCGGCGTAACCAACTGCGAAATACTCTGATACCAATAAGTAATACCATATTATAACAGGTGCCACAGAACAGGCTGTTTGACGGACACCGCCAAAAACCTACCAAACAAATTTGCTGACTGTAGGGTTTAAGATTATGGGAGATATGTGGCTGACGCCAGCACAGACCAGTATATGTTTCAAGTTTCAATCTCTAATGGGGTCGAAAAAATTGCGTTGACGGACGGACAGACGGACGGACAAGATTATGGATATTGCACAAAACCAATAAACTAAACTTTCGGTATCACAGCATAAAAATCAGCTGGTTTTGCATTTCGATTTGATTGGCACAGTCGTAAATCTTTGAGACTCTGATGACATCTGTTATTTCCGTATAAATGTTACTTATAATCTCGAATACTTCAAATAAAATAAGCTGGTAGTCAATGAAATAGTCTGCTTGTTTTATGAACAACGTATTCCAGTTCCATCCATTTCTCTTCACAGAGTGCAAGTTCTCTTGGCTCTTACCCTTTGCAATTAAATTGGCAATATAAGCTAGGGGCAGGCTCTTAACATTTGTACTAGTTGAGAATTAAGATAAATGGATTATCCGAAATTGAATAATCAGAAATTTAATTGAATTGAGGTGGAGTTATGTGTCTTCAGCGATTATCCGTCCTCTCTCTCCCACTCCCTGCCCTTACCACTCTCAAATATGAGCAGACAGAGATGAATGACATATATATATATATATATATACGGTTAGTACTAATGCAGCCGCTTAAAGTTTTGAGCGCGGGTAGCAATCAACAGGCAACACTCCATTCCCTTCGCGCTGCACCCATTTCGAACCCTATATAAGGCATATACACAGCCCCCAACGCTCTATCGACCGACCCACACATATTTTTATGCAAATAAGCCTGCCATTTCCCATGGCAGTCAGCCCAGCTATCTATCTATATAACTGTCTGTCTAAGCAAACGCACATATGTAAAGTTAATACAGGACATACATAAACACACACACACACACACACACACACACACTATACAAACTCGAAAGAGATGCAGATACTGACGATGGTATCCGCTGATGCGTGCTTATAGAAAGTCAATCTTTTCATACGGTTAGCGTTTTATCTGGTTGTGCTCGACTTGCAGCCAGGCTGTTCGTATTTTGTCTCAACTGACAAATGATTTCAGATAAGCATCGAGCCAAAAGCCAGTGAAGCGCATCCAGCACAAATAATATGACTGCTGCGCAATATGAAAAGCCAAAGTCAAAACTCATATACACAACAACAATTCCTGCCACAATCCCAACCCCAATCTGAACCTTAAACCTAATCTCGGTACATATACCAATCAAAATCACATTTGGATTCCATCAGTGTAACACGCTAACGCTTTTAATAAATCACACGATTCTGCTGCTGCCTTAGTGATTCCATTTCCTGGACCTGGTCTTGGCCCCATATTGACTAACTGACTGAGGCAGTGAGTGGTTGACTGCTTGACTGGCTGAAATGTCAACACAATGCTTTTCGCGTGCCGCATCTTAGTTAAGACTTGCAATTATTTGCAGTAAGCAGCGCCGGCAGCAAAGTGCTTGCAATATAACCTTTAAGGAGACCGGATTGCAGTGACATCAATCCAACCCCCAACCACATAACTACCCACTCATCACATACACACCACACTACTACTACGACCAGAGTTGTCCAATGCTCAGGAAGTTGGCTGTAAATTGGCTTGCGTAAGCCAATCACAATACCAGTAATGCGATTGCCTGCAGCACCAACTCATATTGCGGCATTTTCCGACTTGGTGTTTGTTTCTTTTGAGTATAATGACAATTCAATTGCTGCCACCAACTCTCTTTACTTACTGACTGATAATACACACACACACACACACATACATGCACAAAAAAAGTTCGTATTAAAAAGATCAATAAATATCAACATAAAAAGCTTTTTATACAAATTTGTGGAAAGTGTTCGGCGGATATTAGTTTCCATCGTATTAATTTAAAATGCATTCGACAGTTTTGTCGGTTGAATGTAAATTTAATTGGACTGGAATTTGTTTGGAGGAGTTTTCAGTGTCACAGCTGATTATCTTTTATGTAAAACAAAAATATAAATTTACCATGTAATTAAAAAGTTAAGCAAGTATAAATGCGAGCGTGACCGACTAGGATATACCCTGTACCTTGTTGTTAAAGTCAAGTACAAAAGAGATTCAAGTTTTTCTTAAAAGGTTTATCACTCAGACTGGCAAGTGTTGATCGACTCGTCTGTTGTGCAGGTATCAGGAATATATACTATTTATGTATATGTATATATATATCTCTTATATGATGTCGGAGTAACTTTCTTCTCCATAAAATAAGCTGTGTAGAGTATTTATTCTTATTTTGATTCTGATATATTTTGGCTTTAGCATTTATTCGTGGTGAAACATTTAATTTACCTGTTATCACTCGAGTGCAGTTGATGTTCTTGGGATACAAATTGGGATACTCGGGACTGTAGAGCTCATTCTTGGTGGGATCCCCATCGACGAATAGCCTGCAACGATCCACCTGATCCTCCTCTGCTTGCCGCTCGTATCGTCCGCTCCGCGGTGGTCGCGAGATTGTTACAGCCTCCTCGTGGTCGTAAGGGCTTGCGGGCGTGATAAATGCTGTCCAGTTGGCAATGGCGATGGCGGTGTCGGTGGCAGTGTTACTCTCAACTTGGTGGTTTCTTTCGATCGACTTTATTGTCCGTGGTTGCGTCCCCATCAAGTGTGTTGACTCGTTTGGGTTGCCTGCAAGAAAAGCATTTGAAAAGTGGGTTAGTATTATCATAGTAAAGATTATATAAGCACTACAATTTTATACAAGAATCGCTTTGCTTCTTTTATACCTTGAACCCATGGCAAATGGGCAAAGAGAGTGTAATGGCTTTGTGCAAATGTATGTGATAGGCAGAAGGAATCATCTCCGACCTCATAAAGTGTATATATTCTTAATTAGGATTAACAGCCGAGTCAATTTTACCATGTTCGTCTGTCCGTCTGAGTAAACTTACGGATCTCAGAGACGAGATTTTACATGTGGAATATAGGTTCTCGTATATCCAGGGCAGATCAAGTTTATTTATATTTGTATTTTATCGATACATTTAAACGTTTGGCGGATATCGATACATACTGTATGTATGTACATATGTATGTATGTAAGTATGTATGTATGAATGTATATGCACGCGTTTGTTAGTGATTTCAGTTCGGACTTTTGAAGAATAATATGCGATGCATTCATTTTCTTTTTTCAATCTCCAGTTTGCAGTCCTGCTTACATTTGAGTGTGCAAAAATTTGACGGAAAATTTTGCAATAAAACTATAAAATATTTAACTACTGGGCTCAGGCTATATTTTAGCGAGCTCACTCAATTACAGCATTCTTACTTGTAGTGTTTTTAATAAAGCGCATAACTTTTCTGCAGGAGAGAATAAACAGTTTTTTTTTGCTGCATCTTTACAGTCGCTGCAAACTTTACGCCCTTGTTACCGTAACGTGAATATGCCCCACCTTACCACGGACACACACACACACACACACAAACACACATTTTTCCTCCAACGCACCTGAGCACGCAGAAGTGGGCAATGTAAATTTTTAAAGCATAAGTCCCGCCCTACTCGAACCGAGAGTTGTACTCATATCCATGTTTGCGAACACACGTATGAGTACATTTGAAGACACACTCTTACTTCCATGTACTCGTATGAGTATATTTGAACGGTCGAATGAGTACAGCTGCATTGCTCTAAAATGTAACTGCATCTAAACAACAATCCTCAGGCCCCAGCAAAGTGGCCTAAAGTACGAATACACACACACACACACACACACAGACACACACACACACACACACAAGTGCAAGTGTGTGTTCGAGCACTTTTTGCAGGGCATTGCCTTTGCTTACCAAAACAGCCAATTCAGTTTGGCTGACTTTTGGTTGCCCTATATTCGAGGCGGGCAGCTGAAAAATTTAGCCAGGGAAATCGCTTCTTATGTTATGAAAGTATTGATTCTGAATATCAATCCAATAAATTAGAAGCTTTGTTAGTGTAATCGTTAAATTTGGCCTTTGTTAGCTTTGAAAGTGTTATATATATATATATAAATAAGGTAACAAATAGTGAAAAAAATAGTGAAAATCAAATTCTTCTTCTACATTTCATATTTATAATAACTAATAATGGAAATTGCTGAATACTCAGCATGTCTGCTTAAGTTTGTTGAATTTTTATATGAGTTCTTACTAATAAAAAATAAAATATATTTTAAAATAACTGTCTAAGTCAAAGTTTGCTTTTAATATGGCTTCGTTGCCTTTTATCATTTTGTTGTTGTTGTTGTTGCTATTTTTAAGGCTGTTATTCAATTTCTCAGTGTTTATAATGAAGCTGAAGCCGATTAACGTATTCAGTGCTACGCAAAGTATGTGCTTATGCATTTAAGTGTGTTATATTATAAATATATATGTACATATGCTGTATGCTACATGTATGTGTTAATGTATCTTTACTATATGTACTTATATCGTTTATGGCAACTTTTGGTGCTGGCAAGTGTAACATGCATTTGCACAAAGTTTGAATTACCTCAGTAGACGTTTTATGAGGCGTAGGGTATTAACGCAACAGCACACACAGAATCAGCATACACATACACACACACACACACACACACTTCCTCCCATACAGTTGTGTGTGTGTTTGCGATTACCAAAGTGTTTGTGTCGCATTATATGGCTGCTAGTGCCTAATGATGTAGCAACAAATTTAATAAACATATTAAGTGTTGATGTTTTTGTAATCGCCCTGGCGGCTCCACCCGCCACCACCCGCCGCCACCCGCCACCACCCGCCGCCACCCGCAACCACCCGCCGCCACCCGCCACCACCCGCCGCCACCTTAACCCCCAATTCCACCAACACACCCATTTTTTTCGCTCCCCACGCGCTCAGAGCTTTTGCTGTGTTATTCATGTTACTGCTCTGGGCCTGCTATGCTTCTATTTTGTGTGGCATGGGGTTCATGTGGCATCCTCGAACTTAGTAGTTGTATTTGTGTACTTGTGTATGTGCTTGTATTTGTATTTGTGTTTCTATTTGTATTTGTGTGTACGTATAACATCCATTTGCCGTATGTCAAAGCTGCTTATTTCCTGCTCCTCGTGCGACAATTTGCAACATACATTTAATTAAATGCAAATTAATTTTAATATCATTGTTGTACTTTTATACTGTTTTGTCTTGCGCAATACTATATATAATTACTGCTAACATCCATAAATTATACATACTTGTTATGCCAAATAAAACAAATCCAGCAAATTCAATAAACTTGATAAGCCTGCAAAACTTTGCCTTAATACCATTTAAAGCACCCAACGATACTTACATATACATATGTACATATGTATATGTATGTGCCTGTTTAAGCCAGTTTAAATCTATTCACATACACAAACACCCGTTGCCTGTGGATAGTTAGCAAAAGTTGGGGTCACCTAAGAGGCAATCAATTTGATGTGATAAAATTTCAAAGTATAATTCGGCTTAAGTTTTGTGTATTTTTGGGAACATTGGCTCAAATCAATTTAATCCAGCTTATCGCATTTAATTATTATGCTTTTCGGATTGTGAAAAACATTTATACATCAAAAATAACGTAGCCTAAATAAGTGCCACATATCTATAAAGCCACATATCTCCCTCAAGTTTAAGCTACAGTCACCAAATTTGGTTGATAGGTTGTTGGCGATGTTCTTCAAAGATCGGCACGTGCCACGCCCCTAAAAGATTTAAATGGCAATATCGTCCTCAGTTTTTGAGCTAGAGTCGTCGAATTAGGTAGGTATATTTCTGGTACCCGCCTTTTAGAACCGATAATACATTTTCATGGCCACGCCCACACCTGCGCCTATAATCGCCAAAGCCGATATTTCTAAAAGTGTGAGTCGATAAACTCTCTCTCTCACAATTTTAAAGATAGAGTGACCAAACTTAGAAAATAACTTTCTGGTAACCTCCTCCAGGGATCGGCATATAAATTTTTGGACCACGTCTACACCAGCCGCTCCCAGGAGCTTCGGCCCTAGAAATCGGAAATGCGCATATCTTCCACAATTTATAAGTTAGAATCACCTAATTTTAAAAGTATGTTACTGGTAACTTCCCCAAGTGTTCGAATCCGATTCACCTGCTAGTGTAAATCGATAACACCATATATCTCACACAACTGGAAAGCTAGTCACCAACCCTGAAAGGTATATTGGATTACGAAGATCGTACTCCAACATTTTTTTTTTGGCCACGCCCACTCCAACCTCTAAGATTCCAGAAGCTCTTATCTCTCGTAATTTAAGAGCTATAGTTACCAAACTAAGAAGGAAGATTACTAGGAACCTTCTTTAATCATTTTTTTCGGTCACACTTACTCCCGCCCATAAAATTAAGCCGGTAAATTCAGTTACTGTTTTCTATTCAAAACCTATGCCGGCTTCAAGAAAATCTTTTAAGTGGAAATTTGACAATAAAAGTAGAATATATTTAACAGCTGGGTTCAGGGTATATTGCAGTCGAGCTCACTCGGCGAGAGCGTTCTTACTTGCTTATGTATATTTGCCATGCAATTAATAATCGAATATCAAAATGAAGTCCATTTTAAAAATGGCTAGATGCCAAACAAAGGCAAAAAATGATGGCTTTTCAGGTTTGTCAAAGTTAGTTAGTAGTGGAAAATTGGTGAGCGTTGTCAAGTGGGTGTGTTAAGTGATGTGTGAATTGCAGGCAGAACCAAACTTGTGTTATTTACACGGACCACATCTACTTTTCGCATTGCGCCTACTTAACAGGTACATTTGAATTTATCGGATCTGACAACTTTCGCTAATGAGAAACTGTGTCAGCTTTGCATGGCTCATTGGCGATGGGATCAATGTGTGCTCTGGGCTGTTTGCCCTTTTTGCGCCACATCATCAGAGAGATGAGATGAGTTTGCTGACTGCCTGTCCTTTTGCGCCCCACCCACACACACACACACATTTTTGTACACACACATTTAGCACACCCACACACACACACACACACGTTGGATTCACACTTTCGCTCAGTTTGTGCCTTTAATTGTGCGTTTAAGTGTGAGTGATTGTATTGACTCTTGCAGCCCCATCAACGTCGGCAATTTATCGAATTGCCAGTTGGTACCTTTTGCTTCAGGTCCCTCCAAAACGGCGTGGGTGCGACAAATACCATTTAGTGGCAAATGGTGTTTGTATATGTGTCACACAGGGGTTAAGAAAATGTAGCTGAGTATCGAAGGTTTAGCGACTGGGTCGCATAATTGTAACTTTTGAGCGCGACCCCTTCACCATCCACTATACACAGTCTCTAGAATCCAGTATTCCCTATATACCCGCACACCCTACTATGTGGTATCCGCTTGAAATGCCTGCCACACATTGTCGTGGTGGCATCGTTAATGCCGCACAGCAGCTGGGCTTGTTCACACTTTTGTTTTAGTTGTAATACCCTTGTCGATCTCCGTTTGCGCCTATAAGTTTAACTTTTAACTTTTGCCAACCACACCCGCACAAACACACACACACAAACACACACACACACACAAACACACACACACTCAAGCAAACACACTTGATTTAGCCTACGCCTTATTCAGTAGCACATCGCTCGCTGTTCATTTATATTCATATTTGCATATATATATATACATATACATATATATACATATACATATATATACATATACATATATATATATATATATATATATATACATATGCGTGTGTCTGTGTGTGTGCGTTGGGGGCTTGGCATTTAAGTATGTGCGACGTGGCACGTCCCACTGCCGCTGGCATCTGCATGTATCGCCATCAACGTTGTTGCTGTTGTTGCTGCATGTATTCCATTCGCAGCAGTTATTTGCTTTAATACACTCAATAGACTTAACACATTTTGCATGCCTCGCTTCATCCGGCAGCAGCAGCCGCAACAAGCGGCATTACCACCCACTGTTCTCTAGTTTTCTGCAATAAATTTTGCATTTTGCTTGCAGCGTCACAGACAGAGACAGCATCAGCGAGAGAGAGAGAGAGAGAGGAGGCTGGTAGAAGCGTTGGCATTGCTTTAACAGCGACATTCCATTTTTGTGTCAGACAGCTTCAACTTCAGCTTGTATCTACTATATATACATACACACACACACACACACACTCGATGTGTGTGCGTGTGTGCCACACACCCGCACCCCGGCAGCCGCCATTCTGATACAGTGACTTGTCGGGGACTGTGCATATTTATAGTTTGTATTGTATCTGCCTGTTTGTCCGTCTGCTGCCGTCCAAAAACCAAGAAATTCATTTTTTTTTCGCGACTTGTCGAGCATTTTATAGCCTTGCCATGGCACCAGCACTCAGACAAAAATAAACGCACTAAATTTTATTATAAGCAAGGATTATAATAAAAAAATTTTTTATTTTTTTTTAAGAGCAATCATTTTTAAAAAGTAGAAATGTAACTCTTATTTTTAGAAAAAATCCTTTATGTGCATATAAATAAATTTTGAAAGTATATTACTGGTAACACCCCTAAGAGATCGATAAGATATTGGATGTCCATGCCCACACCGCCTCGGTCGGTCGGTTACGTCCGACTGCAACGTTCTTTCTTGTTTTTCCTAAATTTGAGAAAAAAGAAAACACTGGTTTCTTTTTTTGAAATATACTTTCTAACATATAATAAGTATGTTAGCTATAGCGATCAATTTTTGTTCTGAGTGTGAAGAGGAATATCATTTCGCCATTACGCATGGAGCTTGAGTTAACAGTGCATTGGATTATTACATTTAGTTTAGCTTTGTGTTTGCTCTTGAAGCTGAATAATTATTGCACTCTTCGAGTTTTTTGGTTAGAGCAAAACTGAAAACTATGTTATAGCAAATCTAGTTTTAATTTTAGTTTAACAGTTTGGATTTTATTAAGCTGCAAAGCTAACAGCTCATTCATGTGTATCGCAGTGTAAACAGTAATTTTAATTAATATAAAATCATGGAACATTTTCCGAGTTAAAACTGATGGAAAGCGAAATGGGAGTGTGTCCAAAATATGATTAGAGAGGAGGTGTGCCGTCTCTGTAAGTAGCAGAAATAAAGTTATTATGAAATGCATGTAACCCCAGTCAAGTCAACAAAGCCACCGTCTTGGCTGTGGGGCGGTGGTGGTTTTCCTGCCAGCTGCAAATGAGCTAGACAGTTGGGTCTGCACTTGTAGTGGATCCAAAAAGCAAATAAGAATATAGAGCTTTTGTAGTGCTTTTTAACAGTACTGTCTACGAGCGGAACTCGAGTTGGGGAGGGAAGGGATGGGTGAAGTTGTTGGTTTGGTGGGTGAAACATTGGATACTTGTTGACCCCATTATAGTATTACAGCGCTGTACATAGTTTTGCCATGATTCATTAATTGGTACTCCTCTCCCTCTCTCTCTCTCTCTCTCTCTATTTCTCTCCCGCTCTCTCTCTCTTTTTCTATCTGCCTTTCTATCTGGCAGTACGATTCGGTCTGAAAGCATTCGCATTCGAATTCTTTTGAATAAATTATATGTTAATGCATAATACGTTTATACTGCCATGTACAATATATGGCTGCAATATGGAGGATGGCAAAAAGCCATTAAGCATTTGAGCCGCTTATAAGATGTGGATGGGACCAATTGATTTCCGAATTTCTATGGAGTTAAAAGCTTTCAGTGCCCTTGTGCTGTCGACTGTTTGTTTATCAGAAACTTTGACTTGAATAATCGTCCTAAAGCTGATTTAAGACGCTCATAAGCACAACAGAGAGAGCGAAAGAGAGAGAGCTAGAGAGAGAGAAAGAGAGAGGAAGAGAGAAAGAATGTGATGTGGAAATGTTTTGTGCACTTCAGAAAGAAGTAAAAACTATGCAACCAGAGCCTCAGCGTATTATTCCAACAATGCAAAACATTTCCGTTGTCGTGCAAATTGATTGATTTTGCAGCTACTTTCATGACAAACCCACTTTCAACCACATTTAATTTTTACGCTTTGTATTTTGGGATAAAATACGGTTTGCTGCTGACTGTAGACTGTTGTGGAGTGTGGACCATTGACTGGACGTTGCTGGATACGTTGTTGCTGTCTGATTTGAGATTAGGCTCATAAATCATTTAAATTTGACAAAATTGTATTGATGATTGATTTGTACAATTTTTATATGCGTGAGGTAGCTCTCCTTTTTTCTTCTATTTATAACACGTTTTTTGTGGCTATACTCAGAATAATAATAAATTTTAGGAAATCGTTATAAAAAGTTTTTTTCTGCTATCAGAATTAATTTCTAAATATTCGAAAATAAATGTCTTTAAATTGGAAAGGCTTGCTTTCAATGTGAATATGAATTTGTTAACTACATAAAAAAGAGTCTATATGTGAAATTGTCAAATACTATTTTTTAATTATCACATAAGTATCAGCATAGCTAATGTAAGAATTGTATATATACCACTATGGAAATTAGACATATTTGTTCAATATTTTAGAAAAATGTTATCTGGAATTAAGAGAAGAAAAACCCTTCCGATTTAGAAATTTACTTACTGAATAATAAGTTGAGTTCGACTTTGCGCATATCGGCGAGTGTATTTAATTGATCGAAAAACGGAGAGTTGAAGCTATAAAGTTTGATGCTTTCGGGGTATGCATGAGAAATTCTGAAACACCATTGAACTTTTTGGCTAGGGAACACATGGGCTTAGTAATAAAATCGAGTAGTCACCCATTTGTCTGACTCAAAAGATTTCCGGGAATAATTGCACTGTGTAACATTTTGCATTGTGAATTCTCAATGTTGCAACAGCGGCGCAATTAACATTCAAAAGGCTTTTCTTAATGGCTCACAACTAAGAGGCCATGTAATTACTAGGGAGGTGGAAGATGAAATAGACAGAGAAATATACATGTAAATATATAGTTAGTAGAAGTGGGTGAGTGAAAACATTTGTGGAATTTAATTATTGTTCTTGATGTTGCGCAATTATATTCGTATTTTGGCATTTCAACAATTTAAAATTTTAATGTGTGAAAATTGCAGCAGATGAATGCAATTGCAATTAACATATATATCAGCGGGAGTTGTTGAATCAGATTTCAAGACATTTTTGAAAAATGTTGTCGAAAAGGAATTGCAAATTTAAATGACATTGGTTGCATAGTTGCCACAAGCTTGCTAAGCAACCCTCGCGCACACGTCAAAGGTTCACCCGAAGATGTTGCGATATGAATTTGTTGCAAGTTTTCACGGCTGACGTGCCATTATTTGTAAGTGGCAGACACATCCTTCAGAGGAACTTCAACAACATCATCGTCATCCACGGAGTCCTTGCAGCGCACAACGACATCGTCTTTAATATAATGGGCCAAGCACAACAATAACTATAGGGATACATCAGATACATACATACATAGTACGAGTGCAAGTGCGGCAGACAAATGCATTTCCAAAGTTACCAAAGTTCGGCAAAGAAGACGAGATATGAATGCGGATGTGAATATGGCTGTGTGGCACGAGCTTGGCAAACCCTTCTGGCAAAGCGCTCCAGAGATTTCGCTCGTGTTTCAGAATTTCAATTTGGTCTTGTGTAGCATATAAATAAAATCTGTTTTATTACATTTTAATATTTTTTGGTGGCCATAAGATGCTGCCAAATGTCGCACACACAATTGGGGCATACAAATTTTTCGGAGCAAACTTTGAATTCCTTTAAAACTGACTAGCACAACGCGAAAATCTCATATATTAATATGAACTATTTTCAATCGGAGTTCAATTTCAACTTTGCAAAAACCTATGTCGAAATCCGGTTCAAAATTTAGAAGTCAACAAATTGACTCTGATCTACAAGGTCTTGTAAATATTTTGACAATATATGCATCCATCTGACCTAAAGAAGGGGTTCAATTAATTATTTATAATAATAGCAAATCAAATAGGACTAAGGCTCAACCAGAGACTAAAACTGGCATGGCAAATGTTTCTCAATTGGATTTGAGTTGATTTGCGTTGAAATCGATGTATCTATATTGTTTAAGTATTAACTTGAATCATTGGGTAATACCATACATTTTTCTGCTCTGTTTACATTATTCTCAAAGTATGCTGAAAGTGATTTCCTTTGACAAAATATTAATTTTAACATTGGAAATCAAAGGAAGTCATTGAACATGAGTTGTTTTTTGCTCTAATAGTTAATATTTGATTTTCAATTGTACTATGTATGTATATAGACATATGAGATGGAATCACTGAAAGGTTCGCACAAAGGTCTGTTCACCAAATTTTGATTGCCCCCAAATCGAAACTAAATATTTGCGGTGGCAGAATTTGAAGGGCGTTTGCAGGGGCAGCAACAGGCGAAGTTGCATGCAGCGATTGCGAGACAGGAAGTCGTCAAGCTTAGTAAAGCGTAACGGACTGAGTAAATTACTGATACAGTGGCAGAATCATGCTATACAATAATTTGCTGTTGCCGTGGCAATGGCAGCAGTAGCAATATAGACTCCGGACGCGCAGCCACCAACAATTTCCAAATTGCACAACAATTGAATTGCGCCAACCAATTTGAAGGCTGCGTTGTGGCAAAGTCAAAGGCAAAGCTAGAAACGAGCAGCATTGGGGGGGCGGGGGCAGGACTTTATATTGTGTTGGGCTGATGGCAAAAAAGACAACAGCGATGACGACGGCCACGATGATGATATATTAACCCCAACTGCGGCCAAGTTCGACAGATGGAAGAACACGGGTGTCGTGGCAGATACTAACAGTGACACAGCCATGCTGCTGTTGCCGCCATTTTAATTTGCGTGAAAGCGCAAAAAGATTTCAAAATTAAATCAGTGTGCGGCAATGGAAGAAAAAGGCACTCCCCCTTTAGGACATCAGCGCACTCAACTGCACTGCAACAGAGAGAGAGAGAGAGACAGAGACAGAGAGAGAGGGAAAGAGTAGCTGCAGTATAAAACACAACGGAAAGTAGACGAATAGAATTCTTTAACCATGACATGAACTGCACTCTGCTCTAGCTCAATGAAACTCTCCTCTGCCCTACCACACATGTCAGTTGCATAGAAAATGAGCACATGACAAGGACTAAAATGGAGATGTGCATTCAAACAGTCAGAGTATCAAACTCGATTATGTTTTTAGAAGCTGCTGCTGCTGCTGCTGCCTTTTATGGCTGCATGTCATCAATACGCAGTTCATATTACACAGGTTCCCAACGGGGAGCCAGGAAACGTTTCATGCATGCACAGAACAGGTAAGCTCTCCTGGCCTCGTCGATGTTTTGCTGATATCCAATGCCATAGCTTAATATGCGTGACGCTCGCTCCACTCGCATTGGAGTTAAGAATCTGAGTATTAAGTTCATTTTAATCAGTGCTATTCGATTTTTGTGACAAGATAATTTCCATATGACTTTTATCTAGCTTGGTAGCTCAAGCAAGCAAACAAATTATTTATACGGAGTTATTTATATGGAGTTAAGAATCTGAGTATCAAGTTCATTTTAATCAGTGCTATTCGATTTTTGTGACAAGATAATTTCTATATGACTTTTATCTAGCTTGGGGTAGCTCAAGCAAACAAACAAATTATTTATACTAAAAACAAACTTAAATTTAACTTTTCATGCTCTAAGCTGCTAAATGCCATCGTCTCTCTTTCCCTCTATCACTCTGTGATATAAATAAGTGAACGTGTTTGAAAATCTTCCGGCATTTTATAGCACACTTAACAAGAATGATTTAATATACTCTTGTTGGTAGGCGTAATTGTCAATGTAAATGTAAGAGAACCACCGATACTGGTAGCCGTTCTCCACTGGCGGGTAAATTATCTAGCTAATTGGTAAAGTGTTATGCATACAATTGCTTAAGTGTAATCAGAGTAAATGTTGGTTGATTAAGACAACTAAGGTAAATGAGATGACAGTTGATGAAGAGGTATTTGTTTGCTTCCTTATTTGTTGCAATTACCGATCGAATGTCAGAAAAAGCACTGCACACTTAACAATGCTTGTGCGCCAATTTATGAAGCTGTCTATAGATACATAAATAAGAACATGAATGAAAGATTGATAAATAAAATGCTTGGCTAAGAATAATAGCTGCAAGGGTTACCAGCGAAAACAACAGCGGGAAAGCTAAACAGGAGTAAGAGAAAAAAAAAAAAATTAGAAAAAATTACAAATAGATAAATAAAGAGAACGGCGCACATCCTGCACGCAAGACAATGTCAATGGGCATGGGGACAGACTGCGCGGTGGGGAGGCAGAGGATCAGGTCGTGGAATAGAAACATTGTTGCCAACTTAGATTAAACGCGATAGCCAGCAGCGCTTGCAGCGCCCCAATTGAGAAAGCAATCACAAAAACGCACCGAGGCCATGGATAGAGATAGGAAATAAATAGGGGGTAAGAGAGCACCAGACGCAGAGATACCCTGCAACCAGGGTATACTCATGTGTCCCACATATTTTATAAATATCTATGAATACACATGACTTGATTATTATTTATGAAATATTGTACTATATTAAAAAAAAAATCGACTTGAAATTTAGAAAATGGCCTTGCTAACTAACTAAGGTTATTGTTTCTGAGTTTTTTTTTTTTCTATTTCACAAAAATATTTTTGCCAATTGTGGAATATATTTCCAAGAAGTACAAGTGAAAAAATAATTTCAGAAATTCAGAAAATAGTAAAGTTTACTTAAGGTGAGTTATAATTGGCGCCAAAAGTATGGCGATTTTCCGAGTGTACATATTATATACCCCATTTGATACCGCTGTTGCATACAAGGTATACAAATGGGAAAAAGTGTAAATAGGAACAGAGGCGAACAGAAAAAACAGAAAAACGGAGTGGGGAACAGCAAGGGGTATGCGAAAGGGCTGAGCAACAAAAACCAGCGAAAGAGGAAAACAATTTATAATTGAAATCAGTGTCAAGCGACAGCAGCAAAAACTCTGAGTACAGCATCAATTAAACAAACAGCAAAACTACAAGCAGAGGCATCAATAATAACAACACACAATGTTGCTGCAAGCACGGCACTCAAGTCAAATGGCTAACAGCTAAGGAGCAGAAAGTGCTTGAAAAAACGTTGCCAAAAATAAAAACACAAATTAGCTAATGTTAAATAAAGCGCCCATTCGTTAAAGTCGTGCAAGCTGCTGTTGCACAAGAGGCGGAGGGGCAGGGGCAGTGTCAGCGGATCCAGGCACAGATATGAATCCCCAGGAGCAATGACAGTGCGTCCCTTCACAATTGGGTCAGCTCACATTTGGAGCAAAAATGGTAAATGCGACGAGCCGTAAAAGAGGTATAAAACACAGCTTCAAATTCCAGATGTACTTAACATTAACTACCACTCTTCCATTCATCCCCACCCGCACCCCCTATGAACGCTTTAAGCTTTCATTAAATTAACAGCCAATTAAATGGGTTGGGGTGAGAATCGTTATAAACTAAAGTGCCATCAATAATTTAAGGCAAGTAAAGAAATTGTAAAATAAACTACGATTAAAATTACTGAATACTCTACTTGTACAACATCTTTGCCCATTACTAAACTGAAACCATTTAACATGTGAAAGTTAATGCAACTCAAAATGCCTTTCTTTAAGTGGCATTCCTGGGCTTACTTATTTATTTTTAACAAATAGGTTAAGATTTTATTACAAATCTACATTTGAGTTGCATGAAGTGTGAAGAGCACACAACTCCAATTTTTTAGCTCAGAGCTCATCATTGTCAGATTTCTGAATTTAGTTAAAGAGATAATTAAAGTGCATTTTAATTGGCCTCATTCAATCAAGCTAACAATATCACTACTACTACTATTCAATACTTAATGCTTACTTATTTGATATAATAGCTTTCTAAAAAGCTTTCATAGGAATAATCGGCCGGTCTATTATAATAGAATTTATAGTGAGAGATAGATGTTGGAAGGTTGACCCGAACTGTAAGGGTATGTTTTCTTCGGTGTGCCTAAGACATTCATTCTTCTTTGTTTTAGAACTAGAAGTATATTATGATTAATACTTAAAAGTTCCAGTTCATGTAACTAATTATGTGAAAGTAAATTTATGAAAGTTGGTAAAACTTACTGATACAACTATTTCCATGTGATTGATGGCTGCTCAATGGTTGCTCAAAATTTAGAGTCAAGTCCATACAATTTTAAATGAATTATAGAAACTTGACGGCCACTTTATATATAGACTTATAGAATTAAATATATACAAATGTAAAATACTTAAATAATAAACTATGCCTATTCATAGTCAATCTATTGATTAATTGTTTATTTTGCCAAACAGAACACAATTCAAAAGTTCAGCAGACGATCGAAAGGGCCTAATTAATCGCGTGGGATTTTGTTGCAGATAACTTGTTTGTTTCTAATTTAAAATAAATAAATAAATCCAGCAAACAAATATATCTGTAGGGAGCACGTCGTTCAATCGTCCCCAACTCCAACTCCACATTCAGATGCAGAAATGGACCGTCGAATAGATTTCAAGGGGCAAACGAATCGAATGGGTTTTTTTTCGCTTGGCTTTTTTGTGAAAATCCATTATCATTATTATGCACTGCAATTTGATTAAGCTGTTGAAAATTCACATTTACATTTCTTACAGCATTTGTTAGCATTTGACTTATGCATATATTTAAATTTAATTCAATGAGAAGGACGCGTTTTCGTAAGTTTCTCGCATTTTCAATTTAAGTGAAATGCCCAATTTCCGCTTCGCTGCCAGACGACATGACACGTGTGGCACGATGAGTGCCTCACATTTTCATATACTTTCGTTCAGATTCCTTTGCTCTCTCGGTCCTGGGACGAAGCCCAATTTTTCCTCATTTTTTTCCCAGTTATTCATGTCGAAATTATTTAATTATTGGTGAAGCGGAAAGCAAAAATAAATCCTAAGAAATATGCAAAGAAAACAAGGCTTAGATTAACGAATACGAGATACCCCGTAATCAATTGAGAATCAAAAAAAAAATATGTTGTGCATACCTTGGACATACTTTCTACACAACTGCCGATTGGGGTCGAAGATACGGTATAATCATGAGTGTGTGTGGGTGTGTGTCTATATGAATGTGTATGATGTCCGTGACATGTTGTATACGTAAAACCTTATCATCATTTGAGGCTTCTTGCTGCAGGCTGTTGTGTTTTGTTCGCTCTTATGGCATGTATTAATTTTCAGATTTAATGATAAACTGTTTATCCGACATAAATAGAACCCGGAAGCAGCCGACAGCTGTTATTCTGTAGCCCAAGAATTCGAAATTAATCTCAATCATCAGTGTTAGCCGATGGCCACACAAATCTGTGGCACGGTCGACCGGCTTGAGTGGACTGAGCGGACTTAATTGTTATGGCTACTACCGTGAGTGATGCTAAATTTAGTTGCCGGCATTATTAACATTATTGCTTTTTTCCTTTAAGCCTCTTATCGCATCGCCTCGGTTGTCCTTTTTGCCTTTATTTCGCGAAAGCATTTTGAATATTCGATTTCAAATAACAAAAAAGGTTGTTGATTTTCAATCTCGCAAATATTTGTTCACACTTCAGCACAAAAGTAAGAAAATGGCTTCAATATTTGAAATTAACAAAAAAAAGAAAAATAAATAAATAAAAATAAAAGTAAATAAATAAATAAAATAATGAAATATGCCAGTATTTTATTTTTCAGTTGGATGTTGTGGTATTTGTATATTTGATGAATCCTTTTCGTTTCAGCAGCAGATTTCATTAAATTAAATTTAATTTAAACTACACAATAACCCAAACGTATTAAATATCATAGTTTTACTGCGGTTTTATTTCAATTGCATTCATTTCAAATTCATTTGTGTATTTATCGTACAAACACAAAAGGCTCACAGTATTTGGTATGTTTTGGTAAGACTATTTATGAATATCTGTTATGTAACTAAGCAAGTACTTCTTCTTTAATCCATTTAATGGTATTTCTCAGTAATTAAATGGGAATACCATGTGTACAAATAATACTTCAATCACGGACAAAGGATTTATTTATTTTCTCAACTATCTTTTCATGTTATTATTGTTGCATTTTTTGAGTTTACTAAATTTGTGTTTATGTTGAGTGTGTGTGCTTATGTGGATGTGTTTGTATAAAGCCTAGATTAAATATAAGAACGTTGACCAAAATTTGGCAAAGTGCCAAATGCGAAAAATGAAAAAGTTGTTCTTTGCCGCATGACCTTGACTGCAGTGAATGCAGCTGTTTGCCACTTTGTCCATGCACACACACTGGCACACACACACACACACACATACACACACACACACACACACACACACACACACACACACACACACACACACACACACACACACACACACACACACACACACACACACACACACACACACACACACACACACACACACACACACACACACACACACACACACACACACACACACACACACACACACACACACACACACACACACACACACACACACACACACACACACACACACACACACACACACACACACACAAATTGTTTGGCAAAAGTTTTGAGTTGTTTTTATATTTGACGCGAAAATGCGAGTCAATTAATTACAGCCAAGCGAGAAAACAAGTAAACTAATTCTCTCTCTCTATATATACATATATATATATATTTATGTATATATAAGTGTGTGAATATAAATGTGTGTGTTTGTGTACGTGTTTCAAAAGATTTTTTTTTTGGTGCGGCATTGAATTTGGGGGTAGCACGGTTTTTGGGTTCTTAGCAAAACTAGAGCGCCGCCAAACGATGTTTTATGGATGCCACACAAACATACAAATAACAAGTATGACGGAATGCTCTAATCAAGATAGTTCGACCAGGAGATACCCTAAAGCCAGCTCTTCTAGTAAGTCGCTTAACACACAGGCTTAAGTTATACTACCAATTTTTCTTTCCAAAGACATTGAAACAAATAGTTTCTAGTTACAGTTGTAAGTACTCTTTATTTATGGTTAAAAACATTGGCTTGCGAAAACTGAAAATGCATTTTAGTCAATAATGTCTTTGATTTTTATCCGAACTTGATGAAATTTCCACAGTTGATGAAAGTGAATTGCTGATCTGTGTAAGATAGATAGACAGACGGACAAACAGACGGCGTCGAATGTTGATGCCGATCAAGAATATATGTATACGTCCTTCTGCCTGCCACATACTTTTGCACAAATTCATTGTACCCATTTTCAATGGGTTGAGGGTATAAAAATGTTTGCATTTTATTTCGAGGCAATTGGAGACATCAACCATAGACATGTGCCACAGATGCCATCATTGTGGGCTGGGACTGCTGTTTACTTCGACTTCGTTTCTATGTAACCAAGTATGTGTGTGTATGTGTGTGTGTGTGTGTGTGATTGCATAAGAAACGGGGATAAATGAACGGCTAATGAGGTCCAGCGGGCAGCGGCAATGGAATGTTTTATATTCGATACATTCCCTTTTCACCCCCTTTTGTTGGGCCACTTATCTCAATTGTTGTTTGTGTGTATGTGTGTAAGTACATACATGTATGTAGATATGCATATGCGATGACTGCTGATAGGAATCTGTGTCTGTGTGTCTGTGTGTGTGTGTGTGTGTAGAGAGCGCACTTACCATAAACAGTCTGACCAACAATTAGCAGCATTAGCAGCCAGCAGCTAGGCTGCGGCACAATTCCACTTGACCATCTGCACAAGCTCCTCATTTTGTGCTCCTCGATTGTGACTGTTGGCGGCAGTTTTGTTTTACTCTCTGTGCTATTAGCTAGCAGCCAACAGCTAACAGCACCACTGCTCAACTGCTCCACCGCAGCACCAGCTCAGCGCGCGCGCTCCTCACAGCCGTATCTGCAATAGTAACCACAAATAAATAAATGCGAAAAAGATAAAATTTGGTCAGTTTATTTCATTTAAAATAGTTATACGTTTTATATGATGGTCTCTTCCCATCAATGTTAAGAATGTTTTGGTGACTGTTTATATAATATGTTGGCAAAAGAAATATTTCGGTCTCGATAGTTATGCGGTATCTCGCTACATTTTTGGGATCATGAAAAATTTCACACAAATATAAATGTTATGAGCCAACTTATTTATTCAATAGTTACGTTAAATATATGTGTATATTTTAAAATACGGAACTGAAACGAGCAAAGTAAAAAAATATTTAAAATAAAAATAAAGAACTTTCTCCTTAGTTAAAATATGATTTAGCTTAATTTTCTGTTTTTTTTTTTTTGTTTTTCAAATGTTATATTATAAAACTGAATTGCGTTGCGGTTTAGCTGACGCTGCAGGTGCTAATTAGATGCTAACACTAAGTTCAAGATCTGTTTATTAAATTGAAAATTAAGAATCAAGATTTGAGGATTAAAAATTGTTTAAGTCGTTGCGCACACATTTTTATATTTTATATTCGAGTATGCAATTTTCGTGTCCGTAAAATGAAATACTTGTATCTTAACAGCTAAAATCATTCAGTTACAGACATAAATTTGAACCCAGTAGAATGGGGATTGTCTGCTCCTCAGGATTAAAAGCATTATTGTTCTTCCTTTTTTTTTTTTTTTTTCAATTTGGGCATTGAAGCTCATTGAGGAATAGAGCGGTCAGCTTGAGCGCTGGGGTTTTGGCTTCAGTTAGCCCGCAAATGGATTGTGCGCCTGCTTGTCTGCCACTATGGAGATTTTTGTGGGCAACAACGGCTCTTTTTGCGAGTACTTAACGCCACGAGCCGTCGCACAAGACAAGTGAAGCGAAAAAATGCGAAAAACATGCACCCACACTCTCACACTCACACACATACACACACACACACACAGGCACACACACAGCTGAGGCGTGTAATCAAAGTGTCTGATATCAAAGCAACGAAAACGGCGACGACGACGACGACGACGACGACGACGACAACGAAAGTTATGCATAAATTTTGGACGCCAACTCGACTGGATGCAAAATCAATACAGGAAATAAATTAGTTTCGACTCAAAAGCCGAAGAGCTAAGAATAAAACAAAAAAAAAAAAAAAATAAAGGAAAAGGATAACCAAAAAGTACACAAGTAAATATAGCTTTCGAGGTTGGATTCAAATTCAGATTTAGATTCGTATGTGGCTTGCGAATGAGGATTTGAGTACGGATATGAAATCGTAAAGCCTGCAAAACGACTACCAAAGGGTCTAGTAGTATATAGGTAGGTAGCTCTAGGTGAATGACAATGTGTTGTTATTGTTGTTGTGTGTGTATTGTTTCCGTTGTTGTCGCTCAACCATTGTTTTCCCAGACACCAGCCCACAGGGCACTACTGCTACCACCATAGAGAAAGCCTAATAACAGCCGCACATAAAATTGTATTAGCCGGAGCGTGGCAATTCAATTGGGTCATGCTTTATGGCGCCACTGGCCGCATTTTAAAACCAAACTCATCAATGTGGGTCAAACGGCAGGTGATGCTCCGGCTGCTTTTGTTGTCTATCGGAGTGTTCACCTGACGCCAAATAACAAGTGAAATAACACAAAATGACGTTGTTTCGATTAAAGACCCTGCAGCCAAAAACATGTTACCTGGTTCGAAATTGAGCTGCGTAATAAAATCAAAATCAAATTCGAATTCAATTTCTATTCAACTCAATTAGCCAATTTGTACCGACTTTTGTTCAAGCGAACGAAAATTTTCGCATTAAAATGCATTCAACTCATATTTCCTACACTCACAAAACCTTTTGATTCAGAAAATATATTTTTAAGCCACAAGTTGTGCCATCTCAAAAACCAAAGTTTTTCCTTTTCTTGATTCCGGGGTACATTTTTCTAAAGTTGTGAAAAAAATTGTCTAATTTTCAGCGTGTGTTCTTTTTGTGTATGTACAAAATACAGTAATAATAATATTTGCCCTTTTGTAACTCACTTCACTAATAAAAGGCAAGCATAAGAATTTTAATAATATTTTAATTATTTATTATTTCTGAAAGCTTGCGAAGTTTTCTAGTTTTCATAATGATTTTTATTTTATTACAATTTTCTAAATTCTAAGGCGATTTATTTTCTAAGTGTATCATTCGAATGGAATTCGCTTTGCATAGAACGCTCTGAACGCAGTTTTACAAATACGGATCAGAAACGGCAAGTAAATTTATTCTTTGATTTCACCAAATTATATGGAAAAATATTGCTGCGGAACATGAAACTGCCTGCCAGAAAATATTTCACATCAATTATTGACATGTAAGGGTAATGTGCATGTGCTGAATAAACACCAGTCAATCCATTGATTGTCTCAGGCATAATTAGTTATTGATCCATTTTAGGCGTTTAAGCGCAACATCATCAATAAATCAACTCGTTGAGAGAATGTATGCACTGTATGATTGCGGATGTTTGAGCAAACAGTTCAATTATTCAGATAAGCTCTCAACCATTTCTATAACCAATATGAATAAATATGAATATACAAATAAAAATGCAAATATGTATTAATTTGCCATAAGGCTTGCTTATGCTTATGCCAATAACAACTGTCATGTTCCTTGTAACGCCGGCGACGCCACAACTGCCATAAAGTGCCATAAAGTGCATTAGAGCGCACTTGGCGCAACTCACACACACAAACACCAAACAAGAAAAGAAATAGCACGAAATCAGCAAGTGAAACAAAGCAATGCAGAGAAAGGGGCTGAGACTAAAGCGGTGGCAGGGGCAGAATGTCGCCCTCAAAGCAGCAAAGAAGTGTCGTGCATAAATATTCATGCGCCCACCCAGAGGCAGTAGTATGTGTGTGTGTGTGTGTGTGTGTATATGCACCACAGTAGACGCGCCACAGTAGCCACCATAGCAACTTACACCTTCTTTATGCCATCTCTGATTGTTTATTATTGCGACACACAAGAGACGCAGTGGAGGAACAAAGGTAAGGGTGTTGAGGGTGTGTGTGTCTAAATGGAAAGAGTTCCAGCTGGCAAAGCAAAAGCATTTAAATGCCCGGGAACATTTATTGGCGTGTTTTACGCGCCATAAACTGAAATTCATAAACATTTTATGCACTACATGTGTAAATGTGTCTCCGTTCACCTACCCGACTGCGGCTGCTGACCCCTCTGGTCTGCCTCCCTCCGCACACACTCTTTGGGCACGTGTACTGGCTACAAACTGAAACTGCAGACTGCATAAGTGAGCAATGTTCTGGACGAGAAGAGGCAAATTTTTAGCCGTTAGCCAATGCAAACCTAAGCAAAAAAATATACAAATAAAGAAATGGCCAACTGCTCGACTCAACGACTGCTAATCACTCTTACACATGCCAATCAAAATTAATCATTTGATAAATAGAGCTCAGCTCTAGTTGTTCTTTTCGAATGATAAACAATATATTTGATGTGATGGAAATAAACCTGCGATTAAATCATTCAGAAATGAATTGTTACTACTATAGAGTGTTTGACTGTTTTTTTGGCAAGCTAAATATTTTGCAGTTACATAAATGAAAGATTAGGTCCACGAATATTTTAATTAAGACAATAGCTGAAATGCTTATTGTCTGCAGACATATATTTATCATTTAAATATGTCTTTCATTCGCTTCAGGGCAAGTAGAGCAAGCCCGGGAGGCAACAAAAGACATATTTAAATGATATTTACGTAAAAGCAGGATATACAATCAACAAGTCCTTTAAATCAGCAAGAAAATAATAAAAATAAATATTTGGCATATTTCACAAAGATCTTAAAAACTGAAAATCTCTGCAAATAATAATAATAAGCTAAGAGATGCTTTAGCTGTCTGTGACAAACTGGTAAACATAGCAAACATGCTCGCTTCTTTGTCATGCAACACATACTTGCAGCAGTTGGAGTGCCAAAAAAGGTAGCATACTTATGGGCGCAATGCTGCAGGCACTTGCGAGAATGCGGCATAAAAATTCATTTTATCGCTTGCGTTTTTATTGCCGACAGGCATTGTTTCTGCTGCTGCTGCTGCTGCTGATGCTGCTGTTGCTGCTGTTGCTGCTGCTGTTGATGCCACATAGTCATAGCAGCCGCAGTCATTCGGTAATTGTTATAAGCGTTACTGCTGCTGTTTCTTGTGACACTCTCACAGAACGCTACGCATACGCCGCATGGGTCTTATGCATATGCAAACAACGCAAAAGGCACTCGTCAGGCGCCGCCAATGGGCAAAGTGGTTGTCGCTTTTGCTTTCGCTTTTCCGTGTGCGGCGCACTGATAAGCGCATTATATGAGCATCACTGACTTCGACTGGCATTGCCTTTGGCCACTGACATTGGCATTGGCATTGTCGCTTGCCATCATTTGCCGTCTGCCAGCAGCCAACAGCCATCTGGCATTTAGCATTTTTGATTATTTCATATCTTTACTGCAGTCAATTTTGTTTGAAAGGCACGATAATTGCCTCGCAAGATTACCAAAAAGGTCAAAAGGACATACAAAATATACATATAAATATATATATATATATATATATTTTTACGTGTGGATACTACATATGTATGTAGACACCTGCAGCTCAATTGAAATTACGATGCTGCCCACACACACAGAGCTTTTGGCGCCTCGCTTTTGTGCCATTTCATTGCGCATCGGCTATGAAAATTGTTTTCATTTCCAATTATTATTTTTATGTGCATTCATTGTCTCGCCTGTGTTGTTGGTCGAGGACCACGCATGATTTTATATATCCCAATGCTGAATCAGCAGAAATCACAAGTGCCCTTCAATGTACTTGATTAATTTGATCAAGTTGCCGACAAGGGCTACACAGCAACCATGCTCGCCAACTGCTCAACGGCATCGCCACTCACCATCTGCAAGTCGAATCTTCCCGGCTTCATATTTATCTCAATTACCTTCCCTATATTAACAGCAGTCCTAGCAGGAAACAAGGCAGGCAGGCAGGCCGGCACGCAGGCAGGCAGGCAGGCAGGCCTCGCCTACCATTAAGTTGCCATGGTCGTCGCATGACTTCATGCCGCTTACGTGTCGCATCATGTGGGTTGAATGAAATGGAATTGAAACAAATTTGAACATGGCCCTGGCAATGGCAATGCTGCTGTCAAAACTCCTCTCGCGCGTCCCCCTGCCTTTTTCCGCTCATATTCTCGCATCTACATAAAGCGGCAACAACAACAAAACAAGCTTAATCAAAACATCAGTTGGAGGCACTGACGAACACGCTGACGGGATGGGGGCAACTGGATGACTGGGCAACTGCGGAGACGGAAACCATATCAGAGACTGTTGACAGTCCGACATCAATTGCACAGTGAAGCCGGAGTTGGCAGTGAGTGGGCAAGAATCGAAGCGAGTCGCATAATTGAATTTGTATGATTATGTCCTATTTTCGTGATGACCCACTGCTCAAGAGCCTGTTAACCAAATTTAAAATGCTTTTAATTCAATTAATACTCATTAATAATTATTCAGCTAGTAGCTGTAAATGACTTTATAAGTTTAAAAAAATTGAGAAATGAAGAAAATGAATGTCAAATCAAAACAAAGAAGCACAACGATCAGCCTCTCTTTTCAAATAAAATTTTCTCAACTGCATCTTTGGTATTATCTTGATACAACAAATAAGTATTTCATTATTTTGTCTCTCTCTTTCTCTCTGTCTTTCTCTAAGAGTCGCAACAAAGTCAAGTGGAGATTAGGACCAGAATCAGATGAAAATTGTTGGCACATTGTGCGTGATTTTGTGGCTGACAACTTTAGCTTTGGTTGAGCATCCAGTTGAGTTTATTATGTTGAGCGATCAAGACAGTTTACCATTCTGGCCGCTAATCCGGGTCTGAGGTGAAGAGCTGCAGTTGGACCAGGCAATGGATTTTGGCTCCAAGTTGTTCTTGTAGATTGGTAGATTGGCAACCACTGTGCGCTTAAGAGCCACTCAAATTAGCTCATTCCTCGCCTATCGCCCTTCGCCCTTCGCCCTTCGTCTTGCGTCCTGCGTCAGTGTCGCCGTTGTTGCCGCCTGTTCAAGTGCCGCTAGATAAATGCTGAATTCGTGTCTGGTTAGCGCCCCACATTATTCGACGGGGTGGAACAGAAGGTAGGTGAAGAGGGTGGATGGGTGTTTGGGTGACTGGGTGGTTTAGCTATTGGCATCGCACCGCCGCCTCTCGTGCTGAGAACACGCTTTACTGCACATTAAGACTTGTTTACGAATTTGCTTGTTACATGAAATTAATTTGTAAATTTAAAGGTTGGCAATGGGGCGCCATCAAAGCAACTTCCATCTTTAGCCATTGGGGGCCACACACACACACACACACACACACACACACACACACACACACACATACATATACATATAAAACACAATGTTTGAGAGAATGACATAGATGCATCCATTTCCATTTATTTGCCTAGCCTGTTTTGACATCGTGACCAGGGCAACCAACGAAAAATTGAAGAAAACACAAAGCCACATTCCAAGGTTCGGTTGCAATTCCAACTTAATTCCCTAGAGCAAAAATCTCTTTCAATGAATTTGCAGCCAGTTATAATATTCGGCGTAGCATGCTTTTTACCGTGATGGTATGGCTTTGAGGTTTTCCCAAATGACTGCAAACTAATTTTGTGAATAGCTTTTAAAAAGGAATTTAATTTACTGACTTTTTTGTGTTTTTGTTTTTTTTTGTTTTATTTTTCTTTAGTTAAAGAAAAATGGGATCATGAACTTCTATACTTATCGATTGCTTATTTTAGCTAAAACTAAATTTTAAGTGATGATATTATAAAACGCTAGCCTTGCTATACAAATGACCCATTGAGCTGGTTTCGCGCTGCATATTAAATCTCTTAGTTCCATGGCAATCTGATTTGGGGGCATTATTAATGTTTTACTTACTATTGCTGGTACTGCCTAAGTCTTATCAACGTCAATGTCAATTTGGGGCGTTTGTGCTGAATTTGTGAATTCGCAGCGATTGCGACTTTGAGGTTGACTTGGTCGTAGACTTTGAGGCTGAGGTTGATTTCATCAGCGATATTGATTTGCTACTGTTGCTTGTTTTGCGCTGTCGCTGATTTAAATTAAATTCGCCAGCAGCAGCAGGCAGGGACAATAAAAAGTGGCCCAAACAAGCAACACCAAATAAAAGCCTTCTTGGCATTTTGGCAACTTCCGGTTTTGTTGGTAGACAAAACTTTTGGCTTGTTTCAGTACAGTGTCAGGGAATAAGCACAAGTTTATGTATATATATAGCACAAATATATTTATATATTATATGTAGGCACATATGTATACCACCATATAGCTGTATATAATGCCTTAGCACCAGCAGCTACTATTTAAGCAGGGCGCGCCCATCGCTTCATTAAAAGCGACTCACGACTCACTACTGCTAAGGAGGCCAAGGGGGCCAAGGGGGCGCAAGGGAGTGGTGGTTGGGAAGGCATCGCTTTAAAGCCTTTGCCCATTTATCAACTGATGGCCAAGTTTGCGTGTGCCGTGCATAAAAACTAACTACATGCCGTCAACTTTTTGCTGCCGCCGCTTAAGCTACTTAAAGCGAACTTAAAACATGGAATGATACAATTCCCCCAACAAGCGACTTTTTGTATTTGTTGAAAGCGAAACGAACACAAGGGGTGGTGGGGGGGGGGGTAAGGGAGATAAAATTAAACTGGTGCCACTTTTTGAGTGGAAAGCCAAGTTGAAACGTAAGTAAATAGCAGAAAGAAGCAAAAACAACGCAGCAAATGAACAAACGTGAGTGTGGCAAGTGAATCAACAACTACAGCTATATCCATATCCATATCCGGACTGGTAATCGTATTCAGATTAGTTTTGGCTCCTCAACGACATCTCCGTTTGGAGAGCCCAAGTTAAACGTTTTTTTTTTACATTCAATTTGCCCGTGTTAAAAGCTAATGATGCCACCACTACACAATAAAGTTGCCCCCCGACATGACAGTCAACATACAACAGAAACATACTCTTTGACCACGGCAACTGTTTGGAGACTTGTGCTAAGCACTGGTGGATGCCATCCGAATCGATTTCCATTGGCGTTAAGTGAGTGCAAGTTTAGGCATGTCAAACAGAAACTTCGATCCCGCACGGCAGCTTCCTTTCCGTAATAAATGATTTCAGTATCCGTAAAATCCGCATTTGGGTAGCTGTTACTAGGCAGTGTAGCTCAGTCGACCACCTGCATGACATGGGCAAAACTTTTGAAATATGAAATTGTGCCAATAATCTGCTGTTAGCTCCTTGCGTCTGTCTGCCCCTCTGCACTTAGAAAAATATCGACTCTATTATATAAGCTGACTTGAAATTTATTTGACAGTTGCGCATAAGTAAACTAAAATTTTTAAAATTATGTTTGCAAAATTGTTGAAATATTCTGAGTCTGAGTTAAAGCATGATAAACTGGGTGTCTAAGAAATTAACTTTCCACTATTGGCAGCAAAAAAAGTTTGGCGAATTTCTAAGTTCTGTGTCATATATTGTTTTTTTTTTAAGTGAACCTCCTTTCCGCTCCGTAGGTAAGTAAGCACTCAATGACGCAGCAGCTCGATTTTTGACTGTTCCCGCTCTCCACGTTCTGCACTGGCAGCTGCAGCTTTCCATTGTGGAAAACCATTGCGTGCTTTTGGGCGTGAAAAGTAGTTTTTCGTATAGGGGAAAATGTGTTTGGTGGCAACAGACGTGCCACTTTTGTGACATCTATCAGCATCTTATTCACATACTTTGCTGCAGTCAGTTATAGTCCGCAAATTGATGGTAACTATTCGAACTCGTCTCTGACTCAAACTCGAATAAATGATGCTGAATACATTGATCATAACAACTAAAGCTATTCAGAATTCTGTTCAAAAATTACTTAAACCTAATACCTAATACCTAATAACCTTAAATAATATGTTGATGCATGTAGGCAGTTCCACTATCATCATTTCTTACATTCTTGTAGACATTCAACGGGAACAAGAATATTGCCTGCAGATTTTTCCATTCACGGCGAGTATCTAGGAAATGCTGCCGATAGTGAAAGCAGAGTAATAAAAGTAAAAATTAAATATAAATTACGAATTCTGTAATTAATTGAAAAAAGTTCATCACCGTCCAGGTTAACCTTTTTTCTGACCTACACTCTCTATCAACCTAACTAGTTTCTAGCTGCCTAGCGCTCCTAACAAATATGATTCTGCTATTTATGATATTTTACATATATAAACAGTCTGATTCAGATATATGTTATGCTGATTTTAAATGTTATTGAATGTTATGGTCACTTTCGCCATTTCCGCGGCCTGTGCGGTTTGTGTCCCTGGCTTTTGGTATATTAATCTCAATTGTTTAGCTTGTTTGTGTTATGCACTATAAATTAAACTGAATTTGAATATGCGCACTAGTGAGTTAGTCGCTTGTCACAAATAAAATTAGCATGCATCTACTGCATACTTATATAGCGTGGTGCCATATTCGATTGCAAGCTCAAATAGATAAATTGGCCATGGCCAATCAATCAAGCCAATGGCCACCCAACCATTTAACAAACTCAACACTGTAGATAATGCAATTATTATGTGTACGGCCATGCATAAATTGCCAGCATCCAATTGACAGGCCATAAAGTGCATGCGCTACCTGTGGCAGTGTGCCCCAAAAGCCACAACCCATTAATTGGTATGCAATTTAGAGAAGGCGGCAAACAGAGCGACAGGCCCAAGTTTATCGAAGCTTGTGGGTGGTTGTTAAGTGTATGTGACTGTTGCTGTGGCTGCTGCTACAAATAAATATTTTACCCACTACAAATGACCCATAATTGTCACATAACTGGGCATCTTGACTCCTTATGTCCTACACACACACACACACACACACACACACACACATGCACGTTGACTTTTGTTCAGAGTCAACAGTGTGGAATGACATAAGCAAAGCGCTCCCGAAAAAGGAGGCTGCGGCAGTAGCGCAAGAAATTCATTTAAGCAGTCGGTAAAGTGTACTACCATATATCATAGACCTGGTCAGGTCAGAAGAAGGCTGAGACCCTACCCAGACTAAGAGCGCATAATACAAAAGAAAAAAATAAATATATATATATGGAAAAGGATTTGGCCATCAGACTTGGGCCCGGTAGCCAGCCCTGGCTCAGGTCCATGTGCCTAGGCGCGCGTTTGGTTCATAAATCATTAGGCTCGATTGTGTGTCCAACACGTTCTTGTTATTGTATGTGGCTGGTTGGGTCTGCCAGTGGGTTGCTGTGTGCGTGAATCGTGGGCTATGGGCTCGCATCTATGTATATGTATATGGATATGTGTGCCAGCTGCCCTGGCACACACTAAATTAATAAAGCATTTGCTATCAACTGAGCATGTCCAACAAAAAAGGTAGCCCCATCCAATCTCAAAATTTGCCACTCCAACAAGTAATATGCTCGAGTACAGAGTGCTCGACTAGGAAATACCGTAAGCCCAAGTCTATTCATATCATAAGTGGTATTTATTGAAAGTACATTTGTTTCTGTATACAGCTAAAGCGTATGATGTCAAGGCTCATTCGTAACCAATACGAAAGAATATATATAAAATTGTACACATTATTGCTTTTCGATTAACGATGTTCATGTGTATCTCGAAAATGGGAAGTGATAAGGTTAAATTATATCAAATAAATGTAAAATCAGATCGCTAGATCGACTCGATCGACTGTTGATGCTGATCTGCTGTCCATTTCATACTTTTGCAAAACGTCATTCCCCACTTTTTACCCATTTTTAGGGTATAAAAAGATAATAAGCAATGAATTATCCTACACGCAACGAGTATCAAAATTAACCTGCCTGTCTCATACTTACACACACCCATCCATAAAGGAGAGTGTGTGTGTGTGAGTGTGTGTGAGTGTGGGTGTGTGTGTGCTGAGTGGAATTTATCGGGCGATACGCCTGATGCTGAAAGTTGTAATTTTTCATGAGCACACAAACACAAATCCACGCACACACGCAAAGTTTAGCAACGACGGCAACGCAGATAAGGTACTAGAGTTGAAGATGGAGATCGAAATGAAGCTGCGAGAAGGATTTGAAGTAAACATGCGATGGATGTAACTGACTTCTGGCCATGCCCACAGTAAAAACAAAATCACATCACACATCCAGGCGACAAAAGTAGTCAACGCATGAATTAAAAAATGTAAAATTAGCTTTTAACATATAAACTGTTCTCAACTCAAATTGCCATTACAGCGGCTCAGTTCAATCATTGAAATAATCACTAATCATTTTGATATATATCGTTTCATATAAACTGATATCCGACAATTTGTTTTAAATACACATGTATTTCTGTAATTCTGTATTTGTATTTTATTCGACACTGTATTTACAACATTGGTCGCCTGTACTCGTACTCAACTCGTATCTAATGTGTAATTCATCAGGTGTGTGTGTGTGTGTGTGTGTGTGTGTGTGTATGTGTAAGAAACAAGTACTTCATGAAAGGATAAGTTGCTCTGTTCTTGTTTTGTTAGCAGCACCACCGTGGATGCATCACGCGGTACATTATGCAAGATTAATTTCTGATGTCGTTATAAATAAAAGCTGGAGCATTTTAAAGCTCGCTTCAGCTTGCCTAAATGGATGCCACGCATACAATTGCAAGTGATTTCTTATTTTGGCCTCTCGTTTTTCTGTTTGACTCAACCTTCGACCACACGATACTCTGTGCGCTGTGGTGGCCAAAAGCCATCTTGATTATGGCGTCGGCATTTGTTTTTGTTACATTAACAAAGCGAATTCGGTGAGCTTATGCAGGTGGTATGTTTAGCTTGTGTCAGTAATCCAATAAGCAAACTATCGTGACATGCTCGCAAACTGCTGGAAACATCGATTTGGTTATTAGCGTGCTCAAAAATCGCTCGTCTGCCTAACGAATATACTCATTAGCTGTTTGTTTGTAAACAAAAATGTACAATTGTATTCTTTGTTAACCTTAAGTTGTGTAGAAAATTGTAAATTGCACAATTATCTCTATATTCACATAAATGTGTATGCAGAGTATCAAATAGTCGAACAGAGTAAATTTAGTGAATTGTCACTTATTTTTAAATCCTGCCGCACACTCTTCCAATCCTCCCATTCACATTGTCAACGTTTTCTGTGGTAGTCACTTTGGATCTGTCGACATTGCGGTCTGTTAGGTTATGTGTGGCGTTTACCGGGGAGGCGAATTGTATTGGTGGTGTGAGGCAGTGGGGCAGTGGGGCAGCGGGGATCGTCAATGGCCAGCGGCATGACGAAAGAATAATGTTGCATTTTATTTCTCTCGACAGTAATTCGCGCACGGAACGCATTTTGTTCACATAATCGGATTTGCAGCCAGCACACACACACACACACACACAAACACACACACAAACACAAACACACACACTAACACACAATCAAGTGAGACACAATGACAGCAGTCACATTTAGTCGAGTGACTGAAGAGTCACATTTATTTTTTATTCATTTGCCGTTTTTACTCCAACTAAGCGAGTACAACATAAGGACCTACAGAATACGACGGAGATGAAGGGAAATATGTCTATCAGATACGAAGAGAGAGAGAGAGAGATAGAGCGAGAGAGAGAGAGAGAGAGAGAGAGTAGAGAGAGAGAGGGAGATAAGCAAAATAAGTAAGTAAGTGCAATAAACTGGACATCAATGATTATAGTAATAAAAGTTGGAGTTCTACTTCGATTGCAATCAGTCTTAAGTTTACAGCTTTCAGAAATCAATTAAGTGGATATTGTGCAATTTGAGCTTGCTCACTTACTTGCTGTCAATTGACATCCCATTAAAATCATATACTTAAGCAATGCATTTGAAAAATGCTTCCATATTTCATATACGCAATCATTTGCAGCTCATTAATAATAAACACAATCGTATTTCGACCTTTATTTTGAATTGGCCAACATTGTGATAGATTATTCAATTAGCACTCTCTCTGTTGTCGCTTTCAGAAACGTGGTTACAAAAATGAATTATGCGTTCTGCTATTTAAAAATTAAAAACCACGCACCATATGCTGACAGCTGAAAAATCCAATGAATTTTCAAATTTATCGCCGGCTCGTGTTATAGGGAAGCGATTTTGGGGAGAAGGGGAAAGCTGTTGTTGCAATGTGAGCCGAATGGATATACGGATGGATGGCATTTGCCCATTGTCCGGCATTTTATGTATTCATAAATAAATATGGAATAAATAATGTGCTGTGGCACATTTATGAAATATGCAATATCAAACAATGAATACAATTTTAAAGGCGATCAATGCAAAATGGCCAGGCCAAAGTACTAAACAGGCTATCGAAAGTGTTCATTCAATTAGCCCAGATGTGAATATCAATCAATGCGCTGCACCGCATTGGATAATCAATAAGTGTGAGAGTGAGGGTGAGTGTGTGGGTGTGGGTGGATGAGTGGTTATCTGAGTATGCGCTCTGCAATAAATGAGTAGACAGTGGGTGGGGGGAGAGTGAGTGTTGAAAGTGCCAAGAGCGATTTGTGGCACCACCTGCAGACCTGAAGGCACATTCAGCACTTTTGCAATTGCTTGGCAAGGAAACAGAATGGGTGGACAATCTATTTGGATGAGCTTGGCAAAGCAGCATGTAGCAAGCAGCAGGCACCTCTGACCAGTCCAGCAGACAGACTTGTCCTTGTCCTTGTCCGCTATCCATTTCTGTTCTTGTTGCATTTATCAATTTGTTTGCACACCCATCAATATGTTACTGACTCGATTTAAAGGTGATTTACGTATTGTCTGTGTGTGTTTTTCATTAACCTGCCATATCTGACACTAATGCGGGGAAGCAACATTGGGTCCAAGATGTGCTTGGTGTGTGGGCTATATTAAAGTATTTCATTGGATTTAACAGGTGCCCAGAAAACAATTTGGGATTCCGTTCGATATTTATTCGATGCCATTATCCTTATTAAATTCAGAAGCTTATATAGGTAATAAAATAAATGCCATTCAATTCTTATTATTCTTGTTGAATTAACAAGTGAGCTCAACTAGGAGATATTGTGAACACAGCTGTTAACTATATTAAGTCAATTTAAACACAGGCCTAATTTGGCTTTAAAACGCTCCGCAATTTTTCAATTGATTAAAAATATGTAAAAGTATATTTTTGGAGGATTTCGCATAGGAGATAGACAAACAAGAAGTGATCAGCTATCTTGCAATCTTGTTGCCATTGTCCCGATACTATTGAGAGCAGGTAATCGAGCCAGTTGCGATGTCAGGAAATTGATCGATATCTGATCGGCATCGAGATATAAATACAATATTATCTATAATATCTTCATTATATACCATAATACAATATACAACATAATATCTACATTGTTTATAAATAAAATGGGGGCTATTATTGTTATTGAAAATAAACATGTATACGACTAAAAATCTAAAATCAAGAATCAACTCGTATGAGCTTATTCATGTGATAAGTCAGCTCTTATGCAAAATACAGAAAATGAGTGGAGCTTTTCAATTGATTAAAAATATGTCAAGGTATATTTTTGGGGGATTTCAAATAGGAGATAGACAAACAAGAAGTGATCAAAACTATCTGGCAATCTTATTGCCATTGTCCCGATACTATTGAGAGCAGGTAATCGAGCCAGTTGCGATGTCAGTAAATTGATCGATATCTGTTCGGCATCGAGACATAAATACAATATTATCTATAATATATTCATTATATACCATAATACAATATACAACATAATATCTACATTGTTTATAAATAAAAAGGGGCCTATTATTGTTATTGAAAATAAACATGTATAAGACTAAAAATCTAAAATCAAGAATCAACTCGTATGAGCTTATTGATGTGATAAGTCAGCTCTTATGCAAAATACAGAAAATGAGTGGAGCTTTTCAATTGATTAAAAATATGTCAAAGTATATTTTTGGGGGATTTCGCATAGGAGATAGACAAAAAAGAAGTGATCAAAGCTATCTGGCAATCTTGTTGCCATTGTGCCGATACTATTGAGAGCAGGTAATCGAGCCAGTTGCGATGTCAGTAAATTGATCGATATCTGTTCGGCATCGAGACATAAATACAATATTATCTATAATATCTTCATTATATACCATAATACAATATACAACATAATATCTACATTGTATATAAATTGGAAACCAATACCATAAAATGGGGGCTATTATTGTTATTGAAAATAAACACGTATCGATATTCGCGAAAAGGAGCAATTTATCGTTCAAATAAAATGAACTTAATCCACGGGTGGTATACGAGAACTTATGTACTAACATTTTCTTTAGCTCCTAGTCTCTGAGATCGGCTCGTTCATACAGACAGACAAACGGATATGGCTATATCTAGTCGGCCTTTGATGCTGATCCAGAATATATTTTATGGCATCGACATGCTTCATTCTGGTAAATACTTTTGCGTGACTTCATTACTCATTTTTAATAAGTTAAAAGAATGCAAAAATTAATTGAATTAAAAATCATTTCACTCACTGTATTAAATTTTCGTATTTAATTGAATAACAATCAATGACTTTTGTTTTTATTTCCATCGGCCAGTCTCTCTATCTTCCTCTTTCAATATATTTTTTCTATAATGAAACAAAACATTTCAGTTAATTGTTTCGTTGGGGTAAATTTAAAATCGAATAGATTCGAATTTTTTCCGTAAATAATAAACGCTGCAGTCGTGCGTAACCGACTACGGAATGCTCTGATACCAGCGTTAAACAAGCAAATACCCTTCGTGTGGAGTGTGGAGGTAGTGTGGAGGGGATTGGTGTATCTTGAACATTGCGTGGCAGATGCCTATTCTTGCAGGACGTCGCCCACAAGAAAGCAACCAAATTTTGTGAGTCCTATTTTTTTTTTTTGTGGAAGATTTATAGTTTTATCGATTTCTTAGCGTCCTAGCGATGTAACATCGCAGCTCTAACACTTTGTCTAAAGCGGACACCGACACATATATATTATGAATATAAGTTTCAAGACTCTAGCTTCAATGGTGTCGAAAAAAATGGTGTTCATAAAAACGGTCAGAAAAACCAATGTACTCTTATACCTTAGGGATCAGAGCCTAAAAATATGAATAATATGCATGCAGGGCTTGTTATGGCAATTTTTGTCTGTATGTTAATACGAAATATAATTTAATTAAATCGAGTATTGTGTTATTGTGCGTAAGATACTTATTGAAATTCGTTGGTGTATGAAGCAAATTGGCTCAATTGAAATTCTTTGACCCGGTATAATGATAAACGAAGCAAAATTGAAATTTAATTATATTAAAGTCTCAACAAGATTAATGACAGTACATTGCCTTTTTAATGGCATTTGATAACTTCTTTCTTGTTATTTGAACTTCACTCGTGTGCATAATAAGCGATTTCTGGTAAGGCCAGTTCAGCAACAACTTTAGCAAATAATATTATCATAAAAGTCCTTCCATGCACTTAACAATTTAATTTGGTCAAAAATTAAAGTTGACAACAATACAAATATGCCAAAGTGTGAACGAAGTTGAAATTGTCCGAAACGAGAAAGAAACAACAACAAAAGAGAAACAATCACATAAGTTTGCCTTTTGTATACCCAAAAATACTTGGCTTAAGAGTTGCTGTGAATGCTGTGCGGATGCTTTAGAATGGCTGAAAAGAGTCATTCGCCATTTCTCAGCAACACGATAATTGTTTTATTTCGAAAATATCTTTAGACATATGTTTGTTTGTTTATTAACCACAATACATTGTGGAGTCCAGGTGTTTCACTAGTTTAGCATTTTCCGCTAAATAACTTCATTAATTCTCTTTTCTTTTGCGGTTCATTGAATAAAATTTAGTGGTTATTGTGTGGGTAAGTGTTTCAGTTCGCTTGCTATTATTGTGCATTGTGAAACAATACTGGTTGCTACATACATACATACAAACATATATATATACATACATATACAGCTAGTACCGTCCCTCCCAACACATCGTTACCATCACAGTACAGTCCATAGAGAGCTGTTGAAACAGTTTAATTGCTTGACTTGGCCATTTGTGCTTGTGCTTTTTGGCTTACTGGCTTCGACAGCTGACTGAGGTCTTGCTACACCACCCCACCACCCCACACCCTACCCCTCCCCGTCTCCGCTCTGTGGTTTTGGACTCTTTACACGCACATCAGTTGCAACTTTTCTCGCTGCAACATTGTAATTGTAGAGTGCGCTGGCAAATATTTTAAAGAAAACAAAATGCCACATTTTAGCAAAGCAACGCAGAAATACGACAAATGAAATAAAAAAAATTAAATAAAGGTTATGGGGCATACAAATTTTATGACCTATGCCCATTGAGTGCAATTAAACAAACAACTTTCCAAATTTTGCATGGAAAAATAAGAGTGCGACGGCGGAGAGGACACACAGTAGCGTCTTTTGTTTTTTTCTTCACAAAAATCATATCTCCTTCTCAATATAATATCAGGATAATTCCCAAATATGAAACACGATTGGGCAGACAATTTCCCAAGCATATTTAATTTATTTTGACTTTTGGAAACTTAGTAAATCAAATTGAAAGACAACAAAAAATTTAAAAATTAAGAACGAATTTTACTTTTTTTAAGTTAAGTCTTCAAACTAACGAACGTGTATAAGAGGCCTAAAATTTCTGGTTTCGATTCTAATCCCTTTTACTGTTTCGACGTATCTTAAAGATGCAATTATTCATTATTTTTCTTGAAAAATTGAAAATTTCTGGACTTTAACCATAGATAATATTAATAACAAACCAAAGCCAAATGAGAAGAAAATATATTCTAGCCCACGTACCTTTCGATGCATACGATAAAAACAGCGATCGGTAGTTGGTATCTATGAATTTTGTTGCACACTGAAAAGGGTCAACTTTGAGCATCAGCAACACCCAAACTTAAATCTTTAAACTTTGTGAATACATGAACAATTGCCTATCAAATGCACTCATTCTCATTCATTTTTTTAATCGATTTATCGAGACGTTTTTCGGCCTGAGGCGCCATCGTGCGACGGATCGCATGTGGCATATGTAAAATGTGCTTCGCAACAGCAACAATAACAACAAACACAAAAACACAAAAACAGCCCAACGAAGTGCAGCAATAGTAACTAGAAACAACAAAGGCAAAGAGCAACTGCAATTATTCAGCAATTTAAATCGCTGAAGTACTTCAAACTTTTTTCAATAATGTATACAAAGTAGTTGGATTTTTGTTTGTCTAGTTTTTTATCCATTCCACGAGAAAATCGATTGCAAATCTTTTCGGAGCTAGAACCAGTTGATTGCCTATGATGACATGGAACGTTAAATTTTTACTTTTATTTATTAATGAAGATTTTCATGGATGATTTCATGCAAGAGAAATTTATTAATTTTATATAAATATTTTCATGATTTTCATGTGTTCTCAATGCAAGAGAATTTAATTAGTTTTAGCCCTAATACATTTGGGCTAAAATAGTAAACAAATCTGTGCTAAGACAGAATTAAGACACTATTAACAAAGAGGGAAAATATGAGCCGCAATAAGGCACGAGCTATATGGGTTAAAGACCCCTTTGATATGTCACAGTTTTTGTTATTGTGTTTTTAGGTTTCTTTTTTGTTCGCCACGCCCAATTGCATTATGTGATCGCACAAATCTTAAGCTGTTGGGTTTGCTAAGCCAACTCGTTTGTTTGCCAGCTGCTCAACAGTCCCTGTCCGTTTGCCTGTCCACTTTCTTGTTTACAGATTTGCTTACTGCTCCCCCGGTGTCCCTTTCTCCTCGCACTCAGCCTTCCTGGTGGCAAAGCAATGGGCTCATGTGCTCAAAGTTTGTCCGGCAGCGTCAGCTATGCAGTGATTTTGTTATTCTTGTAAAATATGAGCTTGAATTAGGCCCACACACACAAACGCCAATCAGGTTTGCAAAAACACACAGCCAGACACACACACACACACACACACACACACACACACACACTCAGCAGCAGAGGTGGTGGGTGAGTGGAGGAGGTCTGGCAAACAAATTTGAGCAAAGTTTTTTTTTTGTTTTTTTTTTTTTGCTGGATTTTTCACAGAAAGCCAGGACTTGATAAAAAGAAAAACATGTAAAGACCTACAAGCGCCAGCACATCATTCTCTGTGTATGTGTGTGTGTGTGTGTGTGTGTATGTAATTGCCAGAGAGAGGGAGGAGAGGGAGAGGGAGGATGTGCTGAATGCTTGCACGCAGAAGGCCTCCTGGGTGCCAAGGAGCACATATGTCTTGGGCCCTGTCGGGATTTGCTCTTTCTGGCGTGACACTGAAGGTGTGTTTGTCAAATGTGCACTCATTTTGTTGAAAAATTGAAGTATATGCATGACTGCTCCAGTGGCCATGTCTATGCTTGTGTGTTTGTATGTGTGTGTGTGTGTGTGTGTGTCTGTGTGTGTAGGCGTTAAGTAAAGCTTGTGGATGTGTAAGAATCCTTTTAGTGTCTGTTGAAATTTTCCAAGATTTCCGGTCAGTTCACTAATGACTTTTACAATGTGTTACATAGAACAATTTTTTGACACAACCCTCGCACAACACCAATGTTTAAATCTAATAAACACACACAGCTGTGTATGTGTGTGTGTACAAGTATGCTTAATTTAATTTCAATTTTCATATGCACACAACAAAGTGGCACTGAGCCGTGTCCTTGTTTGTCTTTGCCCTAATCCCTATTATCAATTCTGCATATTATGGATAAACAAACAATTTAACGCACTTTTTCGCTTAGCTGGGTTTCTCTAGACACGAAAATCAAGAGAATTCTGAGAGCTCTTTGTAACAATTACAATTACAAATGTCAGCTTATTAGCTTACTGTGCTGGATTGGCACTGTGTATCAATAAGTCGATTTAACTGCCACAGAAAGCAGCACTTCATTATGATAACCCATTAAAAAATATGAAATATAATTTTCAGTGAGCAGATTGTCCAATTATGTAGTGTGAAATTCAGTTGATTGAGTGAACATAAATGGAGATACATATATATGATGGTGATATATTATTGACAGAGCTGCCATCAAATACGTTAACACCGCAAACTTCAATCCAATCAGTTCGAGGCGCTGTAAATGGCAGTTGCATCGATTGTCGATTGTCGATTGCCATTAGTCGGTGAATGTTTGTCGGTCACACGCGGCGTATGAGTAATTCAACAATAACTCAAATGGCACGTGGTGAATGGCTAAGTCGCGTACACTCAAGCTGAATGAACCCAGCCAAATGTAAAACCCAACACAACCAAAATGAACGTAAAACCAAAAGCAAAACCAAACGATTTATTCTCAAAATTTTAGCGAAATAATTTATGCATATAAATATGCAGCAATGATACATTGGCCATAGTCTCGTGTGCATGAGTTGAACAAATGGAAAATTTTATTATTGTTGCGCTTTAAATAAATAATAATTTATTGTCAGCATTTATGTCGAGCTGAACATTTTTTGTTGTGTATTCAAACGAAATAAATTTGACGAATTTATCCTTTTTTATTGGGTAATATTCGTATTTAAAATAAAATAATATTTAATGGCACCGTCTGAAAAATTTAACTTTTTAATCAACGGAAATCAAAAGAGGCGTGAAACTGTCAGCAAGAGTATTTAATGTGCGCAACGCTAAAGTTTAAGTCTGATGGTTTTGGCATTGTTTCGCTTTTTTGTCAGCGGGTATTGTAACTTTAGTTTTGACTGCGGCGAAGAAAAAAAAAAAATTCGTTCGCATAAATCTCAGCTGCAGCAGCCGCATTTAATTGCAAAAGTTTACCAAAATGTCGTACGGTGAGAACTATGTTCAGTTTTCTCTACAAATACATATCTATATATATATTTATATATATATATATATATTTATATATTTATATATATATATACAGTTTTAAACGTGGTAGCGTAACGGGTAACAACTTCAATTCAGCGACGCTGTGTGCCCAAAAATAAATTATGACACAAAGTGACGCCCCCCCTAAGCCGCATCGGCATTTTACAGCGTACAGGATTTTTATCGGCTGCCAAATAGTCGACACTTGGCCACTTGTCGACTCTCAAGTTATTCGCAAACCCGTTCCATCTCGTCCCCTGCCGCCGCTATGTTTACTTGGCCATTTGGCCAGTGGCCTGACAGTTCCTGGCGTAGAACATAAAGCGAACTTTTTTCTTGACCAAACGTTGCCCCAAAATCTGTTAACAGGCAATTTCAACTATTTTACAGGCTGCATACGGCATGCCAAATGACCGGAGCCAAATGTCAATACCATCAACATGCCCAACGAGCTCAAGTCAAATAACCAGCAGCAGTGCTCGAGCCCCACACTGGAGGCTAGTCGACAATCAATAAGTGAAAATCCTTTTAGCTGATATCTTTTCTTCCAACAATTTCTGGACCGCCTGCTTGCCAAACGATGCGGCATTTTTTAAACACCAGTACAAAATAGCAAAAAATAAAAATAAAATAAGCTTGCTGGCATGTTACCGAGTATTTAATGGAGATTTTTACAAGATTTGTTAAATATTTTAAATTAATATTAGCAGAACGTTTAGTCCTAACAGAACAATGCCGGCAAATATTTAATTTTCTCTTTATCTGATTACAAAAATACAAAGAACATAAAATATATTTTTCTTTAGAAAATTGTTTTAAAAATTCCATAACCATAACCTGTAAGCAGTTACAATTTTCATTACCAATAATATTCACATTCAAAGCTACACATAACTAAAAAAAAAAAATAAGTTAAAAAAAGTAATTTTCAGAAGCAAAAAAATATTTTGCCAACTATAGTTTTTACATATACGTTGTGCAAGTTGTAAAAGGCGGCAAACAAATGCAGTTAATTTGCTAATGGCCAATATAACTTTTACACCATGTTACACCTTGCCCAATATATCGCCCTGTCGGCTAGCTATCGGCTCAGGTGAGGATCGACCGCGATATATGTATCAGCAAGTCTACTATAATTTGAATATCTTTCATAAATATAAAATATACAGCAAATATCTCTATCAGCCCAGTCCGCTCGCTACTGTGTTGGCTGTGCTGATATTATACAGCCTGCGTGTGCATCTCTTCCTTTAAATCTCTTATTATAATTTATTTAAGAAATTCTCTTTGGTTTATCATTCTATTTTCGTCCGTTTGCCATACCCTCACCTCACCCAATCACATTAACTTAAGCCTTAATTTCCATTTCTTATTACAGTAGACTATTTAAAAACATTTTATTGGCTGCAGGCACTGCGCATCACTGATGGCTTAGTGTTATTAGCCTGCGTGTCAATTGGCCGTATTTACTTGGGCTCAGGTATGATGGGATGCTCCGGATCGTCTTACTGTTCCGTGGATTCCCCTCCTCCACTCTTGTTTTAATCCAATAGTCCCCCGGCGATCCCCTCCTTGGTGGTGGTTGGCCTTTTATTAGTTTCCTTGATCTGTTGTTGCCGCTGGTTTGCTCCATTTTGTTTTTATTTTATTTTATTTATATTTTTTTATATACCTCTATAAAGGTAAATTTGTATATACATATAATACTTTATTAATATATTCTTACAATCGTGCAGCCTTTTTTTTCCTTTCCTTCTCTTTTTTCTTCTTATTATTTTCTTTCTCTTTTTTTTCCTCTCCCCCTAATTTGTCCAATATACTATTGACCGCCAGGTGGCGTGAAGTCACTCACCTCCGAAAGATGGTGCTAATCCAAAACCTATCGGTCTAATAGCCGACCATTACAGCCAAACCCATGTCTAACCCAGAGACACTCAACTAGTTTCCACAGATAAGAAATTTAGCGGTTGATTATAAAAACCATCACACAGCTACAGTTCGTCGCACATTTTCCAAAACTGTAATGTTCGATTAAAAACTAAGAACGAGAGTTTGTAAGTTGACATCGGCTCCCGTCCATCAATAACTGGCATTTCCTTATTGCCAGACTTCTTTCCTTACAGCTTACCGTTTTCTGTTCACAGTTGTGATTGGATTGTCTGCATTGGTTGCATCCCGCGAGGCTCATGCTCCGTTGTCTGAGGCAGCTCATTGTAGCACTATAATAAAGCCGCTTTGCGATACTGTGCCACCCTGTACGACAATAGCATCGCCCTGTACCACAACGAAGCCCCCTGTACGACAACAGCATCGCCCTATGCCACAACAAAGCGACTTAGTACGACAACAAGTGAAACCACACTCACTCCGACAACGCTCCATGTGGATGACCTCCCGATGTAAAATGCGACTGCTCTTTAATGGTCGAGGATCGATCTCTGCTCTCGATGCGCGACTGTTGAGGCCTGGTGGATGGCACGCTCTTAGCAGATACTAGGCACTGTCGTCGCTTCCACATTTGCCGCAATAATCATGCCAGACGCCAAAACTGTCCGACGGGGCAATGGTTCGATCGTAAGGCCAACATTTGTCTGAATCGTATGTATGCATTGCTCTCAGTAGACAAGTTTAAATTCAGTGCAAATGTATTGTGTGTTAATTATCATTATTTATTTTCTTGTCCAATTAAACTGCATGCTGTGAAACAATGTCTTAATACAACTTGAAATAGCTTAAAATGTTTGGCTAGATATTGATAAATTGTGACTATTAATGTCGTTTTGTTAATGGAAATTCTGGTCTAAGCTGACGATTAAGCTGTCAGCCGGCCAGAAGCGTCTGGCAATCCATAAGCTGGTTTTGCTTCTCAACGGACAGTTTTTTTTTTTTTTTGTCGTTCCGCGATAAATTGCCATCTATTTGGTGGGCGGATAACTTTGAAGCTATGTGAAGGACTTTCAATCAGTCAGCAAATGGCAAAGGCAAAACAAGGCAATAAATTTGTCAACACTTTAGGCCAATTGCCTCAAGTGCAATTTGACTGTCTGCAACTATAACTTTGACTGCCACTCAGACCAGAGTGTCACTGAGCAGGAGGTGAGTGCTGGATGGGCGGTGATATCTGATCACGTTGCATGGGTTCAAAAGTTGGCTATAAAGTTTTTTAGGCGTCAAGAGTGATTTGTTGTTGCTTGTGGCATTATTATTTTACGGTATTTATTACTGTTGCAGCTGTGACACAGTGAGGCTGCTACTAGTGTGATTTCTACACTCAATGCTATCAGTTCGCTGACAACTATGAACTCTGAATTCAGTGGCTTCAACAACTTCAAAGAGCAGCAAGCATTATCATATTTCCGTATTTCTGTATTTCCGCCAGCACTTTAACATTTTCGTGTCTGCCTGTCGATTTTTGCTATACCCTGAAGCCATTTAAAATTGTTAAAAAGGGTATAAGTGTTTTGTACAAATGTACATATGTGACAGGCAGAATGAAGCACCTCCGACCCCATAGGGTATATATGTATATATCTGATTAGAACCAACAGCCGAGTCGATATACCCATGTTCGTCTGTATGAACACGTGAATTTCATAGACTATAGCAGCTAGAGACTTGAAATTTTTAATAAAATTTCTTCCACTCGCAGGTCAAACTTATTTCAATATATTGATAACTGTCTCCGTTTCGAAAATATCGATACTTATCGTTTCCGATAACAATAAAAGCCACAATTTTAAAGGAATGGCCATCTAACTGATATATGTATGTATATTACATACTATTGATCAACTGGACCAATTTCATAAAGGTCGGAAAAGAAACACTCAAGTTATATTGTCCAAAAAGCATTCGCTTATTGATCTGATTATTCAGTAGGCGCATGCATCTGTAATTTGTCGGTGATTTCATAAAAATATAAGAGTACTTGCACACTGATTGCATTTGAGTGTGCAAAACGTTTTGAAGGGAAATTTGGCAATAAAACTAGAATATATAGTTAACAGCTGGGTTCTGGGTATATCGTAGTCGAGCTCACTCGCGGACACCATTCTTACTTGTTTGGTTTTGTTACTGTTTTGGCAGCGCTGAGCTTCGCTTCGCTTGTTTACGGCATTTTTAAATTTTTTTGTGGGTCAGAAACACAAATCAAAAGCAATGCGCCTCGCGCTGAGTTCTATCATATTTCATCAGGGGCATTTGACTTTGCCACTGGCGTTGCCGTTGGTTTCCTCCAGTGCCAGCTGTTGGTGGCACAGTCTGTTCCCCACTTTGCCATTACAAAAACCGCCACAACTTTAGCAGACAGTTCAGGGAGTTCTCCACTCGATTGTGGCTGGGGATGTCGTTATGAAATTCATAACAGACAGCGAAAGCTGACTTGGAGTGCAAGCTCTGCATACACATACAAATACACACATACATAAGCAGTTACTGTATATATCATAAATTGAAAAATTCCAAAGCAATCATCTTGTTTTAATTACCTAATTACCTTTGATTAAGTGCTCCATGGCTCTATTCACTGGTGTATTCAAATGCATATGACAAACTGAAAATTCTATCTATTGTTCCTCAACGGTGACAACGGATGGTTCATGTGGTAACATATATGCGTACTTATCATATCTCCATTATCTCTTAGAATACATTTCGTATACAATCAGCATATGTATGCATTGTTATATTTGAAAAGGCTCTCTGAAATCCAAACAGCAAATTGATTGGCTCCAATTATTTTTCGTTCACATTCATTTATATAAGGAATTCTTTTGTTCGTGCGATTTTTCCTGATTTTCCAATTGCAAAAAGCGTCAGGCAAAAACCAAACAAAATGTGCCATCAAGTTGACTGTGCTTATTATATAAAAAACCATATATATTTTGTATATAAATATCTGTATATTGATATGTTAATAAGCTTCAGGCAACCCCATTTGTGGTGAGATGCGACTCGTCTTATGTGGCATAGCCACTGAATTTAGCTAGTTTTCAATGTAATTGCGAATTCCAAATTGTATCTAAAACGTATCAGTGAAATGCGGCTTTGCCTACAGCTATGCTGATATAATACATACATAACAAAATACATTGTATGTATACATACAATAAATATACATATGCACCTCCCAGCTGACATTGTTTATTTTTCGACTGGGGATTCGAGTATTTATTTGCATTCGTGGTTAAGTGTACAAAATTATTAATTGTTTTTTTTCATTTTTAATTGTTGTCTTTAGAGTTTGTAATACTTAAACATAGAAAGTGCAAATGTGTGTGGTGTGACACAATCACGCAATTACTATTAATTATAATTGGTCAATGAAATATGATACTTACCTTTAATCAGTGCGCTTAACAAGTGGCGTTAATCATGCGCCATGTTGGCCTGAATGTTGCCGCGTGCTTTGCTTTTCAATTATTTGTATGTATTTATTTGTTGTTTTTATAATTTTTCAGCTTGAACTCACTCACAATCAGTTGTTGGTGTTCTGCATATATATTTTGACAATGAACACATTAATTTCACTTATATGTACTACAAACAATAGCAACAACACGTAAAACCGCATTTAATTTGAAGTTAGTCTCATTTTGTGCTTGCACATTTCAAATATAATAGACAGAAGGAAGAATCTAAGACTTGTGAATTATTATGACACTTTGATTTCTCATTATGACACTTTGAGACCAGTCCATAATTTAGTGTGCAAAGTCTCTTAAAGAAATTCTGTGTCTTAATCGATTTAATATATTTAACAGCTGGCTTCAGGGTATATCCTAGTTGTGCTCTTTAGACTAGAGCAGTCTTATTTGTTGAATTAAAATTGATGTTCTATTAAGCTTAAGCTAATTGCACTTAATTGATTTGTGGTCTATCAACTAAAATGATTACAATGATTTTATTTTTAATTATTGGAATTGAAACGCGTTGTACTATTTTAATCATGTATGTGGTTTATGATTCCAATTTCCGTAACGGAAGCACATTCCGATTAGCAATGATTTAAACAATAATTTCACAAATGAATTCGTTCTGCTGGCCTGTACACTTAATAATATATTGATCATTTTTTCTTTTGTCTGACAAACAGCATGAGCATAGCTATATCCATATCTACATATATACATATATGTGTATGTACACATAAAGTATATAAAGGAAAACTAATAAGCGCATAAATGGCTGGAAAATAAAAAAGAAATGACTCCCTCTGGCTGCCATATTTTCGGCTCATTTCACAGATTGTGCGCTGAATTTTTAATTACACTCGAAAAATTCGAAATTGCAACTAAACTTTAAATGAAGCACACATACAAACGCACACACACATAAACGTACACATTAATATGTTAAAGGGCCTTCACGGATGTGTTGGGCAGCGGCATTGGCATCGGCAGGGGCAGGGGCAAGGGCAGGGGGCGGGGCTTCGTAATGGCTTCGCTGTGCACTCTAACGATCTGACAACGTTGACAACAAGAGACAGCACAGCAGAGCACAGCACAGGTACAGTTACATATTCCCATTATTAATTAATGTGTCGCACACTTTTTCACACTACACACCCACCCACATACACACACACACACACACACACACACACACACATTTCGTAATTTCATCTTCATTTCGCACTTAACACTGGCATACAGTTACCGATAAAAGTTTGCGCCATTTGCAAGTGAAAGTTGCACGCAAGTAAAATAGTTTGTGGAGCAATTGAAAAACGTTCAGCAAACTTTTCGAGAAGTTTATTTCACTCCATTGCCAACTGAAGTTTGCAACCAGAATTGCGTAATTTTCCCGATTTGATTACAGCTATCTTTATTTATTTTATTGCTTTTATTTAAGACATATTCCTTAAAGTATATTTACCTTGGCAACCAAACAAATTTTAATTTAAAACTTTACAGAACTAGCCAAACTAATATCGAACCGGTGAAAAAACGAATAAAAACAAATGCGACTAAAAAGAATTCAATTTGACAATTAATTATCAGAGTTCGGTTTTGGTGCTATATTTCGACGTAAAAGGAAATTATTGTGAAAATTCTAAAACGACTTACATATATTGTATTCAATACTAAATAAGTTTATATGCAAGTCTTACATACTGATCACAATAAGAACAAAAAATCACCCTGAATTTTAGAAATCACGTACCTAATTATTCCGAAAATATACTTCTAAAACATCAGTTTTTGTTGTTGCTATTTAACATTTTTTTTATTCTCTTTTAAATTCTTACATAAAATATGTATAATTTTCAGGATGTTTTTTTAAATGTGTACACATTTGTACTTTTTAATAATATTTTCTCCTAATAAACAATAAATTTGTGGAAAAACTAGAAAAGAATCCTTTGTAATTTTAGGAAATATTTGCTTATATATCTAAAATTAAAAAAAAAAGCCGATAATTTTTCTACGTTCCAGGCCGATTTTCATTTTCGGTCGGTTTCTTTTCAGAGTGTATGTATGTGTAAAACTGTTTAGCTACGCATGTAGCTATAAATATTAAGTAACTATTTTAATTATTTTGACCCACGACAAGTGCCTGCATGTGTTTATCGGCAGGCACTGTATACAACCTTGACAACATACAATGTGTTTGTATCTAAGACTGATGCCGCTAAAGAAACCGCAATCGCATTTGACTACATAGATCCAAATATTTAAATACACATTTGCATATATGCGGTGCCAGTCAGCAAGAGCAGCAACAGTGGCAAGTTTGTGTCATCGTTGAAATTGAAAGGCGCTGAGATCTTAAGTGGTTTTCAAGAGCGCCAGGGGACTGCGGACTGGGATGGATGGCGGGAGATAAAGGGATAATGGGCAAGCGAAAAGGGAAAGTGCAAAAATTAAATTAGTGTTACACCTTCAAAAGATGCCGCAACAATCAAGAAAATAAGACGAAACTAAGCAGAAAAGCGTAATAAATAAAAATCATATAGAAACAACTACAACAAGTATGTACAAATTGTTGTTGTTGTTGCTGTTGCTACTGCTGCGGCTGATGTTGTTGTTGTTGTTGGTGATGGTGCAGCGACCAGCGCCATACATACAAATACATAAATTCTTTGGCAATTTATTATTAGAAAAAAAGCAGACGCCGAAGTCGCCGACAACAAGAGAGCCGACGAGAGACAAAGAGAAAGAGTAGAGACTAAAGAGTGAAGATTGGGAAGTGAGGAGCACACAGGGCCAGGTCGGGCATGGCTGCTTTTTGTGTAGTTGTCATCAGCAACAAGAGCAACAAAGATGCGACACCAGCAAATTTGGAGACGGAGACAGAAGTAGTTGCCAAATTATTATTAACATTATTATTATTACTTTTATTATTTTAGAAAAACAACTTGTATAATATGAATCGATATGTATATGAATACATGCAAACATATTCATACACAGAAATAAATAAATAAATATAAATATTTTAATTTTACCAGGCAAATTGGATTTATTACTGTGTCTTTTACTCCGATATATTTCGAATCCTGTCGTTAACTAGAGCCAGCAAAAAACCTATAAATTTGATTTAATTTGCATCTGATTCTTACAAAACAAATCGAATAAGTCGAAAAAGCTCCAACCAAACATTGCATTCTAATAACTTGATAAAAATCCAATGTGTACGTAGATAAAAATTCCCATTACTGAATTAGTGCTTAAAATTATATCAAAATAAATATTAAAGAAATAGGAATTCGTATTAATTTGATATGCTCGAAAATATCACTTGATACTTTTTGTACGTTTACGACTCTCTTAGCTATAAACCAACTTAGCATATGTAGTATTTCTAACACCGATAGCCAATAATTTGGTAACGAACTTATAGACTTTTGTTCTTAGTGTAAAGCCATGCGTCGGACGCAAACACACATACACACACAAGCACACACACACACACGGATACACATATACATAGATACAGCGTTGCAGATACACTCGCCATATGCTGAAAGTTTACGTTGTGGCGTCTCTCGCAGCGACTGCTGCGACGTTGCTTAGTCAATATTTCATTTGGCACTTGAACCAAATACTTTTAGTTTGCTGCCACAGAACAGACGAAGGTTGGCTGCGAACACTGACGTCGGCAACAACAACGAACTAAGAAGGCGACAACGCCAACTTTAATCATGCCCCACTACACACATACATATGTGTATGCATACATATTTTTCTATATAGTATAGAGTGTATAGTAATTGATTTGTGTTTATATATGGCTAATTTAGCTAGTTCCTGATTTGCTGCGGCAAACATGGCGTATACGTAATTCTATTAACAGAGCTTAACGCTGAAACTAAAATATCTAAAGCAATACCAATAAGCAATTTATTAAGACAGCGTTCAACATTGTTGCACTTATCTTCAACTCTTTGACTTTGTGTGTTTTCAAGATTCAAGCTTATATCAATAATGTTGAAATATATTTATCACAATATTTTTGTTCTCTTACAATCATTTTATTTACATATAAAAAATACATATTTTTTTAAAGTATTTATGCCAGAGTGTAAGCAAAAGATATAAATTCTTCTTGAATGGAATGAGAAGTCTATTAAAACATTAAGTCAAATATTGAGGCTGTTAATGACCTTGTACATACATATAGATATATATATATATATACATATATATCCGAGTAATTGAGTTAACAACACATTTAAGACATTAAAGACAAGAATATGAAAATAACTTAAAATCTATGTTTGGACATCTGTCCAATCGGAATCTATATTGCGAATGAATATGACCAGCATAGGCAATTAAATGCATATTTATTTATTTATTTAATGTGCACTAAGTTTTTAAAATTTTTAAGCAACACAAAATTTCAAATTTAATCTAAAATTAAAATTAATGTTTTCAAAACAAGAGGGAGAAAATTTAAAGTTTCTCAAATGAACAAAAAAATATAAAGGATATACAAAATAAATAAATAAATTTTAAACGTATAAATCGAATAAATAATTTACCAAGTAGATTATATCTTATATGGTTTTTGTCGGAAAATATTTTGCATTCCATTTCGTATGGATAGAGTGATATGAGGTCATTTGGAAAGTGCAACAGTCTCTTTTGGTTTCGATTGCATTTTTTTATGACCGAGAGCATTTTAAGTCCACCACAATTTCGGCGGCAAGTAAAACTAATTGAGACTTTGTTGTACTGATGAGGGGAGGGAAGGATTACTTCAACTCGGACACAAAAAGGATTTTAATAAACGACTTAAATTTGCCAGGCGACCTAACAATTGAAAACAGAGTGAATATGAATCGAAATGGGAATGCGAATGGTAATGCAAATATCAAGTGTGATGCACTGCTTGAATTCTGCTGGTTACTCTTACTGGTTCTGGCCTCTGGTAAACGCTCATTACAAAAATAAACAAAAATATGCAAACCGTTAAAAAAAAATTAAATTATATATGAAAAAAAAAATTAATAATAAAAAATAAAGAAGTTTTTGCTACTGTGCATGAAAATGGAGAAATGTAATTTCCATAAGCAAAAAGGAGCACAAAATCAACGCACCACTAGACGAGAGCAGCCAACTGGACAGTCGAGGGACGTCAGAAATGAGATGCGAGACGAGCGACGGCGGCTGAGAAAATTCAAAAGCTTTCACTTTTTTATTTTTTGGCCAGCAAACATTTCATTTTTTATTTTTTCGCCGTCTTGTTTGTCTGTTGGTTCTTTTCATATTATTTTTCTTTTGCATAATAATGAAATTAAATTGCTGCCTTATACACGCACACACACACACACACACAGATATATGTGTGTCGACATATATACGCATTTTCAGACTATGTTTATATACCTAGCAAATCCGAAATGTATGTGCGTCTTTTTATCTTTACCACTTTGCTTTTGCAGTGCTTTTCATAACTGCGGCCATTGGAAAAGTTGGGCACAACAAACCAATGATGCGTTCCACAAAAGCACAAGTCCAGATTGTAATTTCTTTACAAAAAAATAAAAATAAATTTCAGAAGCCCAAGAGCCAGACCATGGCCATCTCTCTATCAACCGCTAATGGGCAAACTTTATGCTCTAAATGCAAAAGGCTACAAATATGGAATAAATGTGCCATATTTGTAACAGCAATTTAATTATTGATCGATACACTTATTTATTAAAAATAAGAATTACAATTGATTGACGATCTATTTTCCCAGTTCATGAGACATTTCCCATTTAGTGATTTTATTTATATCTCTCGCGCCATTATAGCTTAATCCACTTTAAGCTATTTATAGATTACATCTCAACATTGATGGTCGTCTTCAAATTTTCCCACCCGTTTTCGCAACTCATTTTTCTTACTCTTTGTTTGATAAACTTAAACTTAAGTTTCGTCGGTTGCACTTGCATTATATATCTATATATGACTATTTGTCTTGATGTCATCCAAGTTTTCATTTGATATGATTTCTTTTTTAAAATGTGGCCAATGTAGGTCAAGAATTTACATAAATAGCGCCGAATGTTTCAACCGCTGGCCAATTTTCGGGCCAAGTTGAAAGCATGAATGTAATCTGCAACAAAAAAAAAAAAAAATGAAAAAATAAAAACTGTTTTCTGAAGCGTGAAAAGTTCCGGTGGTCAGAAAATGCTTTAAAACTATAAGCAAATTGGCAAAAGCGAATATCGTATGAATGTATGTATACTTGTCTCAACAGTGCCAGCAAACACGTACATAGTGCTTGGCTTAACAAGAACAAACAGCTTGTATTAAACTTTATCGTCTGAACATTAATATAGCTGTGTTATGAGTAAAGATATAAACACAAATTCCCTGGGAGTTTCAAGGCGAATTCGTTTCAATTTGGCTGCAGCTTAAACTATGTATGTATGCATAATTATTATGTTACAGTAAATTATAAAATTCGTTGAGTGTTTAAGTTAATTAAAAAAAAAAATATTCCCTTGCCAATAATTGGGATGTAAAATGGATATTTGAGCCAGTTCCGTATGCCCTTTGTTACCCCATTTAAATTGCAGGGTGTACAGGGAATACATAAGCTACATCCATACATAAACATACATCTTACGTATGTATGTAAGCCGAGGACTGCGAATAGTGCGTGTCAGCCTTGAGCTACATTCGATAGACGAAACAACAAACAGCACGCAAAATTTTACACGTTCATAATGCAAACATTGGTCGCAAAGAAAATGCGGCAGACAATGCCAGCAAAGAGAGAAAGAAAAAAGAGAAAATAAGAATGAAAAAACACAGAAGCCTTCCTCAAAGTTGCCGCCATCAATATGTTGTTGGTATTGTTTTTGCTTGTTCTTATTGGAATGAATTGCTGCGCCAAAAGCAGCAATAGCAACACACAAGGCATAAAAATAATAACAATAATATATATATATATATATATAAATACATACATACATACATACATACATATGGACATATGTAATAATTTTGTGTGTTGTGATGGGAAGTCAACAGGAAGAGGAGAAGGAGAATAAGGAAGAATGTTAGTTGGGGCGAGGTGGAAGGAAGAAGTAACGCCAGCAGCAGCCCCAGCAGCCCCAGCAGCAGCACCAAAAAGCCGCCGAAGTTGATGGCATCTGTTTAATTTTTGCTGTTGTTTTTATTAATGAATTTTTATGCTCAGTGGGCGGCAGCGTTTTGCTCTTCATCTTCTGCCTCGTATGCTGTTGTTAAGCTCAATATTGTCGTTGTTGTTGTCGTTTTCTTCGCCTTTGGCTGCGTGTGCTTTTTACTTTTGGGCTATGGCTATGGCTATGGCTAAGGCTATGTCTAAAAATATGTCTGCCAATTCGCTAAGTGGCTCTCAACTTATACACAGTTTGTGTGCATGTATGTGTACATATATGTGTGTATATATATGTATATACATATATATATATATATATATATATATATACATATTTATATATATATATATATTTAAATATGCGTGTCTGTGTCTCAATATACACATACAGTAAAACATGCTATATGCCGAATCAATAAAACACATGTACATATTTGAAATTGCAGAAATATTTTAAGCATTTATATTTAAAAAAACACTAATTGGAATGAAGTTCAGTTAACCTCATGGAGAATATGAAATTTGTGTGACTAAAAAACTATTAAAAAAATGGAAAGAGAAATTACAAAAAATCTGATAGCAAACAATTAAATAAATATTAAGAGTGAAAAGTATATTGAAAAAAGGTTTAATAAAGTTTAATAAAATGATTGGAATGATTGGAAAACTTAACAACAAAACATGAATTTATTGAAAACAAAAAGACATTTGAGGCTTATATTAAAATATTTTCAGAATAATAAATAAAATATTACTTCATAAATGACCCCAAATCTGTTTTAGATTTAAGAAGAAAGACAGACTTTTTAAAAATAATATTGAAAATTAAGTTTAAGAAAAACACACATTTTATAAAAAAAAAAGCAATAAAAATAAAAAAAATAAGACAATGTGTAGTAGCTTCAGTTTTTCATTTAGTTTTGTAGAAGTCATTTGAAGCTTTTATTAAAACTAGTTAAAAAAATATTCCTTAAGATGTTTACATTTGGATCTATGTAAAAAATTGATGCATATGCAGTTATATGCATGTATATAATTTTAATTTACATTCGACCATTCACTGGAACTTCTCTGCGAGTGTTCACTGTTTTCGTAGCAATTGCCTTGCCTTCCTCTAGTTGTTGTTGTTGTTGCTATTGTTATTATTATTGCAGTGGAATTTGTTGAGGTTGTTTTAATTGGCATGGCCAACATGTGCGCTACTTGATATTTGATTTGAATTTTTTTTTGGCGCGCAATGCTCAGCACTCAGTTGCCGGTTAACGGCATTTCTTTCGCTCTCTTGCTCTCTTTATATTGCAGTCACAGGTCACACAACAAAAAAAAAATACGCAAAATAAATATGATATAATAAATAGAGTGTTTCTTTTTTTTCTCCTTTTTTCGTGTTTTTTTTTTATGGTTTGTTGTATTAGTTGACCGCTGGCGTAGCACTTTGTTGTTTAAGTCTCGCACACGCGACGATCTAAAACATCACAAAAATTCGACACGTTGCGCGCGTTGTGTGTGTTGCATGTCCGTGCACGTGGCAAGCCCGACGCTGACTAAAGCTGTGGCAGCATCTGCCCCACGACGGAGTGAAATGTTCCGCTTATGGCGTCCGCATCGCAGTGCCTCCGTCGACACAATGACTCAGTGGCCATAGCCATAGCCATAGCCATAGCCATAGCCATTGCTATAGCCATAGCCATTTGCCATTGCCATTGCCCAGAGCTGTCGCCTGTCGAGCCACGAGCGCAGCATCGTTTGGTTGGCGCACGAGCAGGGCACGAACTCAAAACCGAGCGATGCACGCGACGACTTTTGAGCGATTTTTACTGTGTGCTTATAGATTTGGCTCAGCAGCGTACATGCTCATTACAGAAATTCCCCATATTCGAGTGCTCAAGAGAAGCAGCGAGACTGCGAGAGTGTGTTGTCTGAGTGTCTTGTGGTGAAATTGGAGAGTGCGCGAGTAATTTCTTTTCGAGTGAGTGTCTGTAACACATTTCGCCCAGATTTTTTACTCATTTCCGTTTGGCGCGCGTATGGCTTACTTTCTTTCTTACAGCACACGGAAGTTGTTGCGACGACCAACACCGAGACTGACAACGACAATGACAAAAACGACAACGACAACGACAGCGAAGATGATTATATGAATAAGGTAGGGTATGTGGACGTCTGCGTGCAAGCCGAAGACGTTCCCAGGAACGCAGCTCGAACGTGTGTGTGCAAATACAAGGCTCAATAGGCAACGGGCAGAACTCGTGCGAACATTTCGCATTGACTGAGAATATAACACCAAACGGAAAGTTCGTATTTGGGCAAAAGATGATTTGATGTCCTGTACCAAAATGAGTGATCAACCGGCTCAACTCTCATAAATTAGTAGAAATATATCAAGGAATATTTTGCGTGCGGAAACATGTTGCGAAAATTTAGTCACATTACGGTTGGGACAAGTGCCTCTTGTTTTTTGTGTTGCATAATTCTTGGGGCCTTCGTGACATAGGGAAGTGCTCAAACCATTAAAGTCTTCAGTTGATCCGGAATTACGTAAAGGGCATCGCTTAGCCAAGCTGCCTTTTCACTAGACCCTTCTTAGTTCATTCCGCTTCTTTTGTTTTTTTTTTGTAGCATTTTTTCAGGAAAACCAGTTGTATAAATTCTGTTTGGTATCTCGTTAAGAATGTCAACGGGAAGTGGGAAACAAACCTGTTCATACTTGACACAAGGAATTGCTTTCGCTATTACCGCAAAAAAAAAAAAATGTAAAGAAATTTACCATAGGATTGCAGTCGACTTTATACTCTGGCATTTTTTATACGTTTGTTTGGGGTATCTTATATTGCTATAAATTATTGACAGAGACGTCTTCGATCGCTTAAAATATATACACATATTTTTGAACAGCCAAGTCGATACCACGTCTGTCTGCCCGCCTCTGAGCTAAAACATTAATGAAAGTACATATACGTTCTTGTTAATTGAGATGGGCTTACAAGTCACTTAAATCTGATCTTTCGATCGATTGTTCCTATCGCAGCTATGTGTAATAGTGGTTTGATTCGGTCATAAATGTGTATACCAAGGAGACTCGTTTAATGCGTTGCAACTTGAAAACAAGATGAAATCAATAAATTTCCTAAACAAGGCTCAAATGACAATAAGAGAAGAATTTAAATTGCGCATCACTCAAGATTCATTCCAATTAGGTACATGCAGCACAGAATCTAACTACTCTTTGTTAGGCTAAGATAGTAATAATAATAATAATAACAATAATAGCTACAAAAAGCACCGCATCAAGTGAACTGGCTGCTGCATTTGCATGATGAGTCAGACTCGCACTTGTTGGCAAGGACATCAGCTAAAACAGGCCCTAGTGGAACAAGTCAAAGCTGCCCAGCAACGGAACAATTCAGCAGCTGAATAAGACGCATTGTGCAACACAAAGACAAAAAAACAAGACAGAACGTTGCAGTCGGGCGTAAGCGACTGCGAAATACTTTGATACCATAAGTAATACCAGCATTTTTGGAGAGTGATTCTAGCAATATACTTTTCAAATTTTGTGAATCTAGCATTCAAAGTGTATAAGATATATGGTTTTATAGATTTTCGTGGCATATGCCATTCTTCGAAAGATATCGCCAACAATCTTCCAACCGAATTTGGTTACTGTAGCCTTAAAATTTTCGATTTTATCGCACTTTAGCACTCCAATTTTTACACTTTATCTGACATTGGACATTGCACAAAACCAATATACTATAATACTTTGGATATCAAAGTATAAAAAGGAATCAAGTAAAAATGCTCCTGTCAAGAGAGCTCGACTAGAAAATACTCTGAATCCAAGTGCTTTGCTATCAAGGTCTTTCAAGTCTTAGATATTTAAGCCAACATATATATGCATATCTGTTACATACAGATATGTATGTATACAAAATATTCTCTGGTGTTCCTAAACCGATCTTCATAAAATCATACAATATAAATAATATAAATACTCAATTAAAAAACTATTTCCTTAAAATTGTATATTTTTTATCATTGATAATCGATCTGAATCGACATCTCACAAACGGGGAGATCAGAGTTTGGTAAACGAGAACTTATATCTCTGAGATCGGCGTGTTTATAGAGAAGGACAGGCAAACAGACGTTTTATTGCGATCGGGAATATATATGCTTACTTGGAGATGCTTTCCCAGCCTCATTTTACCCTATTTCAATAGGCCTAGGGTATAAACAGGAATGTTAAGGAAAGAGTGAATGCATTTTGCTAGCAACAACATCAGCAGCAGCCGTAGCAGCAACCGTAGCAACAACCGTAGCAGGAGCCGCAACGATGACACGATTGTATTTTTGACAACAGCTTCAACCACAACAATTGTTGGTCAGAGGTTGTCACATACAGCAGAACTACAAATACAACAACACAACAACAGTCGAACTGTTGCTAGATTCAACAAGGATTGTGTTCTTGGCTCGTTTTCTCGCAGAGTACAAAATATGAGTTTCCATTATTTCCCCTCAAAACACTTTATTTGCTTCTTGTAATTAAATTTCAATATTTTGTTACCACATGGCATTTTTTGAGTTGAGTTAACTTTAATTAATTAAAAACGTCACCAAATAATTTTTGTTCTCTGAGGGCTACAAATTTTAAGAAAAAATAATTTTAATTAATTAATAATTTCACTAAAGTATTATTGTTATCTTTACAATTATGATTAAATTGTAGAAAAAGTCGTTTCATTGCAAATTTCAAATTCGATTAATGTTTATTTGCTCATTCTCAATTAATTGTTAGTCATTGGCTCGATTCAATACCCAATGGAACGATTCAGCAATAATTCCAAAATATCAATCTCTAATCCAGTCTGTTAGCTGTTTCTAGTTGACCCTGGTATTGACAATTTCTTGTTTCTAAAACCTAAAACGGCCAACAACAGCAGCAACAAAAACAGCAATAACAACAACTACCATGACAAATTACGCTTTGTGCAACAAAGCATATTTAGTAGCAGCTTCATTAAGTTGCAAGTTGTCCACAATTACGCAAGACAGATATACACAGCACTCACACAAGATTCGCAACACACTCACAGCAAACACTCATCTAGTTAGAGGCTTATATTGTCAGTCTGCAGGATATGTGCAAAGCACCCTCCGAAATTATTAATTAATTGACAAGATCCTTTGGCACTTACCTTGCATTTTAAGCGCATAAGTCATATCGTATGTGCACACACTCATCCACACTTAAATTAACAAACAAACACAATGTTGCATCAATTATTATTCAATTAAATCCGACAAATTCCATTTACTTTACCTTAGTACTTATTCCATTAATTACTCCAGTGCAAATACTTCGAATCCTGTAATTACTCTCAAAAACCTCTTAAGCTGCTTATCTTAGTCTTGTCTGCAAATTTCATTGCTTTTCTTTTAAATAATATTTTTATTGATGTTTTCCATTTCTACTTTTTGGAAATATTTTATATTGTTAAGAAATTTATTCTGAAAAAAAGAATAAGAATATAAAAACCAGAACAGATTTTTAGTTTGGGGCGATTTTCCAAGTTTGACGAATATTTAGATAGCAAATCTGTGTGAAATTTTGAAATTTTAATTCAATAAAAAAAATCATTCCATAAAACTTTTTTGGTGTAAAAGATATCTTAATTATTGTAATTGTCCACATCGTTCGAGGCACAGAATCCTAATGTGTTGAAAAACAGACCGAATTTTAATCACAATTCCAGTTCCAGTGACAAATATTCAGCATATTTGAGCATTCTGATAACTATTAGGCTTTCAATGAAATGCTTATTACTACTTTCGATAATTTCCCATTAGAGTTGCTGGAGACAATTAAATATGAAGTGTCGTCTATTATGATGGCATTTGGCTGCAAATTTAACAAAATGCAATCAAAAATTTCGACAGCGATATCCAGATATGATTATGATTAACTAATGCAGGCGCCAGGCAAATGCCCTGTCCACAGTTTTGATGCCGGAAGGCGAGTCACAGCACAGAACTGGGCAGGACACTAATGCATAATTGAAGTACCGTGCCAGTGCAATGCCCCCTGCATGATAAACTATATTTTTGGGGCGAGGGTTTGTGAGGAATGAACATGCATAACGGCTATTAAAACAACAACGACAGCAGCCACAACCAAATATAATTAAATTCGCATTGCGGCCAGTTTGCATTGTTTATTATTTAGGGGGCCGAATTTGTGATGGGGCCATGCTTAAAATGAACTCCCAACTATTAAGAGCAATGTTGCATGCTACAAACAACAAAAACAATTTGATATTTTATGCTGTTGCAGGCACGACAGTAAGGCTAGAATTACATGTCACAAAATTCAGGCCCGCAAGCAAACCAAAGCAACTGGTGGCATCCGACATAATAATCATAGTGAGCTGCGAATGCAACTAGCGAAAGGTTTACCATCTGCCGTCTGAGTTTTACCAAAAAGGTGCTGCAAAAATGCACATGCGCCAAATGTGAAATGAATAACACACACACACACGCACACACACACACACACACACACATACATACATACACACATGTATGCGTACATAATGAACATGACAGCATAAAGAGCATAATATGAGTGTATTAAAGGCTCTGCACGCTTCATTTTATCAAAGGTAAACAATGCGTTGCATGTGCCCCACTTTGAAAACTGATTCCGAGACAGGCATTCATTTAAGACAAGTTCTTTAAAATAAAGTCCAACCAAAAGTTGCTAAAGAGAAAGCACGTTCGATTTTATGTTGTACATATGTACATATACATATATACAGAGTTTATATACTTATACTGGTCAAGGCAACTTCTATATACATATTTCTACATACAATATACATATATACAGCTTAAGCTGAGTGGCAATTGGCAATTAACGTAGTGGTAAAGCAAAAAGAGCTAGGAAACTAGGCGTTTTTCTGGGTTTCTCCAATCCTTGCAATAAATGTTGGACTATTTTACATATTAATACCCCAGATTTGTTTTTTTTTTTTTGCTTTAATTTTAAATTTGTATTTGAACCACGCCCGTTTAAATTTATATAACTTAATTTGTAACTTGTAATGTGTGCAACTATAGTTAGCATAGATAAATTGCCGTCGCTCAAATATGTTGCTAATAGCCCAAGAGTAGACGAGCACAACGAGACACAACTAACAACAGCAAGAACAGCAACCAATAACAACAATAACCACAGCTTCGACAATGGCCAAACACGAAGCAAACAGTTTGTCAACAATGCCTGACGAGCTGTCAGATACCGCAAATTGTTGTTGTGCTTACAGTTGTGGCTGCTGTTGCTTTTGCTTTTGCTTTTGTTGTTATTACTGTTGTGGCTGTTGCTATTGCACAATCATTGCCAGCTGACAACGCCACGAGTGAGCTGAGAAATGGACAGAACCAGTCCGGACAGGGCTGCCCCAGAACTTTTACAAAAAAAAAAAAAATTAAAATATATATATGAAATAAAATAAAAAAATGCACATTCAAATGCGACCGAAATGAAACCAGCAACAAAACACACGGATGGTGTGGACAATTTGTGGGATTTTTGCAAAAATACGCACGTACATTTTATTGTTATTATTTATACAACCAAAATTGTATCCACGGTCTCTCGCCAAGCCGAGAAGAAAAGTACGGCGTAGACCAAAAAAAAAAAAAGGGATAAGAGGTTGCCGGGTTTTAGGGCAACGCTTAACATTGTTAAAGAACAACAACAGCAGCATCACCAAAAGTTGTCTAAAAATTTGCAAATGCTTTTAAGCCCGCAAACGAGCCAGTTGAACAATTTTGACATTTCCCGCCGTTTAAACTGTTATATTATTGGTATTTTGCACATTTTTCCAGCATATATATATATGCAAATATTCCAGTATATGTGTATACATATTTATATATATATATACATATTTTTTTTAAAGTATTTTAAAGAATATTTAAATACTGCATATCTTTTGCATAAATAATAGCCAAGTATTTTAGACATCTTTCTAATTGCACAATATTAAATCGATGAACATTTTATTGATATTTAAAGTTTAAATTCTAATTGATTTAATTAGATATAATCACAAAGCTTTGACATTAGTTATTGTGATATTAGTATCAATGATATCCATTCAACATATTTCATATTCAAGCAGGATATTACAAACAAGTAGCTGACGCCCAACCAACTCACAAACATTTCGGTAGCAATTCACACATATTCTGCCTGAAAGAATATGTACATATGTAGGACTGATTATGTCCTGTTTATTATTTATGTAATAGCTATAATTATATTACGGTGTTCGACTTTATAAAACAACGACTTATTTTCTCGACACACCGACGACTTTACAACTTTAGGTACTTGGGACTTTGACGACTTCTTATTGACGATCTTAACGAACTTGACTCCCTCGTTCGGCTGTTCCTTTACGACTCTTCTTCTTCCATTAATGCTTATGCTGCTGTTAGATCTGTTAACCAGCGTTGCCACCTAACAGCACTGTAATCCCGCTGTAACTACTCGTTAGTGAATCTTCATCACACACTCGAATACCTGTGGTATACAAAAATATTTGAATTACTAGTATATGCAAGGCGAAGTTGATGTAAAGCGGGCATATAAAAGTTGCTTAATTGTTATAAGCTATACAGAGTCGGTTACATCGATCACACAAACTACAATAGCTTTTATGTCGCGTCTTCTATATCATGAAGAATCTTGTATACTTTGCAGAGCTTGCCATATTTCGAATAAAAGCAGACCCTGCTTAAAGAGCGAAGCATCCAGTTTTGTTAGCAACTAAACAATAAATAGTTGGGTAAGTGCAATTTTTGCTCAAGTGCTCATTAGCGGGTAATTAGTTCTGCCTTAGCCCTGCATTAGTTCTACGTGTTAGTGCGTAGTATGCATTGTGTACCTATACAGATATCCATTTATGCATGTGTATGTGTTCGAGTCTAGGTCATGAGCGAATGAAGCACTCACCTGGCAACGTGTTCATTCTTACACAATTTTTTTTGCACAACAAATTTTTACACATTTTATTATTTGTTGAGCTTTTAACTTTTATTTAATTTTTAAATGCCTCTTTGTTTTATTTTAATGCTTAACGCTGACATTGTTATAGCTGCTGGCATCAGTATTGTAGCTGCTGCTGCTCATTGTTGTTGTCACCATGAGTGTTGATTAAATATGCATGAGATTGTGGGGCAGGAAAAGGCAACAGCAACATACACGTATACGCGGAAGAAGTGGAAAGTGAAGGGGGATTGAAAAGCGCGAGGGAGGGAGCTAACTGGCAGTGCCAATAATTATGGCCATGATAATGACAATGACACCAACAATGGCCAATTATGTTGGTCAGAACTCTGCCACGTATATTCCTGCACCTGGTTCACTAATTAGAATAACCGCTAAAGCATTTTCAGGCATGCCGCAGGCCAGAAAAATCTTCAGGCCAAGTAAGCAATTCGAGCCGTCTTACAAGCAGTTTCACGTTGACTTTTTTGGTCCCAACGCAAACATAAAATGTAATCGAATTGCAAACTTAAAGTTTTTTGTTTCTTTGATAGTTACTCATACGTAGTGTTGCAAAATTTAATTAAATAGGAACTTGTGCTGAAGACCTCATCAGCATTTGCTATACGAGAAACTTCTGGCAATCATTTACTTTATTTGTAGAAAAATAATTGAAGTTTTTACAGTCAAGAAGGTATTTTAGAAAATTGGATACCCAAGTTCGAGATGTCTTGAAAAGTCATTGCTTTCTATCCGTTCCGACTCAAACTATATTTTTGAAAGTTCTGCATGCAAATGAATACTGAGAAAATACAAGTGATTTTAATTAATTTACATATACAAATCAATAAGACTCCCGTAGTCAAGTAAACTGGACTTCGGGATACCAGCTGAACCGAGCTGTTAAATATATTATTCTGGTTTTGTTGTGTTTCTTATCTGATCTTGATGAAATTTCTATAGTCGATCAATAATATATCAAGGTTCTTTGTATATCAATTGGATGAATCTGTCTTACAAATTTCGGACTTTATTACAATTGGAAATCGATATATCTCAGTATTCGCGAAACAGGAACTGTTGTAGATCAAATTTGTTGGGTTTTTGCTCTCTTCAGCGTAGTGTGCTTTGCTTAAAAATGCCTGTGTATTATTTTCGTTTACACTCACTATATGTGCTTCGTTCTTGCGTCTATCGCACTCTTCGATCAATTTAACCTTCAAAGTACTAAACTTTGGTAATTCATCACGTGATGATGAATGCTACAACAAAATTTTCATATGATTTGGGCAAACTTGCCAAGAGTAAAATAACATATATTTCCTCTTGCAGCACAATGCCAATCTCTGTTAACTGCTCCGCCGTGTTCACAAAATTTGCAATATACATTTGCATGTTCTCATTCTCGTTCATCCGCATGAAGAGTAATCTATTGAACAATGTGACCTTTCTCACTGGACCGGTGGGCTGATGCACTGCCTTTAGAGTTATCCACGCACTGGACGCCGAATCCCATTTCTTAATGTGACCAATCTCAGAACCTTTTATTGAGAGAGTAATCACCGCTAAAGCCTTTTCGTTTTTTGATATCCACTGACTATATTCACTCGTCTTGGCTGAACTTGGGCATTTCATAGCTCCCGAAGTGACGGACCACAGCTCCTGGTGAATTAGCATAGTTTTCATTTGGACACACCACGAATCATAATTTGTTTCATCCAACTTGTCTATATTGTACAGCGCACTCATTTTTCATTCGTACTTGTTCTCACACAGAAAACTTTAGTTGGTAATGCACACAGCAATATAAATTATGCAATTCTAATGCAAATTTCACTCGATCTTCATTCAACTTTTTCTATATGCCTGGGCCAATAACCTGTGGGGTTTTAAAGCGGCAAAAGTGATGCACTTTTATTCAACGTATTCTTAAGTTGGGGTATCGAGCGCACTATCGATATCCCTGTTATTAACATTAGTAATCGGAATGTTGTATTGATCTTTTACATATTTTCAACAAAATTAAATAAACTTGATCTGCGCGTGGTATTCCACAAATTATTTTCCAAATTTGCTTATACAGGCAAACAGATGGCTAGAATGACTTGGCTTTTGATGCTGATCAAGAATATATATGCAGATGCTATGTTATATGTCGTATTTATTGTATTATAAAGGATGGCTTAGCGATATACTTATTGATAATGAAGTTGTACTTATGCTTAATTGCGCTTCATGAATCGATGTTGATCAGACATCGATACTTTACTGATATCGCTATTGACTCGATTACTTGCTCTCAATAGTATCGGGACAATCGCAACAATGTTGCCATATTTCTTTGACCGCTTCTTGTTTGTTTATCTCCTATACGAAATTTCAAGTATATGGGGTCGGAGATGCTTCCTTTTGCCTGTTACGTACTTTTGTACAAAGTCATTATACCAATATACCATTTTTACACATTTTTAATGGGAAAGGGGACAGACAAGTATGCGCTCCTTTTACGCTACTAAAAAACCGTCAAAAATGAAGAGTCACTATCACATATTTAGTGACAAACAATCGTCATCGTAATCGTAATCGTAATTGCAATTCTTAATCGCAGTACAACAAACAGAGTCTTTGCCATGACGGCAAATTAAATTAGACGGCCTGGGAGTCACCGCAAACACAATAGTCGGTGAGTGTGGGCACATCATAAGGTTGAAGGCCCAAAACACGAAGCCCTCATCAGGCACTGATCAGAGATGTGAGCTGGGGCTTAACACGCCACTCGGAGGCACCACAGCCAAAGGCATGACAATGCTTGTTGTTGTTGTTGCTGTTGCTGCTGTTGCTGATGCTGTTGCTCTTGCTGTTGCCGGTGTGATTACGTAATTACGCTTGTAGTAAGTGTGTACACTTGTTGTTGCTCTAAATGTTGCTTTTATTTGCACGCCATGATGCTGCAGATGCCTCATCGTCATTCGTCGCTCCTTCACTCCCCATCTCCAACTTCATAAAGCAAATTAAAGAAATGCCAAACGGGCTTAGCATCTTAAGGCAGCTTATTCCATCTGCTGTCTGTCATAGTGTGCGTGCAACACTGCGTGGGCGAGTGTGTGTGTGTGTGCTTATGTGCTGAAGCTGTGAAAATTATGACTATAGCTGCGGTTTTCCTTTGGGTTTCTGCCACCTGCGACTGACTGTTGATTGTGTGCCTTTGAATGTGGCTGCAGTTGTTGTTGTTGCTGATGTTGCTAACAAACAAAAGGAAAATTGTTTATTTGCATATTTGGCAGTGGCTGCTGCAGATTAGCGTGAAGATTTAATGAAATTACATTTGCAAAAAAACCAAAACAAAAAAGCGGCAAGCATCGAAATAACTCACTGCAATTACGTTCATATGCAAAACACTTGACACTGTTTGCTAACAGCTTAAATGAAAGGCAACATGCAAAAAACAGTCACGACGACGACGACGACGACGACGAAGACTTGGAGCATACCTCACTTTTCATTGCACACGGCCAGCAAAAAATATCGAAAATTTGCAAAACTTGAACTTAAATGCCTTAAGCGGCAACGTTTCTACAGGGTATGTGTATGTGCAACACGTTTGCAGTAATTGAAACCCGCTCTGTAGCACCAGGTGAAAATGACTCGCATTTAGCTCTTCATGGAGTAGTACGATATCCGTTTGTTAATCGAAATACTGAACAACGATACGCTGAGAATTCTCGCACACTCTCATTCAGAGACATTCATTTGCATTCAAGGAAATGGTTCGGTTCGAATTTGGTTTCAGTTTTAGGATTGGCTTGGAGCTCTTCTGCTTTGTCTGCTTCCTTTGTTGCCCCTCACGTTGCCAATACTTATGTGTGGATACTTTCGGTATTAGAGTAAATTGGTTTTGTGCAATGCCCGTCATGTTGTCTGTCCATCTGTCCATTTTCGACACCCTTAAAGCTAGTGATTTAAAACTTGAAACATATACTTGTTTCTGTCCACGAGTGTTAAAACTGGAGTGCTACGTCGCTTAGAGGGCTAGGAAATCAATGAAAACGATATATCCACATATCTTGAACAATCTTAGAGTTACAGTCACAAAATTCGGTTGGTAAGTTGTTGGCGATATCCTTCAAAGAGCACGCCTACTTTCGCAGTTTTCAAACTAAAATCACCAAATTTGGAAGGTACAAACAAACATTACCAGTTGCCGCCTTCAAGTATTGATAAACAAATTTCAATTTATGCACAACAAATAACAATAACAAACGCGTACTCATTTGGTGTGTATGTATTATATAATTAACGAATGTTTTGCGTACTTTGAATTGTTGTTTTGTGTCCCTTGATCCTGGTTATGAAATTTGTTTTACTCGATATCGATATTAATGCAATGCTTAATGTTCAAACATATATGATAATAAATGCATAGTTAAGTCCAATTTTTGTATGTGTTTTTAAATAAAATATGCTTGAACATGTGCCACAAAATAACTCAACTTCATTGAAAAAAGTCAAATAGTTAGCTTGCTAATAAAAAATATAAGAAACATGGTTTGCTTCTTACACAAGTATGAAAACTTCATCTATTCAACTGGACATACTTTATAAAAATTCTCTTATCATATCTGATGGTTAATGAGGACTCGCTCAGAAATTAAGATCACAGTTATATTGAATGCTTATTTCTGTATAATCAAAACCTGCAATCATCATCATCATTTCATCATCATTATCAATATGTAGCAAATATAAAAACTAAAGCCAAGTAATTCTTATCTAGGCTGATATGCTTCTCAAGCTAATTTAATATGCGTCTGCATTATATTATTTATTTCCAACACACGTGTCTCCGAAGTCGCAAGAAATAACTTGCCTTTTTTATTTTTGAATGTTTTTTATTTGGAGCAGCTCAGCCAGCCACAAAATTGTTAAGTGGGCGTGTGAAATTTTAAATATTGAATATAAAATCGTTTATTCAATATAATCAGTCCTGTGATGGCCTTCACACTCCGATACACAGTCAATGGCACAGTAACACGGCCGGCACACATGTAAGCCCCAGATGAATTTCAACCTGTGCATGTGTGTGTGTGTGTGTGTGTATATATATGTGTATGTGAAGTATGTGCAAACAGCTGTCGCGTGTCCCCGGCTGCCATTCGCTCGAACGGAAACGGAAATTACGTGCACGATAGCTGTCTACAAAATGCGCCAGCGACAATTCATTGACGATGGTCGGGCGCTGAAAAATCTGTGGAACAACATTATGAAGCAATAGTAATCAGGCCACGCTTGCCGCGCCTATTCCCTCCTCCTTGATTATCCCTCCACACGCTCTAGTTGCGCTTTAATTAAATGGCAAAAGACGCGCCGTACATAATGAAACTCATTTATTATATATATATATATATATATATATATATATATATATATATATATATATGTGTATCTGAGTAAGTCTGTGTCTGTATTGTTCATTTTGTTATTGTACAATGGCAATTGCTTGGTATCGCTCCTTTGGACACTGGTCTGCTTTGCACATAGGTGTGTTCCGAGAATCTTCTCAAACGCATGTAAATCGCCAAAGGGTTGAGATAAGAACCGTTTTCATCGTTCACAAATTTATGCGGCATACTTTTTGGGGCCGTCCATCATTGTATATGGTATATTCGGCGAAAGGAGCTCATTAAAAATTGTGAAATGTATCAAAGTGGCTATGGCACCGCAAAACTTTCATACTTACAGCATGCATTTTAAAACCCACCCAAAAACGAACTTTGTCGAAGGCAGTTTGAGGTTCTCAACTTTATTTTTATTACATTTTTCATCTTCTTTCTTTCTATGCCATTTATAATATATTCCATGGGTAAATTACGATTTTCAGCACGCATCATAAAATATGAGAAGGAAACATTTTTGTGATACCGATAAACTTATGCGTTGAAACTGCAAAGAAAGCATTTTCTAAAGCATTTGCAGATGTAAATGCTACCAAAGAGTAAATAATCTAATTTTCATTATTCGAGTAATTTACGAGCTCGTGTTTCCGCTGCGCCACCTGGCCGTAACTGTAAATGACACAAACAGCGAATATAAGCCATGCTTGCCCTTAAGTTCCATCTGACCCTTTGCTGTAAACAATTTCGCCTTACTTGCCGTAAACTCTTACCTTGGCTAGAAGACCAGACGGTATAGCGGCAAACGGGACGTATGAGTAATTTGACAGTGCGCACAATTAATCTAGCCTCGTTTCGTTTTCTATGCAATTTAATTGTTATATAAAGCACGGCACGGCACGCCCACTGCTTCAGTGTACCTTAGAACAAACTTCCACTTTGCCGGGCATAAGCTGACACCTGAAAGATGACGCTTTATTTTTCTTTTGCTTGACAATTGTTGGGAAATATTTCAAATAAAAAAAATAATAATTTTAATGTATCAACAATTTCAAAGGTAAGTTTTTGGTTTTTGGCAGATAGTTAAAATCTAATATGTTTCAACAATTCTGTAATTTTCAGAAGTATGATTATTAATTTTTAAGTGTCCATACCTATATTATTAAAAATAATTGAGTCGGAGCCGCAGATTAAAAAAAAAAATTGTAAATTTCAGACAAATGATTTTTTAACAATTGATTTCTTTACTGCTTTATAAATATGCTTTATTTATTAGTCGCAAACAAAAAACATATGCAATAAAATTATAACCTGGCATTCCGTAGGTCTGGTATTGGAAGTGATGCAGCTTATTACGACAATGCGTTTATTTATTCATGGGGTCAGATACATAAGTACATACATATATAAATATTTACAATGCACGTATGTATATTGCATGTACTTGACTGTAATTATGCCGCTTAAAGACGCCAAAAAACAATTAAATAGTCAATTTATGCGATTTATTCGCATCGACAATTCAAACAGTGTTGCATTTACTTTTGCACAGTTAATTTAATTTAAATGCAAATTAAATTATCATCAATTATTGCCGAGTTGCATTAACTATTGATGAATGTATAAAGCACCAATTGCTGCAACTTATTTCAACTAATTTACATAACTAATCGCAAAGGTAATTAATCAACGTAATTTTATGAACAAAAACAGGCTAACAAATTTCAAAATATTTTCTTTTCATAAATTCTATGTTTCGAAAATTAGCAACTACCAAAACAATATGAGAAATTCAAATTGTTTTCACAATTTTATAAACAGGTAAGTAAATGTCCAGGAAAAGCATTTTCATTGTTTCTCTCTCCGTTGTTAACTTCACTTTCACTTTCCTTATTACTAAGCTACAACAATAAAAAAATAAAATAATCATATGAAATATTTTATTTATGATAAATAATAGATAAGAATATATTTCATTTATATGCACACATTCTTATATGTTTACAATGAAAACCAAAAATGTGTATCAAAATAAAATTCAACATTAATTAAAAAGCGTATAAATTAATTAATTAGTTGCAACCTGGTACTATAAGGGATGGCCCACCAAGTCAGTCTATTCAAGCACATTGAACCATTAATAGCAATCATAGAAAGAGAGAGAGAGAGAGAGAGAGCGAGACAAGTTGAAGGGTGCAAGTTGGCCTATTGTAGGTCATTTTGGTAGTGGAATGAACTTGTCCTCTAGCCTTGTTCTATTGCTTGTAATTTGTGTTCAACTTTGCGGTTATCCAAAGCTCTGACTCTAGAGACCAATTGCGAATGGCCCTTGGACTGCTCACTTGCTTCTTCGTTCCTATTTCTCTCTGTCTGTCTGACTGTCTATCCATCTGCCCATCTGTCGGACTGTGGTTCTGACTGTTTGCTGCTGTTGGTAACAACATCGCTGGGCGCCATGTTGGCAGTTTTTTGCGGACTGCCTATAGTTTTATCTGTTAACCAAGACTGCAACACACCCGGCAGCATCATGTTTTACTTTGTTGTTGTTGTTTCAGCTGCTGTTGTTGCTGTGGTTGTTGTTGTTGCTGTTGTTGCTGCTGTTGCTGTTGCTGCTGTTGCTGCTGTTGCTGTTGCTGCTGCTGCTGCTGCTGCGCGCACTAATTAACTGACTTGAAAAGTAATTAAGTCATTTGTCTGGTTCCCAGACGGATTTGCCTCAGCAGTCTCTGCTGCTGTTGTCTCCGTTGCGGCGCAAGTGTTTGCCTAGTTGTTCTGTTTTCTGTTTTCAGTGTGCATGTGCGTGTGTGTGTGTGTGTGTGTGTGTGTGTGTGTGTGTGTGTGTGTGTGTGCGTGCGTTTGTTTTTGTTTGTGTTTGTGATTGTGTTGGTGTGCGCCGTTGCGGTCGCTGCGGTCGCCTTGTCTCGTTTGATAATTGCTGACCTGAAGCTGTAGATAATCAAAAGTGGAAATCCTTGTCTCCACACACCAAACTTGGCTGGCCACCGCAGACAACCACCTTCTTGCTGTGGCAACTTTGAGGCCACAACGAAGCTGACACTGCTTCAGTTACAACTTTCGGCTGGCTTACACCTGTGTCTGCAGTCCTTGGGCACAGCTTGCTCTCACTTTGACATCACAACTTTTCGGTTAAGGCTATCAATTTACTAGCACTCCTAATCCGACCGTTGAGATCAATTAGTGTGCACAAGCACGCAGCAGAGAGAGAGTTTACTCTGCCATTTCTGTTCCCCTCTCATTATCGTCTTTTGGGTGCACCACGACGACCTCGCCTGTCGACACTTGGCCCCTTTAATAAAGGCGGCTGCTGCACACGTGATACTCGTGTCTGATCTGAAGTTCTGAGTAGTTTACCGTTGCCACTTGCAGCATCTCGGATGGCTCACATACACATTTGGTCGGCTTAGCTGTCGATGTAATCATTGGCATTGACATACTGCCAAAGTTGATAAGTTTACTCACAACAGCCTGGCTAGGCACACTGTGCACAGGCAACCCCAAAGTAGGCCCACTGCTTGTGTTAAAGTCGAAATCCAATCAGCCTTAAAGCTTAAAGGGTATGGCTGGTGTTGGCTAATTTTGTGCACCACTTTCCATATTAAATAAGATTCTGATCTGTTTCATAGATGTACTTTTAACATTTGAATTCGAAAATTTAACATCGGAGCGAAAGGGCTAATTCTTTCCACTTTCACTTTCACTTTGCCTTAGCTTAACACTTTTCGAATATTTATTTAATCACAGCCGTATTTGAAACTAACTTAAGTCAGGCGAGTTTGAGCGGAGTACAATACAATATTTTGAAGCACTCAAAACTCATTTATTTTTCCAAGAATATTTAAAATTATTTAATGTTACCTCCGTGAGCTATTGCATAAAAAGGAAGCACCAGTCTATTGCCTCACCAATACCACGGAGAGCCTTATCCATGATTTTCTTTTGACCATTTTGGATGATACTGACAAGGTATTTCTAACAGCACGGCAAGTAATGGAGGTAGGCGGATCCGCTGACATCCATCCACAAAAATCTCAGATTTTGTTCTAGCTGAAGCGAGCAGCGTCTTCTTTATGTCTGCCGATTCTCTCTTGCAATTATGGAGTGATTATATAATATTTAGTTTGTGTTTTAAAATAAATGTTTAACACTTTAATGAAGCTCGTGAATAGCCTTAATATAATACAAATGATACTAATAATAATATTAAAAGCAAATGGCTTATTAATAAAGTTACTTCACATCCTCTCAACTTGTTATATTTTGAGAATTGGCCCAAAGTAAACAGAATTTCGCAACTAGTTGCGACATACACAAAGCATTAGGCAAAACAAATAAACAACAGTAAATAAGTTAAAGTAAACAGCAAATATTGAGAACTATGCAGAAACCACCGACGAATAAATACCCATTTCTGAGGTGTCAAAGAGCCTTGCTGATAATTTGAGGAGGTAATTTGAGTAACAATGGAATTATTGGTTTAAATTGAAATAATAATAGTTAAAATGAAGTGAATCCTCTTTTTCGATTCTTTTGAAATACTATATGGGTTTTTTTTTTATTTTGGGCCCATGCTTTCCTTTTTAGTCTACTTATTATTTCCACAAAAAAACATCAGCTTTTCTAAGGAATATTATTTTGTGTGTGTATAATGACAATTCATTCATGCATACGATTTTCAAGCCGAACACCCTATCTCGATGTAAATTCTGTTATAATCATCGCTGGAGGTCCTTGTGCAATTTGCTATACAATTAACAAATTACCATTTACAAACTAATGCTCTCTCAAGCTAACGGATTAATTTTTATATTGGCGGATGGAAATAGTTGCAAAGTCCTTTAATCCTGTTGAGGGTTTAGTCCAAAAAGCTCAACTTTCCGTCCAATTATTTGCTATTGTTATGAACACAGTCTGTTGGTTGCAAATTGCCGGCTGCACCCACATTATATTTATTTTTAGTACGGCGAATGGCAATTAATATGTAACAAAATTATGCGGCATGCAAATTGGAATATGGCATTTGGCTAGTGCCTAGTAGCTGGTGACTGGTGACTGGTGACTGGTGGCCATGCAAGCGGCAAGTGGCCGATTCAAAGCAAAGCGCATTAAAAAAAGCCACAGTAGACAAAGTGCTCCACCGACTTACTTGCCACCACATAGGCCTTTAACTGGGACACTGAGGACTCAGCTCGGTTGCGCTATTGTTCGCTAGCAAACAAAGTTACAAAGTGCCGACGAGTGCGCGTTGATAATTATGATGATGATGATGATTTTGTTGTTGTTGTTGTTGTTGTAGCTGATGTTGATGGTAATAATGACGTTGGCATCAGCTGCAAGCGGCATTGTTGACTTTGAACTCGACAGGCGAAAACGAACCGCAAAAGACTCAGTTGAAGCTTGAAAAGAGAGCTTAGGGTTTGGGATTTGAGGTCGGTGTCGAGTCGGGTCGGACACTGACCGCCAACACACGTGACCTGCAGTGTTAAGCAACATGTGTACATGTATGTGTGCGTGTGTGCGTGTGTGTGTGTGTGTGTGTGTGGTCTGTTCATTACTTGAACTTAAACAATCGAATTAGCCCGAAAACAAACAGCAACCAGAGGCGTCAGCACCCAAAAGCAACAGCAGCTCCATTTGTCGCTCGTCAGCTGGAAAAGGTCAATCGTGTACACATATGTATGTATGTATGCGTGTGTGTGTGTGTGTGTGTATGTATGCGTGCGCGTGTGTGTGTGTGTGTGTATTTAATTGGCAGCATAGACCTGCCCTGACCTGACCCGACCAAAGCTTATCTAAGAGGAGCTTGCCCACAATTGGCATACTGAATTCAAGTCATTGCTCTGAGGTTGCTGATTGATTGCTCCTTGCTTAAGCACACACACACACACACACACACACACACACACACACAGTCACAGCACTTGTTAGTAATTTGCATTGTGTATCAACTTGATTAGAGTTACTTTTCAGGCTATTTAAGTTCCGGTCATTACATCGGAAGACGGAAGACAGCAAAGATCTGACAGCACTCAATCGTTCACTGTGTCCATTTACCATTGTACTTAGTCAAGCGTAAGGAGAGAGAACAACAATGCCTTTCCACTGACCATTGCTCCCAAGATGATGGTCCAACACCTCAAAGACCGCTTTGGGAAAGCAAACAGTTGTATTGTCTGCAATTAGATTCAACTGTTGGCTACAAAGTATACAAATATTGAAATTAAATAAATAGTTTAATAATGCACAGTAAGGTCTTTGGTATTCTGACAAAATAAAAGCTGAAGAATATAATTGAATTACTGAATTAATTGGGTTGAATCGTGCTTAATCAAAATAGAATAAAGCTCAAATACAATTAGTATTCATAGTTATTTTCAAGTGATTTGCTTAACGTTTTTCCAGTGCAAAAACAGACCAAATGCCAAAGCAGCGGCCTTAAGGACGATGTCATAGGGCATGGGGGGGGGGGGGGGGGGGGGGTTCTGTACTTCACGGACCGGGGGTTGCTTACGTGACCTGTCGAGCTGCTGACATATTGACTCATCAACTTCAGGCAGCTGTGAACGGCGACAAGTCAAAATGGTAATGGTAATGACAATTGCCGAGAACCGCCCAACCCATCATTGACTATTACCATTACCAGTGCCAGAGTGCCCCATCTCCTGCCTCGTCCACTTGCCACTTGCCACTTTCCACTACAACTGCCAATGTCAATACGATGGCTCACAGTGCCAAACAACGAAAAGCGCAATTTTTACGTTAATGAACATCATTTTTCTCTGTTTGCTTTCACTTGCGTTAAGTGTCGCAAATAAATTCATTAAAGTGGCATTTTTCAATTTTAATGATGAGGCCTCCAGCCACCCTCCCATTCCCCCCTCCCCCTCCCCGCACCACTCACTGGGCGAGCTGATCGCAGGGAAATGAATTTTTCGCTGGCATGGAAAATTAATATAAATCGTTGATGCGGCCCACCCAACACCCAATAGCACTTACAACCCACGAACAGATTAAACGCTGCATTTATAAATGAATTATTTTTTATTTATTACTTGTTACTTATGGCGATTATCATCATTGTTGGCAGCACGGACAGCCAGTGCCAAACTTTATGCTTTATGGTAATAAACATTCTTATCTGCTCGTCAACTGCAAATTGTTCAGTGCGAGTGTCGAGATTTCATCACTTATCGCTTTTCACTTTGATATGTTTGTTTACACTCGAGGATTAATCTTGTTCGATACGCGCTCTTAGCTCATTTTTGTACCACATGTGCCCATATCGAGTATTTGATACGTACACTGCAAAAAAATTGCCGTGAAATATGGAAAATGGCCTTAATTTGAAAATCACCCTGAAAACTAAAAAGATGTGTTTTTTTTTTAAATAATTTCTAAATTTACAAAAAAAAAAAATATTTCATAAAATAATATAAATAAATATACATAAATATATTTCTTCATAATAGAATATATTTCTAAAAAGTATATTTATAAATCCTAATTATTAGAAAAAATGATTTATGAAATTCAATAAATAGTAAAATTGTGTATTTTTCGAATTGAATTGACTAATGCTTAAAATACTAATGCTTAATAATAATATAAGGTTCTGTGAATAACCAAAACGTCCTGGAAATTGGACATATATTTTCTTCTTTTTTTTTTAAATTTACCCTGGAATTAGGGAAAGAAAATCCATGATTTTAAAAAAGGCACAGTCTTCCCATTTAAAAGCGTACTTTCTGAATAATAATGTGAGTTACCCTTGTTTGCCAAAAGTATGGCATATTTCTAAAAGTCAGAGAGATCTTTGTTTATGAGTGTAGCAGTGCAAATGACAATAAAAGTTAGAATGTTTTCATATACGTACATATGTAAATAAGTATTGTGTCTGTATATGATACAATTATATGCAAATGATTGCAAATTCTTTACACGTCTCCCTTCATGCGTAACACGCTGCTCGTCAAAATTATAATGCCCTCTGCAAGGGTATAAAGGCATAAAAGGAAGGGGCCACAAATCGAGAAAAGAAAAAAGTATCATGAAAGAAACTTTTGACGTATGGAAAACGGATTGGTTGCAAAAAAAAAAAAAAAAAGGAGCATAATCCATAATTTAAAGATATTCAACGTGTATGAATCTCAAATTGAACCGAATCTCATCCGGTTCTGAAATATACAGATATTTTCAAATTGTACTCCAGTAAGTGGATGAAATTGTGTACAATCAAGCGATAATTACACAAATTATGGCTTGAGCTTGTTGCTGTTTTGACTCCTCTTACTTATCTGGCTGTGCACTCGAATGGAGGGAAATGTGAGCAGTAAGCACTGGAAGGGAGCAGCCGCAGGGACATCCGCTGAGCCGCACCCGTAGACATAAGCCGTGAACTGTGAACCGTAACCCTTGCCACCTCGTAATCCTTATCAAGCTGCCTGCGAGGACCCATTCTAGTAAGCTTACCCAATTATGAAACATTAAAAATACGCGCATATAAATCGCTTCATTTTTATGCGCAATTACAGCACGGCTCCGACTACGGCCGCAGTGTGGCCGTTGCCTGGATGCCTTTCTACCTATCTTTCTCTCTCACTCTTTCTATCTTACCCTCCTCTCCGCACTTTTCTTATTCCTCTGCCCGTCCTCTCACGCTACTCAATTAACTTAATTCCCTTTTGCATAATGTGGATGAGACGATGATGTTGCTCATTTGACTCGACGCATTTCTCATGTATTTTTTATTTATTTTATATTTAAACGATTTTAAGCTCGTCCGCGCAAACTACTCAACCGTGTGCACCTCGTCTCAAGTGTCAAATGTAAAGTGGAAAAGGAAAAATGCGAAAGTAAAAGAAAAATAGCAAAAATTAGCTGACATCGCTGTAGCAGCATTGTCGTCCCCAGTAACTGCCGGAAGTTGAGGCACACAAATAAAGAAAACCAACAAACACAACAAAATGAAAACAGAAAACCAAAAAAAAAAAAAAAAAAATGAGAAAAGGCAAAAAAAATATTAAATGCCGTCACTATGGTAAAAATGCGTTTGTTTGGCTAATGCGATTTTAGACAACGGACGCCTTTCTGCCTAGTCGTTGAGCAAATTTCCAACTTCCAGTTAAAAGAAAACTCCGCTCAGTCCGCCGTGTGGCTCTCTAATGGGATTACGACGCAACCAGCAGCAAGAAGAGGTCCTCGTCTTGACTTTGTTGCTGATTATCTGGCCACGTTGACAGCAAAATCATCGAACACGACGATAGGAACGAGGACGGGCGCTCGGACTGAGAACAATGCCAGCAATGACTAGCGCTATGAAGCGCAACGCTTGACCGCAGTCCCATAACGAGGATGCAAGGAGAGGCAACGGAGTTGGAGCCGCAGATGATGGCTGGACAAGACGTTAATATTATTATACGCTTTGTAAACAAATTATGAATTATGTTGGATAAATAGAAAAACTTAATAATAACTTGATTGCGCCATTTGGCTACCTCCATACTGCCAACTGCTGTTGTTGCTGCCTCTTACCCTTAACATTCCCAATGTTGTGCTGCCAAATGGCCAAAATGGGCGACAACACCAAATACACTGCACAAATCTATTGTAATATTGTTAATTTGTATTTTAGTCTCTTAATAATATCTCTATGGAAAAAAGAATAATAAATGTTCATATTATATATATTATACAATTATATATATTATACAAATAATAACAACGTTGGACACTCAACTAAATATTTTATTCGCTATCATTTTTCTATATCTATATATGCAGTTACAAATTTTCTTTAAAAATATTAAATATAAGAAAACATTATCAATTTATGCTGCGTACGATTGTTTACCTTTAAAATAAAGCTGATAACTTAAATTATTATTATTATATTTTTTTTTTTAAATCAACTAATAAAATGATTGATACTCATACGTAACACTGAAAGAAAAATATGTTTATTTTTTGATTTGTTAGCTTTTAGAATTTTTTGATTTTACCTTGACTATTTTGCACAGTGCAAGTAGTACTTTCCGGTTCTGGCCAGGAATACGAGTACACGTTAGGCACAGGCTCAGAATGGTCGCGCCCTTGGGCTTCAATGAAGCTCTGTCGCTGTCTCTGTCGCCATCTCTCTCTCTCTCTCTCTCTCTCTCTCTGTCCGTATCACTGTCTCTGTCACAGCATCGGCCTCGGCCTCTACATAAATATATATATGGTAACTGTGGCGGCTTCAGGCACTGGCGGCACGTTAATTATGGTACAAAAATGGCCAAATTGAGGAGGCAACGGAAAAAAGGACGTGTCCGGCAGCAAGACATTGCACGGACGCTCTCATTGCAGGTTGTTGCCGACGACGAATGAAAGAAAATGTAAAAACAAATTGAAAAGTTTTCCACGATATAAATTTGCATTTATTTGGAGCGCTCCTTTTGGTGCGCTGCCTCCTTTTTGTTGGTTGCCTTGGATGACTCGAGCTGGACACGACTCATGGAGCGTTCAGCTCTCGGCTCTAGCATTGGCAGACACCGTTAGCATACCGGACTTATACACACACACACACACACACACACACACACACACACAAATATGTACAAATTGGTTAAATCGAAAAAGTTTTGCTCCTCTTTTAAAAAATATATATTTTACATACAAATGTATAAAAGTGTATACATACATTTTTAGCTCAGAAAACACCTACGAAGGCGATAACTAAACAGAAATGAACCGAACTGAACCGAACTGAGCCGCACTGAGCCACACTGAGCTGTTCGTTGAATAAGAATTCATGTTCGTGTCCACTCCACAATTGTCGTGAATGGGAGCATCAGCCAAAAAGGAGAACCTGTAGCAAGAGCAACAGCAGCAGCTGTTGTTGTCACATTGTTGTTGTTGTGCTACCTTTTTGAATATTTATGAAAAATTGAAACGTTTTAGCGCGCGGCCTGGTGCCTGGCAGGATTTGTTCCCTTTTTTACCCTGCGCATGGCCAGCCAACTGGGTATACTCGACTTTGGTGACGTAATTGTAATAATTCTCTAATTGGAAACAAGGTCTCTGCTCGAGAGTGATACTTCATAAATGGTAGATTGCTCACAAAAAAAAAAGCATTATATTTAAATTGTCAACATTTATTTCAAATAAACATATGCCTAAAAACATGCTACAAGGTATTTAGAATGTTAGCATATGAATCGTTCAGTTTAATGTGGTTGGCAACTGCAGGTTGGGCAAATCGCAATTTTAACCACTTGTCCTTGGGTGTGTGTATTTTTTTATGTCAGTTGCTTCCTCACCCGCATGTTAGTTAACTAATTGTATTTTTTTTATATATATATATATTTTTTTTTGTTGAGCCACCATTATTGTTGGTGTTGTGGATGCTTTTGTCGCGTTTCGTGTTACTGGCAGCCGCCCACGCACAAAAATGATTTAAGTGCGCCTTCATTAATTACGTTTAACCACAGCGGTAGCAGCTTCCGGGGAGGGGGCGGCTCGGCAGGCCAAAGAGAGTTTGGGCAGTATAAGTGGTTCTAGATGACACCACCCGTGGCTGATGAAACTTTAATAGACTGTATTTCAGCATAATTAACACGGCAAGCACATGAATGATGCATGATAAATCGCTGCCGGTGCGGATGTTAGCACTGGCAACTGCCAGCAACTCTGCCAGTGCCTTCGGCAGTTTGTCTACACTCTACACACGCAAACACACACACACACACACATGGACGCTCTAATAATTGCCAACGGTTAAATGTAAATTGAGATTAAGTTAGGCAAGCCGCCAACCTCACTGATCCTTCCCCAACTTTCCCGCCCCAACCAACGCATTTTTAATGCGCCCCTCGAAAGGGATAGCGGTTTATTTTTCCAATTAAATGCGGATGGTCAATGAAAAGGGAAATTTACTAATGATAGATAGGCAGCGATTAGTAAAAAGAACATAGCCAAAGTTTAAATATGAACATCTGCACAAAGTTGGCAACAATTAATTGTGTTTGTATATTTCATTAAGTCAATCACAGCTGCATTTTACTTGCATTCGTTACTTATTCATTATTTCCAAGAGTAAGTCAAAAATTTATTTGGAAATAATAACTATAATATATTATTTGGAATTATGTCGTCATTGTTAAATTTAAAGCAATTTTTTTAAACAAGCACTTAGCCATATAAACATACTTATACACCTAAATTGTATTTGAATTCTGATATCCTGGTCAGAAATGTATTCATCTCGAGGAAAACAAAAAAATGTATCTATATATTTACAGATTAAACTATTGATTAAGCTGTTAATCTGTTCAGCAAAGTACCAGCTGTATGCCTAAAACAATGCTTTATATTTGGCCTAAGCGGCGATAACTGAATTCCGCCTGAAAGTAGGCTCGGTAAGTGGCACCAGCAGGCACTACCTGTGCCGGCGAAAATGAAGAACCGGTCGGCAACCTGACCCAATTAACCAAATTAGCTCATCGCATCACAATGTTTATTATCGCAACCAATATATGTATATATAAAAATACTTTCGAATTCTCAGTCTCCACATACGTACACACATATGTACATATATACCATACCATATCAGAACCAAAACCAGTCGAATAATTTCTCAGCATTTGAACTTGGCCAATGTGTCGTACCTGTGAATGCCGATTAGCGATTTGTCAACTCTACGAGTACAATGCACGTCATCGATTCATTAGATTCACTGTCTATTTCTTGATGTGCCACTGTGGCAGCTCAATGCGAATGCAAATTGAAATCGCATCACTTGTCAGTGTCGTGGAGAGGGGCAAGCAAATTTATGCATTTGCTGCGCTGATTTGTTGCAGTCCGTGGGAGTAGCCGTAGCTTGTATAGCTTCATATAAAAGTGTTGCAGATCGTGGCTAAGAAACGCATTTGATGCTGGCCACAGCACTGGATTAGACATAGCCCCTCACCCTTCCCCAAACATCCTTAGACCGTAAAATGTCCATGCAGACTGGGCGGAAGCAGCCACTCTTGCTGCTGCTGCTTATTGGTATTGGCTTTATTGCCGACCAGAGTTTGTCAGCGCCCACTGGACAGTTGGTGGTACCCAGATTGCCCTTTGTTGAGAGCTTCGAGAGCTTCGACGACAGCGATAGCGATAGCGATAGCGATGGCGATGGCAACGACGACGACGACATCGGCAACTTGCAAGGCAATCGGGAGCAGCTGAGGCAACTGCTTGGTCAACAGCTGAGCAGCGCTGTGGCACCGCTTACAACTGCACCATTGGCACTACTGAGCCAACGTCAGCCGTCAGTTGTGGCGCCCAGATCAGGCGCAGAGGCTGCACTGCGCTTTGCCGACTCTAGCGAAGAGACTAGCGATGAGTCAGAGGATGAGTCAGACACAGGAATAGATACCGATGCAGTTATCGATACAGATACAGCCACCGAGATAGATACCGATACAAATACAGATACAGATATAAACGCTCAGGAGGATCCGCAACAGGAAGAGTACAATCCATATCGAGACAATTTCGAGGTGCACAACGCGGATGGCAGCTACGTGTTTGGGTGAGTCGAACAGCAAAGCAACACACTTGTTGCACCACTCTGACCCCCTTTAAATGTCGGCACAGCTACTCGCTGCCAAATGGAGTACGGCGCTGGGAGCGTGGCTCCTACTCGAATCAACGACAGCATGGTCTGGTTGTCGAAGGCTTCTATGCAGAGCCCCGCGGCACTCAGTATGAGCTGCGCTGCTATCGCGCTGATTCGCACGGCTATCAGCCACTAGCAGGTGAGTTCGGAATATGTTTATCTCTTCACACTAATCCACATCATGGATAACTACATTTTCTTGCAGTGGAGTACCTGCAGCAGCCGCCGCGTGTACGTCGCAATGAGTTGCCAACCGTACATTGCCTTAATTTCAACCGATAACGTCGAAAGTGTCAATGGACAAATTACGAGCAGCTCAATTTTTTTTTTTTTTTTGCACTTAATAAAAAGACATATTTCTAAAAAAAACCGTTTTAGTTATTTCTTGATTAGACCTATTGTCTGACGTCTTATTTATGGAACTCAAAATATAAATATATTGAGTGAAATTGGAAATGAAATATCAATTATAATCTTACTTACAGAACACAAAACAATGTTTATGTATTATGTGCAGTAGTAGTACCAGTTGCATATTTCCAGAACAAATTTTATATAAAACTGTTTTAAAATCAATAAACTTGGTTCAGAAATGTAAAATAAAATTTAGCATTTTGCGTTTGGCTCGAAGACGACCCCCGAAGAATTTCAATACTTGTTTTCAAACCCAGTTGTGGCTATGTTGAATACATTTTTTTAATTTGTTGCAAAGTTGTGTATAAAATGAACAATAAACTCCATCTCTGTCTTTGGAATAATCACCAGCTATTTCTCACCATCTCCCTCTTTTTCTGTATATATATATATCTATATCTCTATATATATCTCTCTCTTTCTCCTATTCTGTTGAATGCCACTGCAAAAATAACGAACTGGCACAGTAAATAATTAATATATATTTGCGCAACTAGATGATACCCTTTCATTTGCATTTTTCTACACTTCTGGGAACAGGGTATGGAAAATCGTGAGCCACGTCAAGCAGTTCCTTTTCTTTCGGATTTTCTTTCGTTTTGTTTTGTGTGTGTTTGACTGTTTATCTGTTTGACAGCCCCACGCGCAGAATATGCAAATAACCGACAACGGGATGATGTTGTGAAATAAACAATGCTTTTGGCGATACTCGCCACAAAATTTGGCTTTCGTCTGTTGACTTAGGCAAATTTGTATTTAAGCAACAACAGCAACAACAGCAACAACAGTAACAACAGTAACAAGAAGAAATAACAGCAACAATATTGACAATAGAATAGCGGATGTGACTACCCCTTACGCGGACAGCAACCGTCTAAAGACAATTGCTCGAAATTGCTCGAGCCCGAGCGGGGACTCGGTTGTGGGAGCCGCACAAAAGGCGCCTCATCAACGCAACCAGCAACAATGACAGCTAACAAACCGTTAAGTGCCGCAACAAATCGCCAAAAATTGAAAACTGTGGGAATACACACGACGCCAGACGCCGTGCACAAAACCACCAGTCCCGCAGACCCGACAAGTCAACGGCACACCCTCACACACATAATAGTAGTAGATAAAAATCTCGGTCTCCCAAAAAACAAAATAAAAATAAAAAAAAAAACAACAAAAAGACAACAACAAGACAAAAGACACAAATAAAATAAAATAAAATAAATGAAAGGAACATACAAAACACAGTCAGCAAAGACAATAAAAGCAAATAAAAAGTATTTTGAAATGACATTTGAATTATACTTGAAACGCTGCTACTAACAGGGCCCCAAAAACAAGGAAGTACCGTTTGTTGCCAGGGCTGGAACGAAATTCCAAACGAAGTTGTGCAGCATTGTTTTTAAAGTGTGCCTTGGAAATATAGCTTCCAAATCTATACAGAGTTATTAAAGCACCTTGCCACATGATTGTATTAATAAATACTATATACTATATATATATATATATGTATTTAATAAAAATAAAACAAATAAAATGTGTATTATTTTTTATGATTTTTTCTAGCTTACCATTTACCATATTTAGGAATAATTTAGTCACGCAAATTGCGGTTCATAGCATATATCATAGCTTGTAAAAAATCTTTATGTAGTCTAGATATAAAGTATTTTCATTCACGATCAGCATCAGCCGCCAAGTCCATATCGGCATGTTCGCCTATCCGTCTGTCAATATGCACAAGTCGAGCTAAATTATTCATTTTTACAGCGAGCAATTAAGAAAATTACCCGATATGATAGATCCAATGCAGATTCTGATTGCCATACAAAATAATGCACTTGCATATGCAATCAATATAGCAGCATATCTGATGGAATGTATGTATATCGATGCAAACAGAAAACAATCGGAATTCTTAAAAAATTTGCACTTAAATTCCGTCAAAAAAAAAAGCATCAAAGCAATTGCTCATATAGTATCCAGATGTTGTTGTGACCAAGTATCCAAACTCAAAGTAAAAACAAAATGTCAATAAGCTGTACTAAAAGTTTTTGGACTGGCTGAAATTTGCCAGATGACTTTGTCCTTAGCAACGCTCCCGTTTAGTGTCTATGTCTGTCTCTGTCTCTCTGTCTCTCAGTCTCTCTGTCTCTTTGTCTTTGTTGTATTGTTTCTTAAACCGAAGCGATTGTCAACTAACGAAACATGTCCAAGGAAATGTCGGTGTCATCGTGCAGCCCAAGTCCATCAGAGCGCAGCGTGAAAGCAACTAACAGGCGAAACATCTACGTCTGCATATTCAAGAGCATATATGATATGTATGTATGTATGTACATATGTATGTATGTACATATGTATGTATGTTTAATGTGTGTTTGTATCTACAGTTTGCCAGTTGCTGTTGTTGTTGGTGTTGGTGGCCTTGGCGTGAAGCTTTGGGCTAAAAAGTGTTTGACTGATGCGCAAACAACAACAAGTAAATAACTCAAGTTGTCGTAAAACTTCGTAAAACTAACCATGCAGTAATCAAGTTGAAACTAAAACTAGCTGACAGCAAGTTATACACATCCGATTCTGTGGCTCGCGCAGTTGCCTTCTTTTTTTTTTTGGCCTATAATTGAGCAGTTTGCACCAAAAACATGTACATATGTATGTGTGAGTGGGTGGGTGGTTGTGGGTGAGTGGTTGTGGGTGTGTCTGATGGTGGGCGGGTGGCTGCTTTTGCTGACCCTAGTCGACATTAGAAACGCATCTTTTGACTTTGTTGTAGGGAACTAACTGAGAGCATCAAACAGTGCGTTGACATGGCTGGAATGCGATAAAATTGCTGAGATTATGTAACCGAAATACTTTCAAATCGAAATCGACCAATATAAATTCATGGCTTAGACACTTGCACATGCCAGCGTTGGGCTGGCCAGCCAGCAGCCATTGGGTGATTGTGTTTTGGGTTAGGCGTTTGGGTTTGTGTTTTAGGTTTTGAGTCTTGTATTGGAATGGCTTGGCAGTTGGGACTACTTGCTTGCTTGTTTTGTTGTACGGAAATGCTGGCAAATGAAATATTGTACAAAATGCCAGCGCGCAAGCAAGCTGAGTTGCCATTTTGGTTTCCCATTGTCCACACGTGAGAAAGAGGGAGAGAGAGACAGAGATATATAGAGAGAGAGAGAGAGAGAGACAGAGACAAGAGTCAGAGGGTGAGAGAAGAGAATGTAGTGCTAGGGTGCTAGGCAGCTGTCCCGGTTACAGATCTGTTCTGGCCACGGCCGCACACTAAACTTGAAACAATATTTTATGCTTATATGGGTAAAAATATTTATTAGTTTGTTGTTTTGCGTATCTCTGTGTGTGCGTGTGTGTGTGTGTGTGTGAGAGTGTGTGTGCGTGTGTGTGTGTATGCGTGTATGGGCTCTGATGCTGACGGCGGATTTGCAGCTGCAGTTAGCGGCCAAAGTGCCATTTGAATTCATCTTTTGTTTTATGGCGCTGCATTCGCAGCTGTGAAATTATGTTCTTATCCAGCGTTTGCCAAGGGGCCATCTTGGCGTCCTAGCGGCCCCAATTGAGTGAGTACGCTGGGGTGTACGCTGATGTGGACGCAAGCTGTCAAAGTGCCACCGAATAATCGTTAAAATTTATTAATTGTGCTTTCAGCTTGACGCATGGAATTTAATCTGAATAAGTGTCTGGAGTGACTCGGACGGTTTCCTGCTAATTGCACTCGTTTAATGGCCAGAACCGGTCTCTTCCAACAATAACGTTTAATCTTGGCACCTAAGCGACCAAGATGGAGGCCATCCGATGCAGAGAGGGATGGGGCTGTTTTAATGGGACAGTGGTTGCTTTAATCAGGTGAAATAACTTTGACTTCTACATGCACAAATTTAATTTAAATATTTTAAACTTTCTTGGGGTATTACCAATCAAATATTGCTAAACAAATGAACTTGGCTGATAAAATGTGACTGTAATTAATTAATAGTTTTGAAAATATAACTATAAACATATTTTAACGGCAAACAAGTAGAAAGCAGCGTGCTTAAAAAAAAAAAAAACGAAATAAAATAAAGTGTATAATAATTGGGCACAGAATTAAACAACTCAATAAATTGGACAATTTAGCAAATAAAATAAAAATGTTTTATTTGGCCAGTGATTTTTTACATTGCTGTTTGTTTCATATGCAAATATATATTTTGTGATTTATATTTTTCAAGTACATATTGTAAAATGTTTAATTGGTCGAACTGCACTAACAAAAAAAAAAAAAAAAAAAACGATGCAGTCAGCAAGTGAACGACTGCGCTATACTCTGTTAGCAGGTAGTTACCAAAACTGTGTGAAATTTATCCCGTTTGATTTGCTACCTTTCACTTTGACTAGTTTATCTTGATTGTTCTTAAGTCTGGAGAATATAAACAATAATGTTCAATATTTAAGTTCGCACTTCTGTTCGCTTTTCGATATTTGTAAAAAACGCGACAGATCTTTATTGTCAATCAAAGCTCAAAATGTCAACTGCGGTCTTTAATTCCGCCAAAGGCAGTAAACGTGAATTTCCAATGCAAAAAATTCAATAGTTAATGCACAAAAACCATTTATCAGACAATAATTTTGGATATGAAATATTTTTTAGCAAATTTTATATTTTATATTCAGATTTGCAATTGGCTTCATTACTATAAAATCACAATATATTGTTCAAAGTAATTATATACGTATGGTATGTGTACACTTAAAGCGATTTGAAAATGTATACAATCTATACGCAATTGTACAGCTTTCAATAAATCAGATGTCTAAATAAATAAAAATGGCAATCATTATTATTATTATTATTATTGTTATTTTCATTTTTATTGCCTCCCGCTGGGAGACAATTGAAATTGGGCAATTCAACTACAATTCCTGCCAGACCCCGTTTTTTTTCCATAATCGATTCAGTCTGATGCACATCGATAACAACAGCTATGAGGATAACGCTGATGAAGTTCTCTGGCTGTCAAATATTTATCACCCCTCAGACACCAGACATCAGCTCGGTAGCCGTGGCCATTCTCAAGGACATTCGTAAGTGTTAAACATTATCGAAAGAAGAGAAATACGAAAGCGAAAACAACAACGACAAGATGACGTTAATGGCCACAAATGGACGCCAACTTTTTACCAAAATCAATGACCACAAAACACGTCGCACTCAACGTGGACAGCAGGAGGTGTCGATAGCATCAGTGGATGCAGTGGAATGATGACTCGCCTCGCCTGGCCTGTCTGGTCAATGAACCGAATCTCCGAATTTTTCTCATACAGCGGGGGTCGGTAGACGGGGAGATTGGACTGGACTGGACTCGACTCGACTCGACTGGACTGGATTTAACTGGCCCCTGTTACTGGGGCTGCATCTGCGCCTGACACACATTACAGTCGCATTCGGCACAACAAATCATAAAGCAGACCAAAATAAAGCAACTCAGAATCAAAATCTAAGAGTCGAGTGCCCAAAAGACGCTGTCAAAGCCACAAAGCCGCCAATGTGATTAACTAAAAAAAAAAACAAGAACGTGGAGCGTATCCGACTGCGAAATACTTTGATACATTGATGAGTAATACCAGCTGAGTGTAGCCAATAAATACCGTCCAAGTTTGCCTTTCAAATTGAGTTATTTTGGGGGCCGTATTTTTAAAGGGTGTTACTAGCATTATAGATTCAATATAGATTTCAGATTTGGTGACTCTAGCTTTCAAATTGTGTGAGATATATGTTTTTATCGATATACACAAACACGTGTATCGGTTTGGGTAGGCGCAGTGGTTGTAGTCATCCAATTTTCTATCGATCTCTTAGGGGAGTTACTACAAATATACGTATATATTATATGCCGATCTTTGAAGGGCAACCAAATTTCATGACCATATCCTTAAAATTGTGTCAGATATGTGGCGTTATCAACTTGCAATTATCGATTTTATCGATTTCCTAGCGCCCTAGTGGACGCGGGCACATACCAGTATAAGTCAAGTCTCTATCTCTAAGGGTGAACAGACGAACAGACGGACAGACAGCATGACGGACATTGCACAAAAACCAATATACTATGATACCTTCGGTGTTAAAGTATAAAAAGAAAGAAGACACAACTGCGTCAGTGGGAGTCACTTTTGGGATGGAGCAATTGGAATAAAACTGCCCAAATCATTGGCATTGACGTTTAAGTTGATTTGTATACCTCTTCCTCTGCTGAGGGTATCATATTTTAGTCACGAACAGTGTTACGCTTTAAAGAGCACATCTTCGATCGCATCTGCATGTTCATATACCAACTTAAGAATCAGGGATTATTAAAAGAATATTTTTAAACAAACCAATTCACCCAGCAAGTTTATGCAACAAAGAAAGTATTCATTTTCTGAGAGTTCTGAGTTGATTAAAGGGCAATTCTTTCTTGTTTTAGATATTTCTAAATAAGATGCAAGGGTATGTAACCGTCGGCGTGGCTAATACAGCCGGTCCTTAAATTTGTTTTTCTTTTATTTGACTTTAACACAGCACATTTTTCATCTTTAGTTGCAAACGGCATGATTCACTTCAAGCTCTTGGGAGTATAAAAGGCCGCCAGTTGCCTGACCAAAGAATCCATTATTAAATCCGCAGCCAAGCATAAAGTTATCGTTCGGAGCTCGATTGGAAGAGAAATGTTGCGTGTACCAAGAATAATATTGTGCCTGCAGCTGCTGGTAGTCACCCTGTGTACGGTGGAGGCCCGCTGGACGGTCCGCCCCAGGCGCACCACCACCAGCACCACAGTCATGCCAAGACGCAGCACAACAGCGACGAGCGACCGCCATCAACACGTGCATCACTGGCCACCACTAGTGGCACCGCCGGCACCACAACTACAACCCACATTCAAGCCCGAGTCCACCGACGAAATTCGACTTGTTGATAGCTTTGATCACCGCTCGATGGATGGGCAACATGAGTACAGGTGATGGCAATCCTACAATAAAACAACTTACGCAGCTTAAGCGTTTATTTTAGCCCTGACATATTAAGTTTTTCGTCTCGTCTTACGAGTTAATTATCACAATATTAACAGATATCAGCTGAGCAATGGAGACACTCGATACGAACGCACCTACTGGCTGCCCGTGGGCAAGAAATTTGTGTTGGCTCGCACTGGCTACTATTCGGTGCCGTTGCCCAGTGCTCAGTACTCGACCATCTTCTACAGGGCAGATCACCAAGGCTACCATGTGGACACGCGTAAGTGTTTGACGAAAAAAAAATATATATCTATATATATATATATATATATATGTGTATATTCCACTCAAACCCCACACCCAATTGGGTTTTTGTGGGGGAGTTGGACCAATTGGCGCTTCAGTGTGTGACCAAGTGTAAAATTTTATGCCCAAAACGCAGACACATTATCCAGAGAGCAGCCGCTGTTGCCCCGCAGTCTCGATCTGCCCCACAAAGTGGCAGGCATGAAGTCAACGTCAGCAGCTAAGCGAAATTCAATAAGCGTGCCAGAGCGTAACGACTTGAAGCAGGAGCTGCATTCAGATGCTCAGCCCGAAGTCAAAGTTCAAGCTGTGGCTGTGGAGGCGAATGTAAGTAGTTAGTTAGATGGCCAACTGTGGCTCTGCCTCAAACATTTCACTTCGCTGAAAATAAACAACAACAAAAACCACATTACATTTGCAGACTCTGAGCCAAAACCTATCCAAGCTATCAACTGTGGCCACACTTGACGACGTTTTTGCAGCTAAACTTGGCACAGCTGCAACAGCAGTGAATGACGATGATGCTGATGCTGATGCTGATGCTGATGATGCTGATGATGATGATGATGATGGGAATGATGAGGATTCTGTGGCGGCTAACATTAACGTAAACTGAAAGCCAACTGAATACGAGGGCGTCAATGCGAACCAGAAAAGAATGAGGATGTGGACGAGAACTTGGTCGTAATCGTGGTCGGTAAAGTGACATCAAATACCTGCACATGGGTTTGGATATGCTCTACTGGCAGTGCCACAGCCAGAGCCACTGGCTTTCCGCTTCGCTCTGTTCAACTGCCAGGCTTCAGTTGCCTTAAATCGAATTGTAACAATTGCCGCAGCGAGAGAGACAGCAATGAATGCTGCCGGGAGCACTTGGCATTGTGTACAGATGAGTTGGCCTGTCGAAAATCATTTTGGCTCTGCTGTTTCGTAACACAATTTACGAATAGAGCAACAGACCGACAGCCTGTAAGACCATGAGACCGACATACATACATAGACAAATACATACACACTTCCTAAGTTCTAAGTCATCAATTCCACCCATTACGCCCATATCGTATCAGCATTGGCAATAGCAAAAGTAACAGGAACAGGAACCGGAACAGAAACAGCATCAGTTTAGCATCAGGCTTAAATTTGATTTTAACAAACAAATACAATAAAAGTTATTTCCGATGTTTAAATATAAAACAAAAAAAATGACAACACATTCAATTTTATTTCTTTCAATTAATCAAAGTCCATAAATTTCGTACTAATGGGTCTGGAACTGTTGTGTCTGTTGACACTCACTGGGGGCAATTTTCTAGGAAAAAAATTAGTAATTTATCGGCATCGTGTTAATTAGTGTTTACTAAGACAGCATTGCAGGCAATTAGCAATTGAATCTTGTTTCCCAGTCGCTAATCAATGCAAATATTTGAAGTGAATAATCAAATTATCAAATATTAATTGAATGTAATGCCAAATTCCATATAAAATCATATCACTAATTTAACACACCACATTTTATCGTTTTAACACTTGAAGAGATTCTAACGAAACAAATGTGGCCAAGGGTTAAACAGCTTCTCTAAATTAGTAAACAATTTCGCGCATCAGATTTACCCACAAACGCACACATCGAATATATATATATATACATATATATATTCGAGCATTCAACGGAGCTGGCAAAATTTCCTGCCACTTGAATTGCCCCTTTCACCACATGGCAAATATGTATTGTGTTTCACACACAAAAGCTTTCCATCATGTTTAACTTAAATATGATGAGAATTTCGCACCAAATTGTTTGAGATGCACAAGCGAAAACTGATAATTGCCACCATTTTGTATTTGTGGAATTTTTAGTCACATAGTCCAAGTGTCGGATATGCAAAGGCATCTGGTAAGTATGCAGCACTAAATAAGGGTGATCAACAAATATCCATTCTAGATTTTAGAGAAATAGCTATATGAAATTTCAATTATATTGGACAAAGAGTTAGTTTAACGAGAGCATACCTAATAAAATCATTTTCATTTAGATTTGTATTTCTAGCGATATTATAAATAAGTAAAAAAAAAATGTAAACTAAGTATTCCGGACTTGAATTGAAAATTTAATGGGCAGTGAGCGTACTTCTGATACGTCTCTAAAGCAGTTTTTTTTATGGATTTCATGTCTTCTTATTAAATCATAAAATAATACTTAAGAACCCTGGTCAAACAGGTTTAAGCTTTTCAATGATGCTGAAAGACAGCTCCTTAAAATGAACAGTCTAAGTTATAAACAACCCGACTCAGGCATCATATACCTCATCCTCCGCATCCCTTTCTTACCCATTAAAGGTGAACAGGTTACAGAAAAGAGGTACAGGAGGGGAGAGATAGAGAGTGAGTTCAAGGTACGGCAAGTTATGCAACAACAAAAAGGATGCTGCAACCACAAAAAGCTGCTCGTCATTGCCATTGCCACAAATCGTTTGAGTTTAGCAAGCATTTCTCATAATTTACCGCATTCCGCATCCGTTCGTAATTTGGAGCGCTTTGTGAGGCAAACAACTTTGATGCAGGCATTGAAGGCAAAATCCAAAAGCTATACACAGTCTTATGTATGTATTTATGTGTGTATGTATGTATGTATGTATGCACACATAATGTGTCCATGAGTATATAGTTTGTAGTTATAGTATAGAGGATCCCATGGCAAAGCACACACACCGAATTCCCGCTGCGCCCAACAACTATAGCAACCATGGGTTGAGGCTGCTGACTGGGAGTCATTTGCGCAATTAGGATTCAAACTGTATAAGAACTAGCTGCACTTTTTACACAGCCATGCCCCCCAAAACACCTGCCTCTGCTCCTGGTCCTGCCCCTGCAGATGTCCCTGCCCCAACCCATGCCTGACCGTATTGCATGAAAGCCGAAAGACGCCTGGGGCCATTCCATTCATTCGTTCATTTATTCATTCAGTCATTCACACTCGCTGTGTTGCCCATGCCGGTTTCAGTTTCAGGCTGTGCCCATTCATTAGAGAACCATGGAAGCCGACTCGTATATATGTATGTAAGACGACTCCCTCATCGGATTAGTAGCAGCAATGAATAGCTGCAGAGATGCAGGCTCAGCATCAGCATCAGCATCAGCTTCACCTTCATCTCCAAATCCAGGCTGCACTTTCGGCAGCAGCACGTCGTTACTAGCTTGCAGTGCGTTTTACGAGCAACACCAAACATTTCAGCACTGACTGGCAAATATGTTTGCCATAAAATGGATAACAAAGGTAGGCGCTGAGCCGTCCTCCTTTTACTGCCCCTGTTAGATTCATGAATGCTGTTCACCGATTTGCTGCTGACAATCTGTCCACTGACGGTGCCATTCAAATAGCTTGGATGTTGTGCAGGGCCCAGCAAATGTCACCCAATTTGGTCTCGTAGAAATGTCATTTAAATGTTGAAATCTGCAGTGAATGTAAAAAAAAAGAAAAAAAATAATGTTTTATGCATTTTTTCGCTCATTGCTTTGTGGTTGGGCCATCAAATGACGGGTTGATGTTGCGACCATAACTGTTTTTTTTTATTCTGCATTGACCAATATGTTCAAGTAGCAATAAGCTCAAATTTACTGCCAATCTTTTTTATTTGATGCCAGATCTAACTTTCCGCGTTCAGAAAGAGACTCCGCCATTCTAATGACTATTGGTCGTTGGTTTTACGAGCAACAAAAATACAATATTATATAATGTATGTGTTTATATTAAACAGCAGGGGTCATTTTTACCCATCCAAAGGTCACTTTACAATATGTCTATTTTTGTTCTTATTAACAAATTCATTGTGTACTCAAATGCCGCTGCTGCGGATGCTGCGGATTTTGAATTTTACAATTCGAATAATACGTCTATAATGATATAACATAATAAAGTGATATAACTGCCGTTAAACCTAAAATGCATATGCAATTGTAACCAAATAGCGTTATATAAACAAACGTAAAATAATTAATTTAATTATATTATCTCGCATCCATAATTCCATTATTATTTTTTGGCAAATTTAGTTTTTGTTCAAAGAATAAATAGCCAGAATTCGTTTTCAATTTATTCGAATCCTCTCGAAATTTAATAACACTCCATATCCAGTGAGCTGATTATGTAAGTGTGTCCAAATTGAAATGAATGGCAATAAGGCCACAATAAAACTGAAATGCTGCTTCCTTAACTGATGTACTGTTTTAACTCAAACGGAATCGCTATGCTAATTATCTGGAATATGGCAGTCAACTGTAAGCTAACTAAAACCGGTTTTTTTTTGGTTGGCCTGTGTTCAACCCATTCAACAATAGAAAAACCCATTTGGGGTTCAAAAAACTTTGCACTCAACTCAACAAAACAATTCAATTTGATTTAAATTCTTGTCGATTGTAATATTATGTGGTAGGCGGACCGGGACTGGTGGTCATGCACTTGTTGCTATTTATAAAGTCAAGAGGGTCCCAAAGGACAGCCTTGGAATTGGTTGGGGTACATTTAGGCTACTCGGGAGATTAATGTATGTCTGCACACATACACACACACACACGCACACACACACACACACACACACACACACACACACACACACACACACACACACGCACACACACATTGAAAAAGGTCAGCAACAAGCACAAGCACAAGCATATGCATAAGCACATGCTCAAATCTATTTCCAGATGGATGCTTAACCCCATCATTAATCTATCCGCATGTAGGCTCAAATAAGCCTTCTAAGCGTGTTCTATTTGGTCTCCATGGCCGATGGTTTCGATTCCCCAGCGTAACATTGCCTCTTAGCACGCCATTGGCATGGGGAAGGTCAAGCGCTTGGAGTAGTCCATAAATAAATGAATTGCCCACAAGTAAATAAATAAATTGAGTAATACCCATAATTGACGAGGCTAAATCACAAAGCTGCCGGTCACCCATTTCTCAACTGCGACTTGAACATGAAGCTAACATGGAGCTGCAACAATTTCGCATTTAGATTCTGGCACTGTCATCGCTGTTAACATGCAATTATCTTATTTTGACAAAAAAAAAAAGGAAAAAAGAAAAGAAAGAATTGAAACATTGACCCGATTGGCTCAGCTGGGGTATGCATGTCTGGACGATGAAATATGTGAGTAACTCGAGCCTAATCAAAATTTATATCGGCTTGTATAGCCGCAACACACAATAATTAATTAAATCAAATAATTTTGACATTTTGTTGGATTAAAGTTTCAGTTCTTTGTACCGCACAAAGGCAGAATCGCTTCTGCTAAGCTGCTTCATTAAAACAAAGTTCAATTTGGAAAAGGATAGTTGCAACATATATTTTGTTTCAACTTTATTATTTACTTTGTAATTTCATATTTAATAAAATGCCTATGTTTATTGCCTTAAATAAACTAAAAGATGAATTTGTACCGATTTAAATTATCACCAAATTAAATTATATCCAAGCTGTGATCATTATTTATTTTTATTTATAGATTAATTGTGCACCAAAAACCGTTCACAATTTTTAAAAAATGTTTTGAAAAGAAAAACAAATTTAAAATCAAAATTTTAATTACAAATAAATGAAATAAAATTAGGAGGGAATAATTAAATTAACTAAATTTCATTATTGAGATTCATAAATATATTTTAATTTATTTTAAATATTTTTTTTTTTTTTTGCAAGTTTTGATTAAGAAAATAATGTAACTGATGTGTAATTGTAAACAAACCAACTGGCTTACATATCGTAGCGAAAGTTTTCTCAGTGTAATGAGGTCTCCATTCTGTGTTGTTGTTGTTGTTGTCGTTGTTCCGAAGTTTCACACGCGTCCTAGATACGACAGAGAGCTACGAGAGATACGAGTGAATCATAAACATTCGTTTGCTTATCAGAAGCGCACTTAATCTAATCTTGAGATAAATAATGTGGCTTTTTGTAAATTTCAATTGCTTACAACTGATGGCCACACCACAAAATGGCAATCAAGGTGTTTTTTGGTTTGGCCGCCCGAAAGCAGCCATAAAATGAACATTTAATAAATGCCCGAGCCTCAGCTGCAATTGGACATGGCCAAAGCCCTTCCGCAACGAGTCCGAAACTAGCCCGGATCGGACCCAGGCAAAAGGCTTTTACAGTTAGTTTTATTGACTTGGATTAGTTTGCAATAGTGTGGGTTTCTGTGTGTGTGTGTGTGTGGGTTTTGTGTGTTTGCGTAGCTCGAGCTGGGCGCAAATGAAGTGCGATGCCCATGCATGAATATACATTTGTGTATCTTGAAGATGCGGCTTGTGGTGTGGCTTGCATTGTCATTGGCCTCATTGGGTAAATTGACCATATTTTGGTAATTGGCAATTGGCAATTGGCAATTGTGTTGCGATTTGCAATGTTTTGCCTAACTGGTCTGGCTACTTAATAAATCTATGCATGCTCGTAACTTTAACCGTCTGTATATAAATTATGTATGTATGTATCTAGATAGACGGTATTTGTATCTGCTGCAGCTGGCGCTGAAGCTGCGGCAGTATATGTTGCCAATTTTCTGCTTACACAGCGCATCGTGCCGCTTGCTGGACCTGCAACGAATATGCTGCTTTTATAATTTATTCAAGACTCCAAAACAGAACTCAACTTAAGGCTTACAAATTGTTTTGCGATGCTCGGCATATCATAAAAAATGAAGCTCTCACAAACCATACGCGCACACACACAAAAACACACTCAAAATGGACAGCGGCTGTTGAGGGCGGCCACAGAAATCTGAATCAGTTTTGAACAGTTCCGCAAAAGCGACGTGATTTGATGCGAATTATTCTGTGCCCAGCCCCTGGCCCAGCCCCAAGCCGTAACCATATCCCAAAACCCCAAATCCATGTTCAAGCTATAGACGGCAACAGGCAACCGGCAAAAGCCACAAAAAGTGGGCAACAGCCACAGATACTGCTACAGATACAAATATAGCCGCCAACGTTGAGAGGTAGCCGGGCTGTAGGCAAAGACGAAACCAACTTTTGCTATGGAGCAGACAACAAGTTGAATCTCGAGTCATCATGTCACGTAGCACAGCGCCGCTACATGGACCATTCATACAAATTTTGTTTTATAAGCCACTTTTATACATTATTTGTGTGTAACTTTGCCCATTCGTCTGTGTTCCATGTGTTTATCTGTTTCGGTTTCTGTACTCTTGTTGTGGCTGTATTTGTATATGTGTTTGAGTATATTTTTTTTTGTTTTTTGTTTTTTTTTTGTATACCCTATACTAACTGAACTTGTTAAATGGCAAATGAATGTGATTGAAAGATACTGTCAAGCTTATAAGTTCTTGGAACTTGAAGATCTAAATTTAAATTATATATATTGTACAAGTAATTTATATTTTTAAATTTACATATTTTATTTGGTATAATATTGCTGATTGCCCGCTTGATCTTGGCCAAAGAACTGGCAACTTGATCTGCTGTTCGCAGATACTCTTAATATAATCTAACACAAAATAATCACATTCCTTAAGTCAAACACTTCATTATAATTACATAAGATTAGTTTTTTAGCTTAATTTAATCGTAGAAATTAAAGATCACGAATATGCTTTAGGGTATTTCAAAGCTGAGCACAGGAAATCTCCCAGAAAACAGCATTCGTCTTACTTCAAGGGTTATTCCTATGTTGTTGTTCTTGTTGTTGTTGTTGCTGGTGCAGAAGCGCAAAATTCACGCGATTTGCAGCGAGCACATGAAAAAATACATGTCCCAAGTCGTTTTTGACACAAATGATTTATTAGCTGACTTTTAAAGTATTAATTCAATAACGCAAAATAATGTAACTAAATGAGTGTGAAATTTAATTTGCCATGCGAATCAGAATATTAAAATGTATATTCTATTTTTAAACGCCGACACATAAGTGAAACTCAAAAACAAAACATAAAAAAATTGACTTTATTAAATATGAACGTTTGACCACACCACTCTCGCTTATTACTCTTGAATTTTTCATAACACTTGCCACACTGTGCGAGCGTGCAGTCAAAAGATGGGGCACGTATCGCAAAATGCAAACGCTGATTACGTTGTGGACAAGGACGACACCTACAAAAGCATTGTTGTTGCCAGTAGGCTAAGAACGCAGCCAACAGCTAACTCGACAACAGCAACACTTGCAGCTGTGCAACAGTCTGCCAAAAAAAAAAAGAAAAAAATAAACGAAATAAAAGAATGCTGCCTGCAGGTAAATTGACAACAAGAGCAGACGACACAGTACCGAGAAACACTTCCTGTCACGCCACTGCCGCCAACAAAATCAACCGCGCGACACCAGCAGCAACATCTTCCTTGTCTCTTGCCGCTGAGACACATCGGTTTCTTTCAAAAAAAAAAAAAAAAAGAAGCATTGAGATTTGTTGGCCCTTGTCTTTGTCATCGACATACGAAACAAATGACCTTGCCAGGAGTTGTTGTTGGCAATGTTGTTGCTGCTGCTGCTGCTGCTGCTGCTGCTTTGGTTCAACGCAACAAGTTTGCCAAACATTTGGCGCTCTGTATTTTAATTTGGTGTTCTGGCTTTTGTCTTGTTGGCTTTATGGCTTTGTTCAAATGTGCAATGAAAGCTTTGCCAGAGTCAGAGATAAATTGCGTTTATAAATAAATCAGTTTACAAGTATGTCATTGCCTTAGCCAGGATGTCGACACCAGTTGAAGCTTCCACTGATGGTGACACTTTTGACTTTTCATGAGCTGGTTTTTTCGTCAGAATTTGAGCGCTTTGTTTGTTTGCCAGTGACAGATTGACTGACTGACTGACTAACTGACTGACTGACTGACTGACTGACAGATAGTCTGACTGAATTGCTGACTGAGTTGTGAGTGACTGCAAGTGTCGCTGTTCTGAATGAATTAGTGAACTGTGACAGTGACTGTTACACATGCAGTGACTTTGGCTGACGCCGACAATGACACGTTATAAATTTTGTCTGGCTGACAACGGCAAACAGTTGACAACACCAGCAGCAACTTAAGGCTCACAATTCATATAACGAACATATTATTCCCTTTCGATTCTCTGTCCCCTTCACTGTCCCTTTCACTGGCTGTGTCCACCTGTTCTTGCTCCTCTTCCCGTTCCTGTGCCTGCCACTGCTGCTGCTGTTGCTGTTGCCCCAAGCGATTGACCTTAGATGTGTGCGCAAATTAATTCATCGACGATAAGCTGGCGTTGAAGGGGGGGGTAACCAACAACCAACATCATTAACTTTGGCCGAGTGACCAAGTGAAGGAGGTTCATCCTCCAGGCGTCGTCGAGCGCTCACCTCTGTTCGCTAAATCACTGCACATTAAATGCAATTAAGAAATGATTGAAATCATAAATTAGCCCTAAATGGCCACAGCATCCAAAGCAGGAGAACCCTGAAGCCGATACGATTGCAGGTGTGCTCCAATGCTCCACTATGGGGCTGATTCCCTCTGTGGCTGCCAGCACGTACTCGAACTGGTTGCACAAATTGTAGGGTGTACGGCAAGCTATATTTTTAGTAACCCTCACATAACAGTGGGGCTTGTTGACAATTTGATACAATTTGATACAATTTGGATTATTGTCATATTTATTAATTTTTATTGATTGTTCTAAAACAAGAGAATAAGTATAAAGAAGGGTTGGATGATAAAAATGTTTGCTTTCAGCTTTACAATGACGTTTTGCTTTTAATTTATTTATCGTTGAATTTTGAAGCTCAAGATATGTCTTGAGAGTGTATACTTAATTTATATTATCAACTAACCGTTACTATTTGCCAGATCACATAATAAATATTATTTGGTTAAATATGTAGATATATATGAATGTATACATATGTATACATCATTCATTGTGCATAGTAAGATGAACTTTATCAGATTTTTTGGTAGTGCGAACAGATTACAAAGCAAACACGCCGAAAACAAAAGAGGCGCAGCCTAATTGCCCAGTTAGCAAGCTGCTGATGCTCCGTCGCTCCGCCCCAGTCCCGCCCATGACGGTAACAGCACTTCCATACGAATATATACACACATACATGCATACATACATACATGTATGTGTGTGTAAGTAGTTAAAGTGAAGATTGTTTTATACTCTATACGCTTTTTGAAATTCCCATATAGGGTATTTTCGATTCTAGAAACTCTATGTATAATCCTGGTCAGTTCTAGCCATTTCAGTCGGTCTTTATAAAAAACACAATCTTAAAGAAACAATTCGGGAAGAATTTACCTGTGCCTGGTGTAGATCAAAAGTAGAGTTTTATCAGACGGTTTCCATACAAATTGACAATGAATAGCAATAATAATAGCAGTGGTTAAATAAATTGTATATTCAAAGAAATTCACAAAACCATAGATATTTTTGTTTATCGCTTGGAATTGGGTACAGAGTACCTCAAAGTCGAGCTACCTCGACTAGTTCACACTTGTTTTCCTCATTTTTTGATTAAGCGTTGAGAATTTTTTGAGGTTGCCGCCGCCGCCGCAGCCGCTGGATGCTCTGTTGATTACTCTGCTGCTGCGGCTGCTGCGGCTGCTGCCGGTATCATCCCAATTGGGCCAGAGTCGCGTCCATGCGCTTGAATTGTTGCCGCGGTCACCGACGCAGCAGCGACAAAAGCAGACGTCGCAGCCGCAACGGTTGGCATCGACGCAGCGGCTATAAAAAGGCAATGTTACGCAGTTTCCGAATTAAACACTTAACAACAGCGCGACGGCAGACCACGTACACCAACAACATTACCATTACCAATACCAATACCACCACCATTCCCACACACCCACGCACAAATGGCCAAGGACTCTAAACACTCCAGATATCTAATGCTGCCTCTCGCGCTACTCATATTGCTGCTGGAGCTGAGCAGAGCGGCGCCAGCTGCCAGCCAGTTGAGCAACAATGGTGTACAACAGGAGCAGCAGGTGGCAAGAGGCGCCCGTCAGTTGGACCGCTTCAATCATCGTTTTCCGGATGGCAGCTACGAGTTTCGATATGAGCTGGACGATGGCTCGGCTCGATATGAGCGCGGTTATTTTGCATACGTTAATGAGGTGAAGACGTTAATGGTTGTTGGCTACTACTCTTACCGCATGCCCGATGGACGTTACATCACTGTCTTCTACAATGCGGATCAGTTTGGCTACCGGCAAAATCAATGTGAGTAAACTCAACGCTCCACAGAAGTGCAAACAATTTTTCCTTGATAAAAACATAAAAAAAAATATATAATATTAATGACTAGATGAATAATAGAAACCTGCCAAAGGTAATTTGTGATAAATCTAAAAGTTATGAAGAGAATTCAGATTAATAATAGTCGTCTATAGTGATTACTGAAATGAACTCAGCAAAGGATTATCTAGATACAAATATATAAAATTACAAAGCTATTTGAAATCTGACAGTGCTCAAATATTATTATAATTGGATTAGTATATTAATTGTTGTTCAGCATAATTTCAATTCAATTTCATGACAGAAAAGTCCAATTGCTGACAGATAAAAGCATATTCGAATAAAATAGTTGCACTATCGAAGTGAGTCTACTTTTTTTTGTTCTCCAACAGCCATCACTCCTCAAGTGTATCCCGATTTGCCGCGTTCGATTGAGGTGCCTGTGGTCAGGGACAGACCGACAACAGTGTCACCACCTAAGAAGGCAACAACGCCGCCAAAGAACCAACAGTTTTGGCAACCACCCACTGTCAGCACCACGCCCAGGGTGATAACGTTCTCGTCCACTCGCAGCGGTCGCTTCTGAGATCTGGTTGGCTGTAATTACTGGCTCTGTGTCTCTTGCGACTACTTATATTGTATTATGATGCTTTACAAAGTGATTTTAAATCTTTTTTTTTATTTATTTTATTTATTTTTTTTTTTTTTTTGCAATGAAAAGGAATAAAAAAATAATAAAAAATTATTAAGGCAAAGCTAAAATTATGAATTTATTATTATTTATATTATTGACGGCTGCAGTTGCTGCGACTGGTGCTGGGTTTTTTTATTTTTTTTATGGCTACTGGGCCAATGGGCCAAAAAGAGCTGCTGCTGGCCGCCCGTGCCACGATTTCGTGATATTTCGAAAGTCTCCATCCGCGTCGACAATTTGGCAATAAATTTACCGCAAAAGCGGCTCTGGCAATAAAACATACAACTGCACAAATCTCTGCATATGTGTGCGTGTATGTTTGTGTATGTGCAAGTATGAGCAAGGGGGGGTAAGTGGCAATATCGATGGCATTTATACTACATACATATACATGTATATAACTCAAATTGCAAGTAAAATTAAGGGCTCCGCCACAAATTCCGGACTCCAATTCCAGTGTCGGTGTGAACACACTAACCCAAAACTGAAAGCAATCCCAAGCTGCAAGTGTGAAGGTCCATCATAAATTTACAAGTGCAGACAGTTGCCAATTGGTTGGCATGGGTTGGGTCGACCCTGCCACAATGTCTGCCATTTAAATTCAAACGATGCTGCACATTGGAATATCTTCGTATACGGTATACCCATTATTGCACCCAAGCCAGCGATTCCAAGCAATGTTGCTGTGGTTTTTTATCATCCCAATCTCGGCGATCTTACCGTGAAAATGGCCATCTGATATACAAAGCCATAAAATAAAATTATGAGCACTTTAGAGCACATCGAATGATACTGTGATTGCTTGTTTAATTGCAATCTAAAGACTGCACTCAAATAAAAGAGCATTCGAGCAGATTACAGACTTGTAGTTTATGTGTGAATATAATATGATATCAGTATGGATAAAGTTCAGAGATCAAATGAAAGCGACAAATTACTTAGAGAAAAATGCCCCTTTTTGAAAATATTCAAGGAATTTTGTTAACTTGCTTTCGTAGTTACTGTTCATAACTAATGGCTAGAGGAACGTGTCTTACATATTACAAAGATCAAACATAAGTTAGGATTGAATAAACTGTCTAAGTTGCGAATATCCGAATAGGAGACACTCTGTAATCAGACTGTTATCTTTGGTCTCAGTGGTGTTGAGTAGCTTCCTGTACCTATTCTCATTTCAAATTTATAAAAATGATAAGCGCCTCAGCTGAGAGCAATTCCAGTGTAATTAAGATTTAAATTGACAAAAAAAAAACGAGAAAATGGAAATGGCCGGTCCATTAAAATTCGCTTTGTCCCTTAAGCAACATGTTAAGGCAAGTGTGAAGCCACATGTAAATGACAGCGAGTGCCACAATAAAATTAAGAAATGAAATGCTCCACAAAGGGGCAGAATCTGGTTGGATAACTCGGTCAGCAGTGGTTGGCAGATGGACACGGCTAAGGATACGACGGGGCTTGGCATTGGGGTTGGACTTGGCATTTTGGTCTGTGTGTCTGCGTTGCAGTTTGTTTTCGTGCGCGATTACGAACCCAAAAACTTTTCGCACACAAAATGAACAAAAATGTCCGCCCTCTACAGCAAAAGAAAAAACTGTGAAAATAATCTAGGAAAAAAAGTAATAATGAAACAACGGCATAAAGTGTAGCTAATCAAAAGCATTAAATTAAAATAAGAAAGAAAAAAAAAAACTTGTCGAAGCCAGCGTTCAAAACTGGCTGCCACAAAAGCAACACTTGGTTCTGCTTGGCTGCTGGCATGGAAAAGGAATAAGGACAGACCTGTCTATAGAATTGCCGGGTAGTCAACCCATGACTTTGCCCGATACAAGTCACAGTTGTGCATTGGCAAAGTAATGAAAGCTGAGGCGTATCTGTCGCATATTGATATGCTGCACAAAGTGCACAAAAATTTAGCAGAAATTCTGGTTTTTGCTTGAAACTTTAAAATAAAATCAATAATAAATTTACTGTTCAAGCGTTATTCATTTAACAAATATCAAAGTTAAACATTTGTTTTCAGTTGGTTGACTTCTAGTCTGTTACACAACAAGGTAAAATTTGAGTAGCTGTTAAAATAACTAGCCAGATCTATTCTAAAAGCACCCTTATCAATTGCTCGAAATTCAAAACATTTTGAAAAACCCTTTGCTTGATTAAGTGCAAGGGTATACCAAGGAAAAAGGCAAGCACTTAAAGTAACTTTGGAAATTGGTAAAAGCTCCTTTTGAGCTTAACACAAAACACAAGGACAAGGGACACAGTGGGACACCGGGTGGACTCACATTGGATACTCACAGACGGAAGGCAGCATCTAGTCGCAATAGTTAAAATTATCAATGAAACTTTACAATCACGGCACAAGGCAAAAATGAAAAAAAAAAAAAAAAAAAAATTGAAGCTCGATGTGGGAATTAGATTCGGGGGGCGGAATGTTTCCGTAAGGGGAAGTAAAATGAACCAGCGCCAATGGGCTAAAAGTTCACAAAGTTGCAGTTGCACTTGCTGCTCGTACACTTTGTTAACTTTGCGCCATTTAAAGCCAGTTAAAATGCCCAACTAAACAACCATCAAGTATGTACAAGAAAGTAAAATCCAGTCAATGGCAAGATGAGCAAGAGGACTCAGACAAGCTTGAACTTTGGCAAGTTTGTGCCGTGCACACAATTAAAAACTTCGGGCTAGCGCATTCAGTTTGTACTGGACCTATGTCAAGGACTACCAAGCCTCTGCTCATTAAATGTGCATCACTACGAATGGTGGTGCCTGCCAAGCAGCTGCGAAAAAAAAAAAACAAAACAAATAAGACCGCTGTAGTCGAGTGAGCTCGACTACAATACACCCTGAACTCAGCTGTTAAATATATTCTAGTTTTATTAGCAAATTTATCTTACCTTTTCACTCAGCTGTTAGTAGGTCTTCAGGTGCAGTCGTTTCTTATGTCCAGTTTATAATAAGCAAACAGCTATATCGACTCGGCTGTTGATCTTAATCAAGAATATATACACTTTAATGGATCGGAGATACCTCCTTCTGACTTTTATACACATTTGCACATAGCCATTATACCCTTTGTACACATTTTCAATGGATTAGGGTATATACAAAAATATTAAAATGTCCAAAGCTTTAAATTTTGACTGTTCTGTATAATCAAAACGCAATAAATATTGCAAAAGCTTAACGTGGACACAATGGACACCGTGGACACCGTGGACTTCGACTTCAGCGTCTACAAAGCCCATAAAAGTGAAACAGGAGCCCAAATTTAAAAAAAAAAAAAAAAAAAAGCAAATAAAAAAAAAAAATAAGATAAAAAAAACAAAATACACAGCGCCAGGAAATGGCAGCAAAATGTTTGCATGCTGCGGTGACACGACAGCAAAAAAGGAAAAAGTCTAGAAACCAGTGCCAAAGGATAAAGAATAAACAAGGCGCAAAAAAATGCCAAGCGCGTGGCGTCAGGTTGTTGGTGTGTGTGTGTTGAAGTGGAGGGATGGAAAGCGCAGAAAAAAAAAAAAAAAAATGAAATTAAATACAAAATGCAAAAATGACTTTTAAGCAGCGAAAGTCGCGTTTAGTGCTCTCTGCCCCCACCCCCCCGCTTGTTTTGGCAGATTGCGGTTGGCGAAGATTGCCCCTGGATCGAAGGCGTGTCGCGCCAAGGGACAGCAAACGCTGCTGCTGACGCCACAAAGCGACAGGATGTGCCAAAAGGACATCGCTGTGACGTTATGCTTCTATGCCTGTGTTTGTACATACATATGTGTGTGTGTGTGTTTGTGTTTGTGTATATACACTTCATCAGCGACCGCAGCAAAAGACTACGTTCATAAAATAAAAAAAAAAGACCATCAACAGAATACAAACAGAAAAATGAATGCAAACTAAGCTGTTCACATCAAGAACTGCAGGGCTGATTGCATTAAAGAATGCGTTCTTGATGGCAAAAAAAAGGAAAAACAATCGAAAGGAGAAATTAATCGAAAAGCAATAAACAGAATCAAACGAATTGAATGTTCAAATATATATTGAAATATTTCATAGCCAAAAAATGGCAATTTTGATCTCAGGGAGTCAAATTCGGCGAGCAAAATAATGTATGACTGGGAATCATATGAAAAGTTTATGACTTCTATCAATACTTTAAAACTAAATCATTTGATATAATTTACAAATGATTAAAAGATCAAACCAAACAAATTATAATGAACAAAAACTATTAAGGCCCCACCCAACTTATATAAATGTATATAAGTATATAAGTGCAATTGTTAACATTTTTTTTCAAAACAGTGCGAGTTTTACCGTTTTATTACTGAAAATTTAGCCAACTAGTCGCAAAATATTTGTACTTATTAGAACAAGTGGTATCAGAACAATGAGTTTTGATTTTTATAATATAGGATTTATTTAGTACATTTTTCTATTCAATTAAATATATGTTATTATATTTTTAACATTGATATATTTTATATACTTTTGAAATCTTACTCAAGACAGAAAATTAAGAAGAGTGCTACAAGTGGAAGCGACCATTGTTCACTTTCGGTTGTTCGCCAGCCCTGAAAATATCAGGGTGCAGCCGACGCAGCGACAACGCGCGAGTAACACGTGGCTCTTCAGTGGCTAGGCTCGCTTGCGATTGGCGGAAAAGTTGGCGAGGCCGCAACCAGATAGAAATGGGGTCGACCACAAGTTCCACCCGCTCTTTGTCTGCCCCTTGCTCCAGCTGACAACTTGTAATGAAATTTGCCATCTAAAGTTGTCCTAAATCCCAGCTAAACCGAGATTCCCCAACAAAGGCGTCGCCCCTTCTGTTTGTGCATCACAGTTTCAGCCGTAAGCTGGAAAACGATGGGACTCTTCTTCTGCTAAAGAGACTAGGAAGTGGCAGACTCAAGCTAACTAATAGAGTAACTCACTTTGATTACGGAAGTGGAAATTAATTATTTTACGTGAGCTATGCAAATTGTGCAATAAATTTAATTGTTTCAGCGCTCACAATCTTACTTCAACAAATGGATTTAACAGTAATAAAACACAAAATGTAAATATATATGGAGTGCATAACATATGTATATTTAGATAATCCCTAAATGGTTTTTTCTCTAACAGTTTATTTGACTTAAAAAAAAATCGATTGTTTTAATTTAAGTGTTGCTTAATTTCAATCAAATTGACTGGTGTTTGGGGAACACAAGTTAATGAAACCATATTCCGCTCAACAACAATGCCTTCTATAGAAAGTTTTTGAATGTATTCTTGATACTTTCACACAAAGTGAAAAAGACAGAATTTAGTCAGAAGATCAACCATACAGATTCTCTAATGGTGTATAATATTCACATTGAAAACCGCATTAGAAAAACCTAGACTTATCGATGTTCTTTTTATTGCATTACCAAAAAAAAAAGAAAAGAAATAATAATAAAATGGAAGCCACAATCCACAATACGATAAAGTTGCTTTTTATGACAACTAGCTAGTAACAAACTTGTGAACTACATTTTGTGAAACCACATGATAAACAGTCACAAAGAAAAATCGACTTATTATAAAAGTTCGAAGAAAATCGTAAATTTATTGGCGTTATTTATGTATACTATTATTTTATTTCAGTTGTATCATATTATGTTAATTCCTAATTTTGATTCCGGTCCAAAATAAAGCATGCTGATTATATAAAATATATTATTTACATTTACATTATTAAATTGATACAAAATATTTGACACAAAATTAAGAAGTGCCGCAACATATTCAATATACTAAGTAAAGTATAGCCAAATAGCCCGATATGCATAAGTAATTTCAATAACTTCCTTATTTCGTTGGAATAGTAAAACGTCGCCTTTAAATTACAAAAGTTAATTTATTCTTAGAACCTTTATAATAATAAAGCGCGGTAAGCGAGACTCATTATTTAATAATTTTAACTAACACTCAACTTATGCCGATCTTTGCAGGATATCGCCAACAAGCTATCAACTAAATTTGAAGGCCGTTGTCCCAAAATTGTTGGAGATATGTGGCTTTATCGATTTTAACGATTTCCTAGCCCCCTTGTCGGCGTAGCACTCCAATTCTGACATTATATCCGACGCGGGTACAGACCAGTATATGTTCCAAGTTTCAAGTCTCTATCTACATTGATGATGATGGGCATTGCACAAAACCAATATTCTAAGAAAGACAGTACCTCTGCTGAAGTTAGACAGCCATTTTATAAAGTCTGAGCTTAAGCCAGTTGTGAATTAGTTAATATTACTAAAGACCAAGAAGGTGCATGAGGCGTACATATGCTGTTGTAGTTCCTAATATGTTTCCTATTATACTTAACCCCAAAATGTTTACCTTTAAAATGGCTCCTGGATTTTAAATGTGCCAATTGGTGGATGTCTAAATTTATTGAGTTTTTACATTGCATACTTTTAGGGATGTGTATAAATAGCTTTTAAACAAAGTTCACAATAATAGTTTATTATACATTGCAGAGTTGATATTATTGTTATTGTTTTAGTATCCATCAGTACCACTAGTTGAGTTAACACCTGTGTTTATGTTAACATGCGATATAAATGCGATATAAAATGTTTATTAGAAATGCAATCTTACGCTGCTGACCGGGTCCATATACATATATATATCAGGGCCGAGCTCGTTTCGTATTTTCAGCTTATGCTTGTTTTTTACGACCCTTGTAATTATCACTTTAATGAACTTTGCCATTCTGATGGCACCCAAGAAGCCAAACAATGCCGGCGAGACCAGGAAGAGGTCCGATTCGGGGCAAACGGATGGCCAAGTGTTGTCGGAGGCCTTGGCAAGCTGAGCTCGTAGCGGGCGGCAAAGTGCACTAACTCCTTCATCCTTGTTGCCTTGGTTTTTATTAAGGAATAAAATTAGTGAGCGCGTGCCGAGCACGCCAAGTTGCAAGTTGCACGTTGCAAGCAGTGAACTGCCGTTCAAACCATCAGCACAAAGTAATGTGAAACGAATGGGCAAAAAATAAAAAAAAATTGTATATATTTTCAACAGCAACAGGAAAAATACTTTGGCTATCAAAGCTTAAAGGCAACGACAGCTAAATAGCAGCGAGCGACCTGAATTTTTTTGCACCAAAAAGTAGCAAAACAAAAAATGCTGCTAATGAAAGAAGAAGAAAGGCCCAGCTGCTCCCCTTAAGTCCCGGCTAGAATCAATTATATTATATTTAATCGCTCGAGGAATCATGTTCCTTTAATAGCGATGAATAAACTTTATAAAAGGCATTTAACCATTTGAGCACCATATGATGAATTAAATTTCTTAAATTTTCACAAGTTAGAATGCTGAGAGCTCGACTAGGATATACCCTGATCCAAAGACTATTAACTTTATATAGACTTCAATTAATTGAACAGACAGACAGACGGACGGGCATGGCTAGATGGACTAGGCTTCTTATGCTGATCAAGAATATATATATAAATATCCCTTATGCGATCGAAACTACTTCATTCTGTCCGTTACAACAACTTCACAATTCAACTTTAATATTCAATTTATACCCATTTTTCAGAGTATGAAAAGCAATTAGTTAGTTTTAAAATCACTCATTCTAAAATTGTAAAATTAATTTAATTAACTCTCCAGGCTGCTGATACTAAAAACCCTCGTTTATAAATGGAGCCAATTTTATTAAATGTTTTTTTTTTTTTTAATTTGATTTAGACAAAGATAATTGTTACTAAAACCAAAATGATTATTCAATTTATAAAAGAACTCAAGTCCATGTATTTTATACAAATTATGCAATTTCCAAAATATGCATTGCAGTTTATTCAACGAGGCCACGTCACACGCACACTTGCTCGGGGCCACCTGTGTTTATTTAAATGAGAGCAATATGATCATTGACCAACATCCCACCCAATGACGTTTATTTTAAACGGTGCCAAAATTAAGTTGCTTAAATATTAAAATTCACCAGCGGTATTATGTTTTTTCGCGCCACGAAGTGATTAATCATCAAAAAAAAACAAAAAAAAAAAAAAACAGATTTTTACATGGCCCGCCAGCGACTGGCAGCGACATGCATGCATCTGTATGTGAATGTATCTGTGTATCTGTGTATCTGTGTATCTCGTGTGTATCTGTGTGCTGAACATATTCAGTTGAGTTCGGTTGAGTTGGGTTGTGCATATAAAATATGCAAAATATCTTGTAATGTGTTTATCAGTGTGTATATTTAGCATACTCTATCTCTCTCACACTCGCACTAGCACTCACACACTCACACACACACACACACACACACACACCTATACACGAGGCAATGTTTGGTGTGGCATGCCTGTCACAAAAGGACCAGACTGCACTGGGAGTTGAGTCTGTGCACGCAAAATAAATTCATTGAATTAACAAATAGCTTTATGTTCATTTTACAAAAATTGCCTTACGCTTTACGGATTTCGTAACATTTACCAACCGACTCGCCAATGCACCTCTCACTCCACCCGATCCCTACCCGGTTAAAGTTAACCAAACAAACAAACAAAATGGAGCGCGTCTCGGTTCAGTTCACCATAGACCCGTGCTACGGTTGGTAAAGCTCTTAGTGGATTTTCGTTAAAAATTTATAGACGCACTCGCACCGTGTAACATGTAAATATATTTTCACAGTTGTTTTGCGGTTACATTTTTGCCACCAATGCTTATGTGTATGCATATTTGTGTGGACGAATACACATAATCATAGTGGAATATTTATGTTCAGTTTTTTTTCAACCGATTTTTATTGCATTTTCATGATAGAATAAATAATTACGTATTTAACGAAAATTAAGATTTTATTTTTAATTCATTGCTGTTAAGGGATAGTCTAAAATACAGATTATTACAGATTAATTTACTCAAGGTCATGTTGCCTTAGCTAATCTGCAAATACCTAAATAAATAAAAAAGATCGATACTTCCAAGTTGCCATATAAGAATCTACACTACTAAAAATATAAATAAAAAACGATGACACAATGGCAGCAACTTTATTAATTTACATTTGCGAAATTATAAGATATCAAGTTTATACAAAGATACTTAGTTCGATATATATTCAAGCTTTCAATTTCATACGTCATCTTAATATTTGGGTGTTAAGACTGTTGAACAAAAGAGGACAGTAGCTCATATAGACATCCTGTTTTGATTTTGTCTTGATAAACATGAATGTGCATGCTTAACTTTAACGACAATTCCGGCGAAAAACAAAAAACACTTTAACTAGGCAATATGAATATTTTCTAAGCGTTATCTAGCAACACAATTGCCTTAAATAATAATAAGTATAACACGGGACGAAACTTTCGATTGGTGCCAGCTGCCACAGGCTGGCGAACAATGAAACTTTTTGGCTACGAAGTAAACAACCAAAGACCAAAAGACCCAAAAAAACTTACTCCACGAGTGGGAATGTGCCACAGTGTTCGGCAGTGGCAGAAAAAGCTAGTAGCAATAAACTACAATCGAAGGAGACAACACCAAAATCCTTGCGAAATACTGGCTAAAAAAAAAAATACAGAAATCACAAAAAAAAAAAAAAAAATGAATAAATAAATAAATATATATATATATATACATTCTGGCATACATATGCAAAAATTGCAAAAGGATTGGCCAAAAGTGAAACACTTCGATATGCATCTAAATGGCATCATCAGCATTGACTGGGGCGCCAAATGCGACGATAGGGAGCAACAACAGCAACAACAGCAGCAACAAAAACAACAACAACTGAGGCAAGGATACAAAACTAGGAAAGCAATCAAGGAGTGTACGATTGAGAGACAAACCAAAGCACAATCCAAAGACGAAGCCAGAAAAACAACAGAAAATGTGCAAATCATTTTGCGGGCATTACATTTTATTTGGCTTCTTTGCTGGCCTCTAAGCCAAAGTTCCAAACCGGAACTAAGATTGAGGCCGTGCACAGTGGTTCAAGCGGAATACATTTTTTTCTCACATCTGGTGCGATGTGTTGCTTCTATTCAATTAATTTATATCAAATATAAATACTCTGCGACTTAATTTTTTGTATGCATTTTATTAATAAATATGACGACAGACTACATTATTTCGTATTCAAAAAAAAAAAATTATGTTGGCAAAAAAATTGTTTTACGATGGGTCCCACTGTGTGCACAATGCCATGATTTCTCCATTCTCATACGTCTGGCATCTCTGACTCTGGTGATTTTGTGGCCATAACAGGCCCACGGGTGGGCAACACCGTCTTCAGCGTGCCGTCCTCCACTGTTTGGGAATGGGTTCGTATGTATAAGGAATGGTAATGAAGATGATAATTTAAGTTGGAACTGGAAACTCACTCTTGTACACTTTATAGCCATGCTCATCGGCTATGTAGTGAATGATGCGAATCTTTGACTTCTTGCCATCGACTGGCACCGAATAGTAGCCCTCCTGTACATTGATCAAGTCCTTACCCACACGCTTCACGTACAGCTTCATATAGTTGACCAGCCCATTGCTGAGTACCAATCTGAAATGGGTGGTTAGAGTGAAATGGATTGGGTAAATAGTTTAAGTCAGTGGACAAACTTACTTGTACTCCTCCTTGCCATTGCCGTATTTAATGTGATAATTTTCCAATATATAGACTTTTTCCGCTGGCTCCCAGGACGATGTGTATGTGGGTTTCGGCGTGGTCGATGATGCCCACGGTCGTTGTGTGCTCGCCACTGGATGCAACTCACCAAAGACATAATCAAAATTTTCCTCTTCAAAATCCATTTGCGGAAATACGGCCAATTGATCCTCGTATGAAGGCAATGGTGTTGGTGACTTTGTTGTTGGTCTTCTTGTTGGCCTTCTTGTTGGCCTTCTCGTTGATTTTGTTGTCCTGCGTGTTGTTGTTGATTTGGGCGTTGTGGTCGCTGCCGTTGGCAGAAAGTCATCGCCATCCTCGACATCAGAGGGCCAAACAACCAATTGTAATTCATAAAGGGGCTGACTGCTGCTGTTGCCAGGACTTGAGTGTCGCACGTCGCTCGTCGGTTCGTCGGTAGCCGCTGGCTTATTAGGGCTACTGCTACTGCTGCTGCTGGTGCTGCTGCTGGCTGTGCGCAGCACGTTGCAGCCATTGTCCTGCAGCTGCATCGCCTGCAGTTGCTGGTCGTCTAACGAGTCCATTGTCGCATCGAAAGTCAATTTGCAGTCAATGTGGTCCTGCGACTGTGGCTGCTTCTCCTCAAGCGTCGATTTAATGGTGGTCAGGTCCTGTTCATGGTCCTGCGCCCGTTTCTGCTGTTCCTCCATTGGCGCTGCCCGTGCACAAGTCACGACCAGCAAAAGGATTAGTGACAACGGCTGAGCGCCTTTCCGCCACATGGCTGATTTCATTTCTGCACTAAAATTGCGTTGGGGACTCCGTTTGGATCTTGGGTTTGTACTTTTGTTCGTTGTCTCTTTCCCTTTCTCTTTGTCTCTCTCTCTCTCTCTCTCTCTCTCTCTCGGACTCACTCTCTGCCTGTTGTGAGCAAGCGTTGCTGTGTTGTGAACAATAACAATGCAGCTTCTTATATTTATACCCCAGAATTCAGACGCATCACGCGATGCTGGCAGCGACTGCGACTGCGACAGCGATTGCGACAGGGATTGCCGCAGCGGCAGCGACTGCGGCAGTGGCAGCGACTGCAGTGCTGGCATTGATTTAATGGACAACTTTTTAATATCGCAAGCAAACAATTTTTAACCGTTACCGTTATGCGCCAAAAGCGAGAACATCGATGACGAAGCAGAGCCGAGTTGAAACTCAGCTTAAAGGCTGCGCAGTTATAACAAATGCACTCTGCGAAGTTCGATTGAAGGTACTCGCGTCTATCGTGCTAAAAACTGTACCACGCATAACGGGACCTGGTTTTGCACTCTTATAATGCATTGGAATGCAAGTTCCGTTAGTTTTTCCAAGATTTTTTGGGATTTTTCCTTTTTAATTCGAATAAAGGTAGTCACTTTTAAGCCTTTGGAAAAGTAAGCAGAGCGATAAATCGACTTTCTTTGAATGTGATTAATTAAATATACATATTTATTTAATATTTTATAGATAGAAACAGATTACTTGCATACAATAATAAAATTTAATTTCGATGGTCCAAACGGTTTAAATTATTACTGGCACGATTTAAAGAAGATGTTTCCCTACTCGAAGCTGTGGCCGTTCTTCACTCAAGATCTGGGCTGCATTCAGTCATCAAAACAAGACCCCGATATGTAAAATTTCAGGCCATAGGAACTTGGAGGGTTGTATAAGCCAGTTGGACGAAGTTTTGGTGAACTTTATGGAGCATCAACAAGACTCAAATACCTTATTCCAACAGGATAATGCCCCAATACATGTGTTGCGAGCCTGTCGTGGGTGGTTTCGGAATTAGGATTTTAAGCTTTTAGGGTGGCCAGCAACATCATCCGGCCTGAATCCCATAGAGAACATGTGGGGATAACTGATAAGGAATAGTCCCAAGCCCCACTATCTGAGTTCTAAAAAGTTGTTGTCAAATCTGGAAACTGGACACATTATTAATTTTTAATTTTTATGCCATTTCTGTGTATTATTTTAATTTGAATAGCAGTGCCTTTCATCGCATTTCGCACCTTAACCTCACTTTTTTTTTTTAAATTTTAATAAAAAATGTTGGCTTAGTGTTACCAATTTGATTTCTTTTTTATTTAACATGTACTCAGAATTTGTAAAAACTTTATTTTAAATTTTATTAGGCAAAAATCAAGTGTCTTTGATCGAGTTTCGCAGACTGTATATGAATATGAATGTATTTGCATCCATTATTATTTATGTAAATAATAATTGTAAAAATATAATTCCTCATGCTTAATTTTTCAGTAAAGTTATTCTGAACTATTGCAAGATTTTTCTTGAAGAAAATATGCATACAATAATATATGCAAAAAGTTCTTCATTCGAAATGAAAATCTAACTTTCATTACAAATATTTTGAAAAGTCAAGAACAAAACAACGAAAAACGTTTTCTGTTAAACCAAATATGAAATCCTTGCATTGAGTACCACGAGCAAACTTAAAGATGAGAGTGGAACAAACTTGACTCTCTCAGCTGCTGCTTTCTGAATAGTCTATTCGAGTTAATATGATGACTTTGAAAAAGAAGCTCTGCCGATACTACATTTTATATAGTATATAGCCAATGAAGCCTATAAGGACTTGAAAGAGGCTTAGTTGTTTTTCCCGACCTGCAAATTTCTGACTTGTTCAAGTAAGAAAATGTGACGCTCAAAAAAGCGTAGCGGCTCGACATTAGAATTAGGATCTTTGGCATCTCAATGTCTAAAACTGTGGAAAACTTTAAAAGCGAACGAAATCAAGTATTTTTTCTGTGTGGCATTATTCATTCCGTAAGCAGTCATAACTAATACAATAATAGCCTATAACTATTTGAGTTTACGCCTTCCACTCGCTATCACTTTGGTGTCATCCATTGAATACAGTTCCTCCTGTTTTCGCTTGGTCCCTTCGCTTTCCATTCTTTTGGTCATTTGGACATAATTTATTATAAGATTTTCATGTTGGACAGGCAGAGCAGCTCAAGTAACACTTGGAACAGAAACAGCTGCTCCGTACCGTGGGAGCAGAGGCGTCGTCGACCGACCATTAATGAAATGCTGCTATCGACGTCGACGTCGACGTCGACGTCAACGTCAACGTCAACGTCGATGTTGCTGGCTGTGCCGCTTAGCGTTCGTATTGTTATTGCATTTCTTTTTAAAGTTTTACAACGAAGCGCTGCTGCTGACATTGCACTGTGGTCCCACGACTTCAGTCAGAAGCATTGTGCGAAAATCAAAAATTGAACACAGAGCGAGTAGTAAAAAAAATATATATGTATATATATATATATATATAAGATCATATATTAAATTGAGAATGCTTTAGACTTAAACAAATTTGATGTAAAATTAAAAATAACAACAGGCTGCAATAAGGTTGTTCAACGTACAATAACATAACAACAAAAACAAGACCTGGCAAATTTTCATTCATCTTACGGGAGAGCATAAGATCAAATGTATTTTAAAAGGAGAATATTTTCAATTGCTTAGTCTCTTTTAACCTACACAAATATGTATTTGAAAATTGTTGTTTCTATTGTTAATCAGAACAATGGCTGCACTGTGCGACGTCGCGTCGCTGCTATTGCCTGCGTCGCAAAGCTTTTGTTACTGTTATTGCATCTCTTTTTTGCATTTCGATGTAGTTTTGGTCGTTGTTGTTTTGTTGTTGTTGTTGTTCTTGTTTGTTGTTGCTGTTATTGCAGTTTGATGTCGTTGTTCTCATGAGCCATTAAATATATTTTATGTTCAATGGTATTTTTAAATCTTACTTTTGTGCCGAATTCGGTAAGCAGATACACACTCACATACTATATATGTGTATAAAAATTGTGTATGTATGTAACTAAAAATGTATAAATACATTTGCAGATATTGATACCTTTTGTTGGCTCGGCAAATGAACACAAGAAAGCCACAGACATTAGTCAAGATTTTCATGTAGGGTTTCTCTGGCATTTGTGGGGGAGCCAACAACGGCTACACATGACATTTGTGCATCCAAATTTTATTTTCAAGAAGTAAAAAACACATTAAGTTTGCAATTTGTCAAAACTTATTTGATTTATTAGCCCAGTGGCAGCAGCAGAAACACGAACAGCAATCGTCCAACTGTCAAATGAGAAAAAAACAACAACAAGAAAAGCAACAACAACAGCAACAGCAGCCATCAACTTGCACCCAGTAGGAATTGCGTGTCAGGTTCCGTTTGGTTCACCTATCCCAAAGCTCAAGCCCAGCCCCAACCGCTGTCAAATACCAATTCCGACACCGAAAAACCAAAAACCCCACAGTGCCCAGTATGGCTGCTAATCGTCCAAAGAAACGAACTTTAAAACACAACAAATTGAAATTCTTACTCACAAAAAATCGCCATGTTAGCGACACCAGTTCCTGTCTAGCAAATCCGATTTTTTTTTTCTTTGTGTGGGAAGGGGGCGGGGGGGGCAGGGGGAGGGGGGCGGGTGTGACGGAGGTATAGCATTGCGTTGCCACGTTGACGTTAAAGTGGACGTGGTTTTGGAAACGAAGTGTCGGGTCCTGGGCAATCATATGATTTTGCGTAATCTAATTTGAAACTGTGGACCACAGCAGATTCTAGGGAGCGGGACTTTAATCATGTGACTGAGGGAGATTTGTCACAGCTGCCCGGACAGCCTCAAAGGAAGCAACAAGAAAACCACTGAGTACTTAATTCCATTTACATATTTGAATAAAATTGAAATTAAATTTTAGCCCACTTCACACTGTACACTCAGCAAAATCAAGATAACTTTCAAGCGCAGCTCATCCTTATTTACAGAGAGTTAATTTCGTAAATGCAAAGTTGAGTCGGTGCAAAACCCGGGATTTTCCATATATAGTAGATTTTTCTAAAATTCGGAAGGAACATATCTAAATTCCAGCGTGTTTTTTACATGTTTACATTTTTTGTGGCATTAATTTAATTTGAATAAACTAAACTCTAAAATAGCAGTCTGGAAATAGCAGAAAGCATATTTTCTTACTTCTTTCTGAATTTTATGAATTAGCTTTTCGTAAAATAAAGGTTTTCATTTCTACTTCCTACAAATGTGTTTCTTAAGAATGGAAAACTACTGTAGAAAATAGCCTTTATAATTTTAAGAATATTTTTTTTCGATTATCTAAAAACCAGAAAATGTTCTTTGGGGTATTTTAATATTTCGAAATTTCAGTACTATTTTATTTTGTTTTTGTTGAGTGTTGAAAACTGCTTGAAATTTTCGTGCCGTGAAATTCAATTAGTCGTATTATAGAACAAATTTACAAACAAGTATTAGAAGCAGCTAAATGTATATTTGCAAGCGATTCGTTTTAATTGGGAAACACATGTGTTTGGGAACTACGCATTTTTGGTGCCATGTTCAAGGCATTTTCCTACAGCATTTGATGACATTCAACTTACTTATGCAATTCCCATTCCTTTTCAACTGAACTTATGTTTCTCAATTTGTCTGGCAAGAGTCGGAAATAGGTTTTATTTTTGAACTCGATCCATGTGATTAACTATTAATTGAGTAACTCGTAATTAACAAATGCATATTAATTCCTGTTCAATGTGACACACTTTGAATGCACAGTAATGCAGAGCCTTAATGACTGCATAATGACTGGTTGGGTTTTGGGTTAAGACCTTAAAATGTAACTGCAATGCCATAAAGAACTGGAGCAGCGGCATATAAAAGATGCGACTCCCTGGTCAGGCAGCCAGAACTGAAAGAGCAGCAAGCATGAGAAGCTGTCTGGGTTTTATCTTGGCAATCAGCGCAGTTGTTGCTGACATAGCCGAAGAGGTGATAACAACTACAGCCAGCCCGGATCAACGGCCCAAACGTCAGTTGATGACAGTAAGTGAATGAGATGAGATAAGATGAGATGTCGTCCAATTCACGTTCTTAAATAAATTCCATGAATTCGTCTTTGAAACAGAGCAACGCTGGAATAGGTATACCCATTTACTTTGACAACATCAATATGAATTCGGCAGCGGAACCAAATCAACCCATTAAGCCGGGGCAACCATTTCAACCGATTGCGGTTGTGGGCAACACGGCTAGTTTGCAGTCACCTGGATTTCTGCCAGCTTGGTCACAGAATCTGCCCATTGTGGGCACATTGATAACTAATTTACCGCTGCAGAGCCTGTCCAATATGCTAGGCGGACTCAATCTGCCCAACATGGGCAACTTGGGCAACTTTGGCCAGCTGGGTAATCTGGCTAATCTGGGTAATTTGGGTCAGCTGGGCACTCTGCCAAATTTGGGTGGCTCCAGGCCAGGCAGTATTGGTGGCTCGGCACCACAGTCCTGCCCACTCACCCAGAAGCTCAGCTGTCGCTGCGAACCGCTGCTTTCGTTGCCAGTGCGCGAAAAGGAATTGCAACTGGTGCAGATCCTCAAACAGAATGCTAGACACAACGAGGATGGCTCGCGGGAGCTGCGACTGGTGATCAGTGGCGGACACGTTCTCTACCAGCGAACAGATAAGGCTGCCGTTAAACAGCAGGGCTACTATTCGCTGCCCTTCCCAACCGGACAATATCTGAACATCCACTATAGCATCAACCGAACAAGCTACACCATCCAAGCCGATGTGGGCAGCTCACCTCCCAGCTCCGATTTCGATGCCTGGTCGGCTGCTAACTAGTGAGGCGAATCAAACTAATCGATTCAATTACATTGTATTTAGGCAAATCGGTATAGCCGACATTGTAACTATCCCTATAAACATTTTTTTTTTTATACCCCAATCCCTCTAAATTAATTATATTAAACATAAATTTATTTTTATACTCTTAAATTTAAAATAACTCTTGAATTTTGAAGGATGGAACTGAATGTTATCAAAGAAAAATGTGATTGGATAATACTAACATATTCCAATGGAAATTGGTTAGGTAAGAATCACACACAGAAATCGTTTTAGCCTCGAAGAGTTCTAGAAAGATGAGTCCTTGTATGAAAAACTTCTTTATTTAAGAAGATATCGAAATCAAACTCACCAGTAATATGTGTTATTATACTTTCAAACTGCAAAGCAAAAACAAATCTCTGAAATCGGACTACTATATCATATAGGTGTCACTGGAACGATCGATCGAATAAATATATGACTTTAAACCTATGCCTTTGTAAAAAGTCAATCATAAACTGAGAATAGCTTATCGCCTGTCTGACTTTATACTTGCTTCAAACCCGTATCCTGTGATTTGTATTCTCCACACAGTAATTTCCTTTCATTAATTGAACTTCCTAATTTGCAGTGTTCCGCTGTCTTGGGGAACATTTTAGCGAAGACAACAACAAACCAGAACTCGCAATTGGGGCAAGTGGCAACAAGTTGACGTTGCCGCTGCCACATAAGCCAGAGAAGGAAAAACATTTCCCCAATGCTCTCAGTTTGAGGAAGTTAAATGGAAATCAAGCTGCAATTGCTATTGCAATGCCAACTTCGAGTCAAGCGGAAGTGCAAAAGGCGTCAACGCTGACGACGATGATGACAACTTTTGCAATGAGCAATTTGACAGGAAGTCCTGCCAAACGCAAATTGTCATCGTGGCACAGCACAGCAGTTGATGACATCGCGTTTTGCATTTGTGGCATGCCTCATATTTCTGCTGAGTACTATTTCTCAATCATTTAAAAATTAAAATAAAAATACAGATAATAATAATAATAATTTGTTTGGCAGATTAACATGGACTTCGGGTTATGGAGACTCTTGCATTAATCTTTTTTTATTTTTTTTTGGATTCGATATATGTATATATATATATACAATAGACAATTGGCTTTGAAATATTATATTTGTAGATCCTTATTGCAAACCTTAAAGTAAAAGTAAGTTTTGAAAGTTACACTTTAACAGGCCAGCTATAAACATTTATTTAATATTTGTCTAAACAAGCACATTTGACAAGAATCCAGCAATGTGCAATTATAACGCTCAAATGCTCCCGTTATTGCAGTCGGGATAAACATTTGGCATTATATATGCGCCCAGTTGATAGTGTGTATTTGGCGTTTGTGCAGTTGCACATTACGGTTCCCAGTTGCCGGCATGCTTGCCTCTGTGGTTGCCACAATTGTGGCAGTCAAACGGCAGCGACAACAATTGAATTGAATGCGCATTCTGCTAGTTTTTGCCATTGAATGGCAGGCAACAGCGCAACAGTCTCTCCCCAGGCACACTCTCCCTATGCCACCCTTTTGAACGTAATTACGCATTAACAGCTGTCTGCCACTTAATAGCATCATTCTGCAATCTTCAATCTTTCAGAAACCCCAACCCCAACCAACCCCAACCAACCCCAACCAACCCCAACCAACCCCAGCCAACCCCACTCAACCCAAACCCATACGCAGCACCGCTTTAAACTTGGACAAAGTCAGAGCATCTTTAAGTGCAGCTGATTCGCAGGACGCGTCATTAATTTGTCTGAATGTTGTTGGCATTGCTGTTGTTGCTTGTTGTTGCTCTTGTTGCTCTTGTTGCTCTTGTTGCTCTTGTTGCTCTTGTTGCTCTTATTGCTCTTATTGCTCTTGTTGCTCTTATTGCTCTTATTGGTGTTGCATTTGTTTGTTTTGCTCCAGCAGCGGCAGCTCCTGCATCCATTAGCAGATACGCCAAACGGTTGGTGCAACCGCAGACCAATGTGAGTGACCAGCACTGACCGTGTTGCTGCGCTGACCTAGCGCTATTCCCTTTCATCCGATAAAACAACAATTTCTTACATCACACCCCCTCCCCCTCTGACCACCCCCTCTGACCCTCACACACACACACACACACTCACACACACCAAACTACATCAGATACTGCAGCCAAAACTGCCGCATTGTGTGACCAAAGTGTAACCACGACTGAATTTGGCCCAGTCAACGGATGTGCATTGAGAGCGGAAATCGTTACAGGTAGTCCCAGCGTGCAGCTGGGTGCAGCACACACACACACACACGCAGAATAGAGGAGCACAGTGGTATTTAGCTATATCAATTCTGAAATTGGCACAAATTTATTTGACAAACCTTTTTTTTTCCCCTTCCAATATGACATTCAAGTTTTTACAAGCAGCTATTTTGTAGCCATGCGTAAATTTTGCTGCATAAAAACATTTGCTTTCTAAATTAGTAATTTGAACTATTTTTAGTATTTTTTTGTGTGTTTATGCGAACTCTCTTGTGGAATTTATTTAGCTATTTAGCTAGCTTCAGATCAAATGTTTTTCAGTGAGTCATTGTCTATTCATTTATACTATGTTTTTTACATCCTCCTCCACGTGGAAAAACATTATGGAAAAGCCACAAGACATATTTTCCAAAAATTAAAAAAAATAAATCCAAATTTAAAAATTAAATTTAAAATTCATCAAGTCATCTTGAATACTTTTGCAATAACCACCTTCGTGGTTCTTAAAGAGAAAAAGATGCTGTTAACTAAGTGCTATAATTGCATTAGCAAATATTTATTTATATTTTGTATACATTTCAAGATAATTAAATTTCTCGTGAAATTTTGCAAAGTTCCACTGTGCCGGACAAATGCGATCCACTGTACTCCACATAGCTGCGCCTGACCCACCCCACCCACCTCACGCAAATAGTTGTAAATTGTCGAAATCGCAGCTGGAAAAACAAAAAAATACAACTGAGAATGTTGCAATCGGGCGTAACCGACTGCGGAATAATCTGATCCGAGTGTAATACCAGCTGATAACAGCTGGCAAGCAATCGTCCTGTGGCCGAGGGCGTGGGCGTGGGCATGGGCTTTGGGCGTGGCCGGGGGCGTTGGGCGGCATTGTGTGTGTGCGCCTCGCCCATTGAATAATCAAAAATGTGCCTTTCATAAAATTGCGGAAGATATATTCTTTGCCGACTTTCAAGAACTTATCTTACCAATATTAGTATGGAGTTGCTAGTAAATTACCATTCAAATTTTGGTAACACTACCTCTAATATAGCGGGGAACTGAGGGTGCGTGTGGTAGATGCGTGTGGCAAGATACTAACAAATTAGGCGACTTTAGTTTTCAAATGGTGTAAATTATGTGTATTTATCGATTGCGCTTATCGATTATCGATTTTTGAGCGCCCCTGTTAGCGTAGCAACCCAATTTTAACACTTTGTCTGAGGCAGGCATAAAAAACATATAGATTTGAGGGTTATATTCATGCAGACGAACAGATACCATGGTGAAAACTAATATACTCAAATACCTTCGATAGCAGAGTATTAAAAGCAAGAAAATAGGTGAAAAACCAATGGATAGCTAAAAAAAAACGTTAGGTAGAGTGCTTGAAAAAAAGATTACAAGAAAACGTAACCAACAAGCTTAAAATGACAAATAAAGGATCAGCATTGCTTGAATTTTCAGAACGTATTTGGATTCCAGTTGGACGAGTATTTCCGACAAACATATTTCTACTAATGGTCTATATTCAAGAATGCCAATTCAACTTTAATATCGTATATGTTGCTGCCCTACTCCATTACTAGTTGCTAATAATATTATATCAAGAAAATCGCCACAACATAAAGATAGCTTACCATATTTTGCATTATTAATAAATGAAATAAATTAAAACAAAATAATTTATATATGTATGCATATATATACATATATATTCTACATGAAGCCATTGGAAAATGTTCAAGTGCTCGTTTCGCACATCTCGATGACTCCAAGGAAATTACAAAAAAAATATACACTGCTAATACACAAAGGATATTGCCGGGTCTTCCATCTTGAGCTCTTAGTCTCTGCAGCAGGGTCACCACAACCCTCCTCAGCATCCCCCACCCCCTGTCCAGCGTTACGACACTGTTATTCGAGCAGCCGATTTTAACCCTTTTTTCACGCAGCTTTCGCGCGAAATAAAATCGAAGCCCCACAATTTATTTGACCGGATTGTGTGTTTATGTGATTAGAGGTGTGCATTTGTGTGTGTGTGTGTGTGTGTGTGCCGAAAAATTAAATGGCTTTATTCATTTTTAGATCCTTGCAGTGGGCAAATTTGAATGGTGGAAGTCGCACTGATATATACGTTTTTGACCCTCCACAAACGAGGAAACTAGGAAGACTAGGGCCGAATGGGATAACTATATCATATAGCTGTCATACGAACATTAGGTCGAAAGATGAGCAAATGTTTTGCTTACCCAGCTACGAAGGAAGGAATAGGGAATTTGAAATGCAACTCAACCGGAGCAACTCGCATCGTGGCTTTGTTGGGGCTGTTTACAGCTGGCCGCAAGGCAACTGTTGCATCTATTGTTGCAGCCTCTGAGCGAGGTGCCTTAACACTTTCACTGCCTCAGTTAGATGAGCAACTTTTGTGGCCTTAAGCTTAACACTTCCATCACACTTTCATCACAGCAATATTTGAGACTAACTCAGACAAGTTCGAATGGAGTCCAGTTAAATATCATAAAGCGATTATTTTCAATGTCCAAAAGTGTTTCAAATTTTTCAGTTTCTGCAATGAGCTATTCTGTAGCTTTCGTAAAGCTATTTACAACGTTCCAAAAATAAGTACCGTGTGAGATAGACAAGATGAGGCATGCTTCAGCGAGATCGTGAGCTAATTTTGCAGTCGACTGTAAATGATGTGCTCTTGACCATGTTGGATGAGATTGGTAAGGAACGTCTAACTAAACGGCGATTATCGGAGCTGCGCCGATCCGCAGTGGAACCAGCAGTGGAACAGGCTCTCCGAAGAGCAGAAGGATAACAAGCTCGCAACAAATCGGCTACAAATAAAGCAAAGATCCTCAGAAAGACGATCTGCAGCTGTCCTGCAGCTGTCCACACAATAAATAAGTAAAATGTATATTTAGTTTTCGCTGTGCCTACGAAAGCCGTGTGTCATTGCTTAATGTTGCGGGAACTGGGTTACAGGGTATTTGCTAGTCGAGCAGCTTCTCCGCTGTTGTTTCGACACATTGTTGTCGGGAATCGATCCCTGTGTCAGTCTGGGAATGTGCATTGGCTGGCAGAGTGCTGTGAGGTAAGCGAGTTGCAAGTTGCAAGCTGCCAGTTGCAACCGAACTAGAGTTAAATGCCATCAAATGCGCTAACTGTATGTCGCCTGCTCACATCTAGTTTTTAGCTTATCGACAGCTCTTTACGCGGGAGTCTATAAATAACTGTGTTCTAATATGCAAAACAACTATTTATACATGTTATGACTAAGGAAATGTCTGACGGCAACTTATCACCCACACCTATTGATAAGAGCTAGAAGAAATCATATTCGAAAAACATTGGCTGATAATTTGAAATTACTCAACAGTGTGGAAGGAAATTCAATTTATACGCATTTAAATCGCGCATGTTTTTTTAATTTGATCAAATGTCAGTCAGTTCAGTGTTTTTAAAATGAATAGCGCCATCTGCTAGTCATACTAATAAGGTATGCTGAAAGCGCCATCTCTGCGTGTTTTTTAATCAGCGTTGCCAGACAATGTAGTTTCGGGAAGGCAACAACTACTAAATTACAATGCCATATGCAAGTATGAGTGCAAAGTGATGTAGCAATTCTTGATGTTATCGAATATTTTTCGCACACAGCTGATTTCAAATAATACTCATCCGAAAGCCTTTAAGGTAAATAGCAAAAAGCTGACTAAATATATAGAATACCAACATTTTGCATAGCTTTAATAATCAAAAACAATTCATATAAACAACAGAGTTGTCGCTCAAAAGGGCAAACATAATACCGAAAGGCTGCCAGCTAGCTGTATATAGAAATCAGCTGTCGATGTTAACAAGTAGTCGATACTTAATCGTTGCCGCTCACATTTGGCATGGTATCGAATGGTTCGATTGCTTGCGTATTTATTCAGTAGTTTTTTTGCGGCTCCAAAAGTCGGATGTGCTGATGGCGATTTATTTTATTTTTTTTGTTCTAAATACAAACATCAAATACGTGTGCTGCGTGTTGTTTATAAGTGCGCGTGCATCGAATGCAAATGCATCTGTCGCTCGAATCATAATTAATTAAATATCAAAGTGAACAATCCAACAAAAACACACAGTGTGACACAAACAGCAACAGAAAATCTCTTCTTCAGTTTTGACTCCTAGATGGGCCTTTGACGAAGCGAAGACGACAACAAAGTAACAAAACGCGGCTTTTGTTGCTGGTGCAGCTGCTTGTGCTATTCTTATTGGCATTGTTATTGTTGCCATAGCAGGAGCATCACCAAGGAATCGCAGCTAGAGCAAATCACAATTTAATGAGCCAACAACCCGCACGAGTAAATATCAATTTCATCTCAATTTGTCGCGTTCACAATATGTTCTCTGTTCGTTTACAACTTGGTAGCAGCAGCAGCGGCAACGCAAGCAGTGCCAGCGGCAAATGTCATTAGCATTTCTCTTCTATTCACATATTTCACCTCGAAAGTTAACTGAAAATCGTAATACCAACAACACCAATAACAACAAAAATATGACGCCAGAACGAATGTTTGTCCGTAATATTGAATAGTCAATTTCGGAAGACTTCATTTCACAGTTCTTGTAGACGGACCTAGCCCAAGAGCTGTGGCAACAACGTCAGCACACTAACACTTCCAACCAATTTTATTTGCTGTTGCTGTTGCTGTTGCTGTTGTTTGTGGCTTCTTTATCTGACGCCAGATCTATCTTCTTTTCAGTTGGTTCTGTAGAAAGAGCGAGACTTCTGTCTGCTGTTAAATATGTTCAGCTTTTTAAACTTTCTTTATCGATTATATTTGGATATTAATTATAAAATCGGCAATTTGTCGCATATTCACCAATACGTCCTACAAATATTAGATTCGCTCGTATTTAGACGATCTGAGTAAGAATTGTGGGTGTTACTTTATCTAATCAGATTAAGCCAAGAATTTATACGCTTAAACTTATCTGTTTCTAACGAAAAACAAAAAGTAAATCTCTCGTGTCTTTTAGTTCCCATTGCGTTTTGCACGTAATTCGTAAACGGTTTGTGGGCAGCAAGGTCATTTGCTTTGCTAAACCTCATTCCATAAATTAAGCCTTACATTGCCAATTTTATAAACTTTGCTATCAACGAAAAACTAAACACTTGCTTGCGCTACGTGCATATGTTGCCGAAAATACTTTACATGTGCGTGGCAACACTGCCATGGCGCCGCATAATAGGACCACTTCAATAGCAATGTCCCTATTAAAAATGCCTAAATAGGGTATTATGAAGTTTTGCAAATGTATGCAACAGGCGGAAAAGCACATTTTCATTTAGCAGTAGGAATGTAGAGATGTTGAAAAACATCGGCAAGGAAACTCTGAAATTGTCAAAAATGTAAATCCAATTTTCATATTACTCTAAGCTCACAACTATCTGGCATCTGAAAAGAGCTATGGTGGATAAATAGGGTATATCCATGCAAACCCTCTCTATCTCTTTCTCTTTCTCTTGACTGAAGCGCTCTCAGTTGTTATTCCTATACTTACAATGCATGCGTGTGTACTTGTCGGCTAGTGTGTATATTTATGTGTGTGTGTGCGTGTGTGCGTGTGTGTATGATGATTTGAAGTTGCTGTCGCACTTGATGGCGCTTCATTCGTTTGACGCACACGACCCTTCGTCGATGTCCGTCTCTTTCCGTGCGTTTCCCCTGCGTTTGTGAAACACTTTTGCTGGAATTTGTCAAAGTTTGTTGCACGCTTCGCAGTTGAATGAAATGCTGCTTCCCTATGTCAGGTATCCTGTAAACCTTAACGTCAAAAAACTCTTCAATGGCTATATCACCAGCTGCGTTCGTGCAGCAACAATTCACCCCATGTTTTGAGCAAAAGAATTCAACTTAAAATTCAACTGCAACCGCAACTGCAACAGCTAAAGTTAAAGTTAAAAACACGTTAAAGCATCTACGACCTTTATCTTTATCGATTTCTTTGTGTATATCTTTCCTGTCAACATAAATATGTAGTCGAATTCGAATTCGAATTGGCAAGTATGCAGTTTCTCGGAAACTTAGATATGAAAATAGACTTTGTTAATACGAATAGTATATATTAAAATTAAAACCAAGTTCGATTGTATGCCCAGGATGAGTACCGAGTATTTGGTAGTCTGGCACTTTTGCAGCAAGATAATTTTACTTGTTTTATTTATGTACATATTTCACTTGGCACTTGTTATATTTATACTCGGTGGTATGTGGCATGTGGCATGTGGCATGTGCAATGACACTTCATCTTTGCGGAGAGCGACGCATACGAAACAGACATCTTCAAACATCTCCCATTTGGCAGCTCCCAAAATGAAATTAAGCTACAAGCAGACAGCCAAGAGTCGGCTCGCACTGAATAACTGAAGAACTCAATAAGCCATCTCATTGCCATGCAAATTGAATGTTCAACTACACGAGAGACTTACACACACTCACACACACACACACACACGAACTTGAAGTCTGTAAACAAGTTGGTCAAATCAACATTGGAATGGCCCTTGTAATCCCAGCTATCCAGTTGTTTTTGGCAGTCCAGCTGTCCAGTTTGGTATCGAAATTAGTTATATTAAATTGCTATCAGTTTCACTTAATAATATATCACTTAATAATATACCATGTTAAAAAGCACGTAATTGCATATTAATATTTATTCGCTACTCTCGTATTGTTATTATTGTTACGTACGTAAAAGCGGTGACTCAACCTTTCCATGTTTGCCTCTCTATTGATAACCTTTAGAAATACCTCTCATTCGTGTTCATTCGCTTAAAGCGAAGCCAGCTATATTCTGTTATACAACGGATATTATTATTAATTGGAAGTGCTATTGTAACACACACAACATTTGCCCACTTGGAGCGCCCCTCTCTTCTTACTTAACTTTTAGAAATTTTAAAAATTTCCTTTCATTTCAAGTTATTCTTGTTTCTAGTTATTCTTGGCATGATGCAATCTAAACAAAATAACAAATAGCTCAAGCATGTTGCGAATACCTCATTTTGTTGCACAAACAACTTATTGAAACGTCTATTAGCTTTGTGGGAATTGATAGACCAATGCTTCTTTCATCGTAACCTTATCTTTAAACATGTTTACCAATATCTATCAATAGCTATTTTAGGTTTTTCCTTTAGCCTGTGCGATAAGTGTTAAGTATTAATTTAAGTGATTCATAATAAAATACTTACATATTTTCATTTAAAATGATCGCCTAGAGTTCAATTAAACTCCTTATCGACTAACAATAGGTCAATAAACACTTGTCGTTCTATTTTTTATATACATATTCACGCTTATGCCATTTCCGGACGGCTTGAAAATGTGTTTTATTTGAATTTTTATTTTTTTTTATTTTCGTTTTTAGTACAGATTTTTATACGCTCAGCATATGTTGCGACAATCTTATTTGCAGTCCCCATATGCCCGCCAGTTAGTTTAGCGGTTATCTGTTATCAGAGTTCATGGAAATTCAATCGATATTCATTATCAATTTTGTGAGTATCGAATGTGATCTGTACACATTCATATCCTTTTGATGTTCAGTTAAATCATACTCCAAAAAGATGAACAAACACATAAACATTATCGATTTGAGTATAAGTTCAATATTTCAAATTTGATTGATTTCATTAATATGTAACTCGACGGTTGACCTCATTCGCCAACGTATTCTCTGCAACCATAAAGTGGGTTAAATCCAAAAATTTACGCATTGCGATTCATGTGTGCTCGTACACATTATATATATATATATATATATATATACATTTTCTTATCAGCACTTTTTCATCAATGGGCTAAAGAGCGGCCCATTAACGACCCGAAAAATAATTAAGCAAACTTGCCTCGTCGGCAGCTTGCGCAAGCCCGATCATATTTAAATTGGCTGTTGGACAAATTGCAGCTTAGTGCCATATGTACATGATATGCTCTCCCAACTGGAGTCGCTGCTGCGTTGCGCTAAGCTGCTCTGCTGCAGCGCTGTCGAAACAAGAAGCATTCGCATCGATTCGGAGAAATTGCTGGAATTCCGTTGATTAAGCGGCTGTTTCTAGCCGCGGGTCCTGCGCCACTGCACGCCTCGATTGTCGCAACAAAGTTTTAATGGGCTCTCATGAAAACGCGAAGTGCCTTCAAAATGGGACACGTAGCCCTATACCATTTTGATGTCATTAGAGCTGCCTGTCTGCCTGCCTGACTGCCTGCCTGCCTCATCTCTCACCATTATCATTATTAAAATGAGCATTATGTTCACAATCACGATGTTTTGTTGAATGATAAGCATTGCAGCAAATCAAATTGAGTGAAAAGAAAAAAAGCGAAACGCGAAACGTGAAAATTCGAATGAAATCAAAATCTAGCACACTTATCAATTTTACAGCCTGTTGACCCGCCTCTTCCCTCTCCACTCTCCCCTGTGGACAAGCCGCGCCGCTCTCAGCGACTCATGTTCGACAATGAAATACCAACGGAAACTTTGTTGCCAATTTGCATACAATGCAGTTCGCAGTTGGCCATTTAGAATCAGATTTTAATACCCTCGAAGAGGCTTTTCTAATATTGTCATGAGCTATGCGACGCATTGATTCTTTCTGTTTATATCTCTGTCTTCATAAAAATTTTAAGCATATCAATCTGGGAGAACTTTTATCAGCATCAGACAAATTGGAATACTATATCATAAAAGAAATTGACAAACTTTCCTGAACTTACTCGTCAAATATAAATCTTTAAAAGTGAAGGTTGTGAACTTTTCTAATTTTTCAGGATGTTTTTTCTCCATGTGTTCATACACACGAGAAATTCCCATAGTAACTTTTTGTCAACCTATATTATTGTTAAACATTAGTGTTTTTAGATTTCACATATACAACTATAATATATTTAACAGCTGTTTTCAGGATATATCGCAGGCGTGCTCACTCGACCACAGCACTCTTACTTGTTTAATCAAAATTAGTTCAAATTGTTGCTTCTCTGCGTCAGTTCAAACTGCACTCGGTAGCATTCCAGAGTATTGCTCAGTTGGTTAACTCTAACAGCCATATTCTTATATTTTGTAGGTTTAGTTGCACAATTTCGTACTCAGTTTTTGCGGTACATTGTGGTTGTGGGTGGAATGTTTGGGCTTTCAATTTCCTTTACCCTGCATTCAAGTACAATAAAATAGCTGACGCTAGCTCTGACATCGACGGCGACAGCGACGCTGCCGCCAATCGCTTTGATCGATACACATCCACATCCAACTGTTGTGCCATCCCGTTTGTTCTTCGTTGTTATTGTTGCTTTGTTGTTGCTTTTGCTGCTGCTGCTTCTGCTGCTGCTTCTGCTGCTGCTTCTGCTGCTGCTTCTGCTGCTGCTGCTGCTGCTGCTTCTGCTGCTGCTGCTGCTGCTGGTGTGGTTGTTATATTGCCGGTTGGGGTTCATTGACTTCTTTGAGCATATGTTTTTGATGTTATTTCCATTGTTTTGCTGTTTGGTATACGGTTGAAGTCTGGTGTTTGTTGTTGCTGCTTAAGTGTGTTAATTTCTTCTTGGGTTTTATTTATCCATTTATCGTTGGCTTGGAAATTAATAAAATCGTAACTAATACATACCAATAATACCAAATGCACATTTATATATATACATATATATATATATATATATGCATATATATAATAATATATAATGTAAGAGTCATTACATGCAACGCCAAATGAAGTCTGTTCTCCTGGGTTATATTAATATTATAATAGTAATTTTAGTTGCCGGTAGTACCGTTACCATACTGTTATTATTTTTATACTCTGATACACCCTTAAAGCTAGAGCTAGAAGGCTAAGAAATCGATAAAATCGATAATTACAAATCTCCCACAATTTTAAAGCTACAGTCACCAAAATTGGTTGGTAGGTTATTGTCGTCCTTCAAAGATCGGCATCGGCCACGTCCACCTAGGAACCTTCTCTAATATTTTTTTCTGACACGCCCACCAGTCTCCAAAATTCCCGAAATCTCATATCGCTGGCAATTTAAAAGCTAGAGCTATCGAACTTGCAAGGTGGGTTATTAAGAAACTTCTCCAACATTTTTTTTTCGGCCACGCCCAAATTTGCTCCAAAAAATGCACAAAAGTCTGTATCTTCCGCAATTTGGAAGGCAAACCTGGAGGATAGATTAGGATAGATCGGTATTTCTTGGGTACACCCAGCCGACACCTGATATCAGATAGTATTACTTAATCTTACTATTATAATTATAATAATTATTATTATTATTACTTTACTACCCTATAAAATTTATGATACTATTACTAATATTATTATGATATCAACTTGGTACTGCGGATAGTTTACTTAAGAGCTGGCTGGTACTCAAATTGTCTTGTAAAATGATTGATCTACCTTTGGCTTGTCAGGTTAAACCACTAAATGAGAACATAGACTAACAAGTGCCGTATCTCTCACATTCTCTCTCTCTCTCCCTCTCTCTCTCTCTCTCACTCTTTCCCACTCACACTCTCTCCTGTTGCAATCAGTACGCAAGCAGAACAAATCTCACTTGCCCGCCAAGTTCAATGCACTGTCTAATTTCATTTCTCAATCAATATCGAGCATCGAACCTGTGCTGGAGAGGGGCGTAAGCATTCATTTTCACCATGGTTGACATAACAAATTGAATTATAACATTTTACTCAACATCCAACGAGGTTGGATTGCTGTTCTTATTCTCATTCGTGGCATCGTGTGTATGCGCTGAAACGTTCAGTTTTAATTAACACATTGCTGCCTCGAACTTTCGACTCAGTCACTTTAAAAACTCGGCACGCTTCACTGTGCAAACGTGGTGGAGTGCGCACTGTGGATTCGCTGGCATCCATCGAGTACTGTAAGTTCTGTAAGCTTGACGCTATCTCTGTCTCGCTCTCTCTCTCTCTCTCTCTCTCTCTCGCTCACTCCCTCACTCGCTGCGCTTAACGGCGTATTGAAGGGCGAATTCCCATAGGTCTGGCCAAGCTAGGCCAGATAACACTGGGACTGAGGCTGCGGCTGCGGCAACAGCTGCTGCGCATCGTGCATACTGTCCAAGTAATTTATAATATGAGCGACGTGCTGATAAATGAGCTGTCGTTGCGCCAGTTGCTAAATACTAACCAGCCAGCCGCGCTTAGTTAGACAAACCTAACAAAAAAAAGCCACAAAACAATACAGATAGCTACAGAAGAAGACAGACAGAGAGAGAGAGAGAGAGAGAGAGAGAGAGAGGGAGAGGGAGAGGGAGAGAGAGAGAGAGAGAGAGAGAGAGAGAGAGCCGGAGAGTCCAGCGCTCAAAGGCAGCGATTCGGTTCGCTGCGCCGCTGGAAGCCTTCAAAGCGCTCCAACTGCAATTTAGAACAAGGTCTTTAGACTGCCATTAAGGCACTTTACGTTCCGGCACAGCATTCCGTATTCGCCATCAAATCATCAACACTTCCCGGCTGCAGCCCCCAAGCGTGGCGCAACATTATTTATGCAGATTTTTTTGTGAAACAAAAGCTTCCAACTTAAACTGTCGCAAACGTCCCCGCCAACGCACCGAGCGCAACAAGCGTGAGAACTAGCGCCAGCTATTGCCGGCACAGTGGTGCCTCTTTCATTCTATGAAATGCCATAAGAGCTACGGAAATCAAAAAAGTGAAAACTTACTTAATCATTGTGCTTAGGGTGTTTAATAATTTAAATGAAAATAACATTTAACAAAAGAGGTGCTCGACTAGTGCCCTATTCAGAACTGAGAGAGATGATACAAGTATTAAGAACTATACTATTATTATAATCTTAAACTGAAAGCAAAAACGTATCAGCCGTGAATAACTCAATTGACTTTGAAACTGGTTTTTATCGTTCTTGCGATACTCATGATATTCTTGTAAGATTTAAGTCTGGGCTCTCTCACTCGCTTATATGATCTCTCTCTCTCTCTGTCTTCTATCTTAATCGATCTTGCTCTCTCATAGATTCAAAGTATATATCGTATTAAACATTAGATAGGTTCAGTACATTTGCGAGACACTGTGCTAAGGGCCACACACAAAATGCGATGCCATTAAGCTTAAGTTGGGGGGAAAAAAACACACACAAAAAGAAAAGTGCTAGACGAAAACCCATCAAATAAAACAAAACTCTTCACATGCATAAAACTAAATGTGGATATGCTCGTCTGTGTGTGTGTGTGTGTGTGTGTGTGTGTGTGTGGGGTGTGGGTGTGAGTGTGAGTGTGTTTTATGGCGCATATGTGGCTGTAGTATGTGTGAGCCTTGTAAGACTGGACTGCTGTTTGGCAATACAATCAAATTTACACGCTTATTAATTTTTACAAGACTTTGTCCGACACTTGAGCAAACCAGCAGCAGCATGAGCGATGAACAACAACAACAACAACAACAATAGCAGTGCACACAACAGAAACAACAACAATAACACCAACAATTCTGCCTTTTGTAAGGTTCCATCGTGTTTACCATTCGCCAACAGCAACACACACAAAAGCACACACGCACATCCACACACACACACACACACACAGGCCCATGTCTATACTACTATTGAAAAGTAGTTGTATCGTTTGGTGGCGGACGGGGTTGGATGAAAAAAGAGCTGGTAGCTGTGAGGCACCTCTTCAAACAAATATTCAACTTGTATTTTGTTGTTGTTGGCTCATATTTTGTGCACTGCCTGCTGGGAGGGAAGCAGGGACAGAGACAGAAGGGGGGGCATGTGGTATGGGGCGGTTCTATTGGTCTAGTATTTCTACTCGAAAAACTTTTGAGGCTCTTTGGGCGATGCTCTGACCGAGACACGGATCCAAAAGGGACAGGAGCGAGAGGAGAGAGATACGAAGAGGTCAAAACTGTGGCCAGGATATTGCTGTATGCATTTTGGGTATTCATGGAAACGTATAAGCGACGTAATGCCATGCAAAATATGGCCAAAGCACAATTTTTATATATTATTTTGTCAAGAAAGTATATGAACAGGGACCTCCTGTCATGTCTGTAAAATAGTATGTCATGTGTGTGTACACAAACACACACACACACACACACACACACACTCATGACTTCAAAAGGACGACGGCGCACAGCAGACCACATATTTGTTGTTGGTCCAGAAGTAGTTTGAGTTGTTTTGGGAGTGTCCAACAAGTATAGTAAAGCCGTCACACGCACACTAAAGCGTATGTGTCTAATCAGTAAAAAGGGCACCGCAGATAAGGTGCAAAAAATGAAACAAATTGGATGCTTTCATAATAAGTTTATCTTGAAAATAAACCTTTGGAAAATGTGCAAAAAAAAGAAGTAGAGAAAAAAAAACAACAAATATAATATGAAACATATACAAAAAACTCAGAAAAGTATCTGTAAAAAGTATGTCACTTAAAAGTTATGCAATTAAAAGATTAAATATCCTAAGTTTGTTGCTTCTTGAAAGTGATAAGAATTGCATACTTAGAACTTTATTCCGTTGACAGCCGTAAAGCAGTAAAGAATGCAAATAGCTACTGTGCAAATCCTTATTCATGAAGATAAAATTCAATTTACCTTGTAAATATGTAAAGTTGTAGAATTTGGTAAACAAATTTAACAGCTTTTCTTTTAGCAATTTTGTTGAAAAGAATTTCATAAATACGTTTTCAGTATCTTCTTTTTGCTACAACTTAAGTCTGTTCAAACCATATTATTATATTCTACAGCTTTTGTGTGTGCTCCTTTGCATTCTTTTTTTTTTACTTATTTGGTTGAATTATCTCAAACGTGTTCTAACAACGTTCTATAAAAAGTCGTGTGTTATTGCCAACCGATAATCAAATACACTTACTGTGGGTCTTGCGACAGGACAACGCCTCCAAGCATACCAGCATGAGGGTTCTTTCCTTGATTAATTACAGTGCTATTATTGTTACCGGAAGGAAAGAAGTCTGCTTTTTTTTTCTTTTTTTTTAAAAGCTTAGAAATTTTAGCGTACATTTTTATAACGAAATGCTTGTGCAACTTTAACTGAGCATTTTAGCGTCAAGTGCTGCCTTTCACCGAAGATAGCCGCGCTCCTCCAAGCCATCGAACCACCCAGCCAGAGTAAGAGGCAAAGTCAGTGGCGGGGCAGATGCTGTGACGAATGTCGCGCCAACATCATGCACTTAACTAAGTATATGGCCACTATATGGTCGACACTTGAGCACTTGAATGACGAACACTGCACACAACTCCTGGGACTGGGAGTGGCGGGGGTTTTTTTTTGAGCAGTAGTAAGCCTTATGCCGTAAGCAGCTTAAGCGATCCATGGATTGTTTGCCACAAGTCACGTCCATGTGGCAAATAACGGACTATGTGTGCATTATGTAGAAAGAATTTATAGATGTTTGTAATCAAATATTCCTAGCAAACGTAATAAATATGTTTCACATTATTTACACACACACACACAGACACACACACACACACATTGGAAAGCACATACAATATACAAAACAATATTTCATTGGACAAATATTTCAAGATGTTTGACTTTGTTTGCAGCTCCATGTGGTGTGTGTGTGTGTATGTGGTGTGTGTGTGGTGTGTGTTAGTGTTATCTGCTATCTGTTGCCTACCATCAAAGTAGTTTTTTGGTTTCTGTTTGATTGTTTGTATACTGACATTTGTACTAATAGTTCTTAATTTTGTCTATTTCTATTTTTGCTTTCACAGCTATGACGGAGGAAATAACTGGCAATTGGAGCTATTATGTGTACATATCACTAACATTGGTTCCAGTCTATTTGGCATTTCAGCTCATTAAGTTTTTGGGCTGGCAGCTATTCGTGAACAACTGAGCAAATAACCAACATTACCTGACAACAATAACATCACCAGTCGCCTGACAGCAGCCTGAAGAGGAGTCACAATCAAAATTTAAATTGTAATTGGAATTGTGGTTGAGAATTTGGGTGTTGGGTTTTGGGGGTTAGAAGCCGGAAGCTGGCAGCTGGCAGCTGACTGCTGACTGCTGACTGCTTGCACCTGCGAGTCATCGAGCTGCCGCTGCAGTTTCAAAAGGTGCGTAGTCACTTGAAGGCAGTCGCTGCTGTCAGTCGAGAGTCGTCAAGAGTGCCGGAAAGTACTGCTGTGGAACACTGAGAACCATGTAAGCATTGCTAAAGTCGAGCCTGAGGCAGCAGCCGCTACAAATAATTTGAAAAGTATTTAAATATGCTTATGACTGAAGTTTTTTACTTTTGCAGAGACGGCGACAGAAACGCTTAAAAAGCGAATCCAAAAGAGAGAGAGAGAGAGAGTAAATGAGGCAAAGCTAGTCAGAAAGTTGAAGACAGATAAAGTTTCATCCAGGCAGCCAGATCCTTAAGCATAGGCCCCTCTCCCCCCTCCCCCACCACACACACTGTGGCGGTAATATAAAACATAATTTGCTTAAGTAAATATGTTTAAAATGCAATAAAAAACGACGCAGCCCAGAAAACAGATAGCGGAGAAGCAACGTAAACGATAAACCCCTGCACAGGCCACAGCTGTTTACGCATTTGTAGTTGAGTGTAGAAATTGAAGTCAGAGTGTTAGTTGCTGCTGGCAGATGGTCATGCTGACCCCAATGGGACGCTGAGAGGGCGTGAGAATGGACAAAGGCAGATAAGGTCGAGGAAATGCAAAGCAATCAACGTCATAAACAAACGTCAGGAACAGCAGAAGGAGCAGGAACAGGATCTGAAACAGCAGCAGCAGAAGCAGCAGCAGCCGGAGAAGAGTGGATGCTCCAAAGACGCAATCATATTGCCGTGGTAATCTCCAACTACAATAAGTAAAACAAGAAGAAGAAGAAGTAACTTTAACCGGAACAGCAATAGCCGCAACCCAAAGCCAGTCAAAGCAAGCCAAGTGCAAATAGAAGCGGTAACTGTTCAAGAAAGCAATCCAAAACTGGTAGGCGTCTGTCGGCTGCAGCTCAAAAAAAAGAAAAGAAAAAACCAATTTGCATACTTAAGCTGTGTAACGTCCGGCAACGGCTGCTATTCTGCAAAGGAAGTCAGTCAGCCAAACGGACTCATTGCTGTCAGTCAGTCAGTTAGTGAGTCGAATCAATAGAGCAAGGCAAATAGACAAGTGGAGCGCACTGGAGCTGGACTTGAACAGTTTGCTGATTGAAATCAAAAAGCAGTTATCTTCACACCTCAGTTGGCCGCAAGCAGCAAAGCAACCAATCAGCAAGCGACTCACAAGATGCGTCTGCCATATCGCAACAAGAAGGTCACCCTTTGGGTGTTATTCGGCATAATTGTTGTCACCATGTTCCTATTCAAATTCACCGAGCTACGCCCAACCTGCCTATTCAAAGTGGATGCCACAAACGATATGTCATCGCAAATGGTGCGCATGGAGGTAAGAAAATACATAAGCATACATATACATACTATATATATATATGGATATATATATATATATATAGACATGCAATATATCACACATCCAATCACACACACACACACACACACACACACATGAACGGAACGGAACGGAACTCAACTGGAGTATTTACACTTGTGGGTATGTACGCATTTAGAAGGGACCAGTTGCCTGGCGACGATTGCAAATGATAAATCAAAGTGTGGCAAGAGCAACACCAACAACAATCCGAAGCAGCAGCAACAGTTTCAGCATCTATGTGTCGCCTCTATATAGACCCAAAGGAGAGGATAACTAATTTCATGTTGACTGCACACGCTGACCTGACCGCAAGTCATTGGGGAATTTGCTGGTTATCGGATGCCTGAACATCATTCTCTAAATACAAAAACAAAATGATAGTAGTAGTGGTGCTGGTGACTAGTGGTTAGATTGCTGTTAGCCTATGAATTGATCGTCATTTATCTTTAAAGTATGGCAAATAGCTGAACTGCCACTGTACAGCACTCATTGCTCTTAAATAGCCTAAGAATTTCAATGTGACCACAACAACGCTTGCCCCAATTTCTAATTGCCCAAATCAATAATTCATTATTAGGCCACATTCTGTGTTTGCGCTTGTCACATTCTTATCGCATCACAGCGGTCATCCGATTAGACCAAAACATATGTACATATTTATATATATATATATATACGTATGTGTGTGCGCTTCTGTCAGATAGCGCTTCCCCTTATCGAATCGATTTCCCCCAAAATGTGGAAGATACCACAGAGATAACCAATCGTCAAATCGCTAAGCGACAAAAAAGTATGTTCCTTTTTTTCTAATATAATTTCACGCATATATTGCCCGCAATGATTCAGCAATTTTAAGCGGCTGATATTATGGACTTGGGACTCTTGAGTTTAACGCTTTTCTCAAGCCATTTTTCAAACTGCGCAGGAAAATCCTTTAAATTGACATTAATGCGACAGGCACGCAAAAGGTTAACGGGCTTCTGTTACCAATACACACACACACACACATGCACACACACACACGCACACACACACACGCACACACACACACATACGCAACTGTCTATTTTTCGTGTGTATGCGACAACTTTTAGCCTCCGCAAATTCAGTTGGCATCAGCGTCACTTGCCTGACATCCAGGCAGCCCCTCATCCCTCATCCGTTCGCCCCATAATTATGATCATTATCATCGTGGAAACACGTAATTTTTACCAGCAACTTTTCTCTAATTTAATTTAATTTCTTTTTTCTTTCCATTTTTTTTTGCTTTCGCCACCTGGTTTCTGGCTGTATACGGCCCAGAAATACGTCACAGATGACAATCAGCGCGTTTATTCATACAACCGTGAGATGCCATTAATATTCATAGGCGGTGTGCCCAGATCTGGTACGACATTAATGCGCGCCATGTTGGATGCTCATCCGGATGTGCGGTAAGTTTGCCACGGTGTGTCCTTACCCCAACACGTACCCACTCAAGCATACAAGCATTTGCATGCATCCACGCTACTGGCCACATTTCACTTTAAGGCAAAACAGTTGAAGTCAACAGGTCAGGCTTTATAGATTATCCAAAGTTTGTTGAAGCCATTTAAACCAGATGCTCGTTTGAGTAGAGTAAAATGAATTAAAATTAATATATATATATATATATATATATGAAGAGTGAGTGAACGGCATAATTTTAACGTTTGCATCTACATTTTCTCATAAAATAAAAAAGACTTTCTATTTGATGAATTTTTTTTCCGTATATTTAGAAATTATTATTAAAAACTAGAACATTTTTCTGGAGCCTGCAATTAATTACAAAATAAGTAGCTATACATTTGAAATCGATTGGGCGATTTGAAATGTGATGTAAATTTTTATGTATGTATGCAAAAGTTGATTTGTTGTTTACGTTTACTCAGAAACACTGGCAACGAAATCAGAAACACTGGCAATCCAATAATCGCTGGGTTTATTCAAAAATAATTAAATGTAGATTTCGCGTGCCCAGGATAAATGTACGCTCTTGTTTGCTGTTAATTCATAATACAATCTCAATTGATGGACGTGAGCCGGAATGGGGGGAAACGCCATAAGACAACATGGTTTGCTCATATTCGAAGCATGTTTATCACATGACATGATGGATGGGTCCATTTAGGTTGAAGGCGTCCGTGTGGCGGGCTTGTTTAGATTAGTTTTCGTTACGCATGAGTAATTAGCCACGACGTCCTCCACACGAGCGAGGTGCAAGAAAATCCTTAGAGAGGATGTGGATAAAAAGAGATGAGTGCGAAAGCAATTGGGGGGCGTTATTTGTTTTGTCTGCTTATTTTAATAGCAATTTGCATTTTTTACAGTACTGATTCTTGTCTGTCGAGTCGTAGCTACTGACTTGTGCTTGGCTATTGCTTCCTGGATCCTGACTCCTGCGTCCTGGTTCATGACTGCTGACAGAATTCAGCGCCACTTTTTCTGATGGCTGCACAATTTCCGCTATTTAAAAACTTACTTCCGACCCAAGCAAGAGGCAGGGACGCATATAGTTAAACTTGTACCAAAAGCTATATATATGCAGCTACAAATACATGAAAAGATTCATATATCTATGTATGAGTCTGTCTGTGTGTGTGTGTATGTGTGTGTGTGTGTGCTTAAAATATATGTACCTATTCCAACACTGCTTTTTTGCGCTGGCCTCGTTAGCTTTTGTTCGTCCGATTTGCATATAAGCCACGCGCATGTAATTGCTCCAAGATTATATATATATATATATATATTTATATATGTATGTATATATATATGCCGCCTTTGTCTAACTTCAGTTAGCCGAAAGAGTGTGGAAACTATGAGAATCGTGCTCTCAAAGTCCATGCAAGTTGAGAAATTTCTATGGAGCCACATTGCCATTAAGCTTAAATGCTCCTCTGTGAATTTCGAGCAAATGAGTGAATTATAAAAACTGGATATAGGACTGCGATTGGCGAGGGTACTCTCTACTTGGAGGTACCCTCAGTTATAGTTGATTTTTAAAATTAGTATTTTAACACTTACATAGATCGTCATCAAAGAATCAGGCAACAAAGTTCACATTCTAAAATGTACATATCGAAAACTAACTGTCGTAATTCTACTTGGATCTTGGTCGATCGTGTTAGCGCAGAAAATTCAGAAAAATCAGAAATATATTTCTGATTTGAGCTATATATATATATACACCTATATCTATATCCATATCTATATCTATGTATATTAAAGTTGCGTATTCTTTCAACAATGCGTTGCAGGTACCCTCAAAAGTATGCTATCATCTTAGGTATTCAGCAATTTATTCATTGACCTAATGACTTTTAATGTATTTAGACTAGATTTCCGTCAGCTATTCAAAGTGATTGGATGTATGCATAACTGTTACCCCATTCAATGTAATTAGCAAATTTGGAAATTAATTGCACTTCCATAGTGAAACCCAAAGAGAAATCACATTAGTCGACTTAATCGATTTCGCTTAAGTTTCACTGGGATTCGCTGAGTTTCTGTTGTTGTAGTAGAAGTAATCAACATCAGCTAAAGTTAGACATGGTCCACAACTTTTCTTGAATCGCAGTTCCCAAGCATTTTCAGTGCATTGTTAATTTGCAAATTAAATGACCCAAAAATAAAAAAAAAAAATGGAATAAAAAAAGCAATTCAACTGCAAGCCAACATAGTTCGCTAAGTAAAGCTCACAAGTTTGCGTACGCTTCGAAGGCTGAATGCTGGTCTAAAATGTGGCAAACTAAAATTGCCACGTATAGCGTTTCAATGTTGGTGCTAGGGGCTAGAGTCTTCTGGAGTATCCGTTTCCATTTAGTCGATTGTATTAGCAAAGGTCCAGGCCTGCAACGGACAACGATGCGGTGGTGGGGCCTGTCAAACATCATTGTTGTGCACTGCTGTTTTGTAACATGGCTTCGCATCCTCATCCTCATGTTCAACGTTCTTGTGCTCGTCCTCGTCCTCGTCCTCGTCCTCATACTCATGCACATACCCATTCCCATTCACATTCCTATCATCCTTCCGCCCTTCGCGTCCTTGCTTATTCGCTTTTGTATGTCTCATCCATTTAGCTGCGGGCAGGAGACGCGCGTCATTCCGCGCATTTTGCAGCTACGCTCGCACTGGCTGAAGTCCGAGAAGGAGTCGCTGCGACTGCAGGAGGCCGGCATCACCAAGGAGGTCATGAACAGCGCCATCGCACAGTTCTGCTTGGAAATCATTGCGAAACATGGCGAGCCGGCGCCGCGCTTATGTAACAAGGATCCGCTAACGCTCAAAATGGGCTCCTATGTAATCGAGCTATTTCCCAATGTAAGCCACACATAGCATACATTCACACACACACACACACACACACAGACACACACACACACACACACACATGCATGTACATATAGTGTAGTAGTGCACATAAAGTGTATCGTTTGCACACACATATTCACTCTTCTATTGTCGGTATACGCAGGCCAAATTCCTGTTCATGGTGAGGGATGGACGGGCGACGGTTCATTCGATTATATCCCGCAAGGTGACAATCACCGGCTTCGATTTGACCAGCTACCGTCAGTGTATGCAGAAATGGAACCACGCCATTGAGCTGATGCACGAACAGTGCCGGGACATTGGCAAGGACCGTTGCATGATGGTGAGTAGTTTCCATGGGGAGTTGAGTCACTGCATCCTCACTAGATTATTTAATTAATTAAAGCAATCGAAATTGCTGATATTTGAGAGTAATTATTCTATTCTCGAAAGTAATTACGTTAATGATCGTAGGATAAATCCATTAGACAATCACGATTATATATATGTATATGTATAATCAGCTAATTAACTAGATAACCAACTAATTATTATATCTTATTGTACTAGGTGTACTATGAGCAGCTGGTGCTGCATCCGGAGGAATGGATGCGCAAAATTTTAAAGTTCTTGGATGTGCCATGGAACGAAGCGGTGCTGCATCATGAGGAGTTCATCAATAAGCCAAACGGTGTACCGCTATCCAAGTGAGTAATTGATGTCCAAGTAGCCGCAGCAACAGCAGCTGCTGGTTGCCTCCTAAATTCAATGGCCATTTAATTTGCCCCTTTCTATTGGTAATCCGCTCATGCGTGCGCAGAGTGGAACGATCCTCGGATCAGGTAATCAAGCCCGTCAATCTTGAGGCGCTGTCCAAGTGGGTGGGACAGATACCCGTCGATGTGGTGCGCGATATGGCTGACATTGCGCCCATGCTCTCCGTGCTGGGCTACGATCCGTATGCGAATCCGCCGGACTACGGTAAGCCAGATGCATGGGTGCAGGACAATACATCTAAGGTATGTGCAACAAACAATCAAACAGGCAGACAGCCAGGCGAGCAGACAGTCAAGCAGGCAGGCAGGCAGACAGACAGACAGACAGACAGGCAGATAGTTAATCGAGCAGGCGCAATGGACACACAAAAACAGTCAACCGATACCTTTACCCAATCCCATTTCCATGTCCATGTGCATTCCCGTTCCCGTTCCCGTTCCCATTTCCCACATTTCCACATCCGTTCTACCATGCCCGGTCCAGATATATTCCCAAAGCATTCAACATGGCGCCCATCCTTTTTGTTGTCATTTCAGTTAACATTCTGTGTTGTCATTTCGGTGCGCTCCGCTTTTTGTAATCGTTCCTCCAGCCAGAGTTGTAGCTGTTGTTGTTGTTTTTTTTTTTTGGTGTCGTTTGTTGTCGCCATTGTCGTTCTTCTGTTGGCTTCTGTCATTGCCATATTTTGCACTTTTGCTTTGTGGCTACGATTACAGCATTGTTGGCCAAATCCTCAGTTTCTCACATATCTGCCCTTTCACATACATATGTATGCCCTGCACAACTTATTTGTGCATATCTGTATATCCTGTTCAATGTTACCCTTCGTCTGTTTAAACATAAGCCCGATTCAATGTTACCATTTCTTTTTACATTGTTGATCATTCTCCATTTTTTTTTATATAAATTTGATATGCGTTAATTAAGTATGCTTTTCGTTTAATTTAATTTATGTGCAAATATATATAATTCATCATCAGATTTAAGATATATCCTAGTCCATCAAGATCTCACTCTCTTACTCTATATAGTCGATATTAGTATAGTCTGGCCGTCTTACTTGTTACCCCTGATTTTGTGTTTGATTTTGTTTTGTTTCGTTTCGTTTGTTTGTTTCTTGCACTCGCCTTTTTTGCACTCTTGCATTTTTTTATTATTTATTTATTTGTTTTGTATTTGTGCTTTTTTTAATTTTTATTTGTTTCAGCCACTGCATAAGGCTTTGTTGGTATTGCTCTTGTTGTTGATGTTTTTGAAGCTGTGCTTCCTGGGGTGGCACACGCACACACGCACACACACACACATACACAGGGGAGACAAATGCGGGCCACAGTATCTGTGCATGTTGCACAAGCAACCATATTGATAACCACGTTGATAATGACGTTGGCTCCATGCCTGGTGGGATATCAGATGCATTTCGTTTGGTTTGGGGCACGTTTAGCTTGCAAAAATATACAGTTGCATATGTATGTGTCTGTGGTATACATAAAGAAAAACCTACACAAAAATTTAGGTTTCTTTGGTTGCATGCTTATTTGCTGCCTGTTGCAAAGTGGGTCGCGCATACATTCTCCTGCTGTGTGCCCAACATATAGAAACACACATAAAAATGCAAATATGTATAAATAAACATATTTAAAGAATTGTTTAAAGAACAAAATAAGACGACCCACTTTACAAACTAGCAGCTTTTAATTCATTTGTCTGTAGTTATTTTATATTTTATTTAACACTTAGCCTCGGGTCAAATGCGTAGATTGAAAACTAAAAACTGTAAATACACATTTATTATTCACATTTATTGTATACAGAAAAACAAGCAAATTCGAAAAGCCTTGGGAGACTCTTAATATGCACATATAAAAAGCTTAATAATAACATTTTTTGCTGCGTTCAAAAGAAACTGTTCATTATGAACCGAAATAATAAATTACGTGCAACTGCAACCGCAGCCGGAGGCAAAAAACAAAAAAAGCTCGCATTGCACATCCTGTCGTGTGAAGTGCTGCACAGCTGCTGTTTTCCATGGGCGCGTTAAATTAGCGGCTAATTAATTAGAGCAGCTCAACTGAGTCAAGTCGAGTGCTGAGTGGTGCATGCCGCGCGAGCGTGGAATGGAGCTTGGGGTGGACGCATCCTTTTGGGTACAGGGTGTTTGGTTGTGCATGCCGCCCGCTTCAGCTTGACAACTTGAAGAGGCCGACATTTGCTCGAGGACTGCTCATAAATTAAAATTTTGCAAACAACTGACAAGCAGCTGCTGCTGTTGCTGCTGCTGCTGCTGCTGTTGCTGTTGCTGCTGCAGCTGCAGCTGTTGTTGCTTTTGTTTGTGCTGCCGTTACATGGCTCTTAACGCTCGGTCGGTTGGACGGTCGAACGGTTGGTTGGTTGGATGGCTGGATGGCTGGATGGTTGGCTGCCAGCTGCAGGTGATTCAGCTGGTGCGGTTGAAAGCATTGTGTTCAACTCCATTTGACTGAACCGTTGATTTTATTTATATATTTTTTTTTTTTTTTGTTAGATGCTGTCACATGGCAGCTCGCTCTCACTACGGCAATTTCTGTCAGACAAACTGTAATAACTGTGTGTGTGTGTGTGTGCGCGTGTGTGTGTGTGTGTGTGTGTGTGGCATTACGCAATAAATGCCAATTTAAATTGCCAAGAAAGGAGACACAGCAATCTGTAAATATTTGTGTTTGCATACATATATGTATATATATATGTATATATATTTAAATATGTGTGTGTGCGTGTGTGTGTGTGTGTGTGTGTGTGTGTGTGTGTGTGCGTGTGTGTGTGTGTGCATGTGTGTATGCGTGTCTATATATACATTTGCATGCAATCGAAATGGTGGTTATTAGTCCTGAGCTACATGCCCCAAACAGTTAGCCTGCCACTGTTTGGGCTGTTTGGAGACTAATAACGCGCGCCACACACACACACACACACACACACACACACACACACACACATACACATTTACACTGACAGACCCACACTCACACAACATCATATCGATTTGTGGATATGTTTAAGGCATCAAAGGCATTTATAATCAATTGAAAGGCTGCCAATTTTATTTTATGCACATAATTTATGTTAATTGCAAACATATTAAATTGAAATTATTTTTTATTGTCCGCGGAACAGAACCGATGTGGGTTGAGCGACGTTGGTAGAAACTTAATCAATGTTGTTGGCATTTTAATATCAAGCACGAATGAAAAATGCAATTAAAAATATATTGAACGAGCAAATTTGATAAAAGCTATAAGGCGGCGGTGCTTAAAAGCCCTTGTCACGGTTAATTAGCCTTTCAACTGAATGACAATTATAATGTGCGATAGCTTTGCTCGTCATAGAGAGGTCTGCGAACCATCTTTGATGATTCTTGGACAGAAGTACGATATGATATATTATTAAAAATGTCCATGCAAATATTGGCGATTAAAGCTTGCACTCAACTTGAATTGGATATTGCAAAGCAGCCCGGTCTATTCCGATTGCCGCAGATGTGGCAAGAGCATAATTAATTATGCCAAAATGCTTGCGATGTCGGCATCGTATTTACACTTCATGATGCATCTGTTTGCATACGTGATACGTGGCGGCTTTGTGGGTGTGTTAGTTGGCGGGTGTAATCTGCTATTACAATGGCACATCACAACAATAATAACAACAACAACAACAACAATCAGAATAACAACAACGACAATGGAAACAACAAATATTGCAAGTGCTCGAATTATGCTTGCATGTGGAGGATACTCATACGCATACGCATGTGTATGTGTATGTGTATGTGTATAGGTATTTGTATGGTACATGGTATATGATATCAAGTACCGTAATGTCGGCTGAAATATGAGTATATATATATATATACATATGGGTATATATATATATATATATGTATATATGTGTGCTTATATTGTAACATAACTGATTCATTCCTGTTTATTTTGTATGCAGCTAAAAGCCAACCGCATTATGTGGGAAAGTAAAGCGAAGCAAGTGCTGCAGATGGATACCAAATCAGATGATAACAACAATAACAACAACAATTTTCATAAAAATAATGAGGATAATAATATTGATAACAACAATAGCAACAGTAAAAATAACAACATGTTTAATATCAATAATATAATACCAGAGCAACAAAATCAACAGCAGGGGCCGAACCCCGATCTGGAGCAGGGGCAGGGGCAGGAGTCAGAGCAGTCACAGCTGCTGCATCGGCAACAACAGCAGAGACAAAAGCCAAAGGATGTCATAACGATAAAGCAGCTGCCGCCTAGCTACAAAAATAGCAACAATAACAACAACAATAACAACAACAATAACAACAACAATGGCAAGCAATATGTCAGTGCACTGGAGGACACATGATATCCGCATATACCGATAAGATTACCACGTGGCAAACATTGAGACCGACACACAATGGTAACGGGAAAACGACAACAGCAGTTTTAATAGCAAACAGCAACAGAGACCCATCAAATGTTAGCTAACCAATTTGAAATTGTATTATCAAGAGTAAGGACATGCATATGCATGTATATGTATGTGTATATATTGGCATGTTATTTATGTTATGTAGGATGCTTTCAACTGTTAGGTGTTGTGAACAGGACTAAGTACCAAATTTGAAAAGCGATCAACCAGCTAATTTTGACACGATTGCCGCATATATAATATATACAACTACACTTTTACATACACATATTAATGGTGTAAAACATAAGTTAGAGATGATTAATATGTACCACCAATAACAAAAAAAAAAAAAGATAATGAAAAAACTTTAACCAAATAAAACAACTCGTTGCAGGATGCTCACTGCTCAGCTCCTCTTAAATACTATGCCCACACTATTGTTATAAAGACTAAATAGTAAATTTACATACATTTATATAGCCTTTGGCCATTTTGAAATGTTTTTTATAAACGTTTTTTCGAGACTTGTGTCCATTTAATATTGTTTATTACTCTTCTTTTTTTTTCTACTTGTAAGTCACAAATGTAATTTAATGTTTGTACAGTATGCATATAAAGTACTATACTTTTTTTTCATTTTTTTTTTTTTGTTAAATAAACAAATTTTTATAATTCCCAGAATCTCAAGCTTTAAATGTGTCCTCAATAAGAGACGGCGCTCTTAAGCGTTGGGAGTTGTAGCTGAGAGCTCAAAGTATAATTTTAGATTTGTTCACAAATTATATTTATCATCATGTGTTGATTTCAGTTTTAGCACAAGAATTTGCTTTTTACTGATTGTAAAGCTATACAAATGTTTAAGAGTGGCATACAAACAATATTGTAATAGCTTTTAGCGTGAATATTTCAAATATTTTTGAATACATGTGTGTATGTATGTATGTATACAAAATTACAATGTGAATTTTAGCTTGAAATTGTGGAAAACATATACGAAAATAGGCTATATATATTTTTTTTAATTTTGTTGCAATAAATTGACTGAATTTATCTTCGTGAATTATAATATATATATATATACATACATACAACAGATATAATTATATATACACTTACATATAAATGTCTAATGTAAATTAAAGTTGTAATAGTTTAATACGTACATATGTATATGCATATGTACATATGTGTCTGTGCGACATATTAAATTTAAAAATAAAAATTAAGTAATCAGTAAAATCGAAGAGCTGTTAATGTTATAAGGCTTAGTTTAATTGAAATCAAATCGGATGAATGTTTTTGTTTAGCAGAAGCGAATATGCCCCACGTACATTGTTGCACTACTGTCCGTCCCCACTTGTGTGTGTGCGTGTGTGTGTGCGTGGCTTATGCTTGTGTCTCTGAGAAAGAGATGAAAGCATGTACTTACAGTTAGCTTTAGCCTCAAACGATTTTTTTTTCTGTATTTAATTACTTATTTTATTCTTGAGCATTGTTAAAAAGAATTGCTGACAATAAATGAATATGAATTTGCGAAATGCATACCAAAAAAAAAAAAAAAAAAAGACCATAGCAAAAATATTATCGATGTTTGATTCTGAGAGAAATGTCGAATATATCGCTATATGCCTCACTCTCATCACATACATGCATATAATGATGTATGTATAAATTAGAGTTGGGTCAAGCATATAATTACTATTATTATAATTATGTATGCATGTGAAAAGTGATTATGTGAATGTGAACTATTTTTTATTAGCTCCTTGGGGAAATTTTGTTTTAAATATTTACCCTAAAATTATATGTTGGCAGTTGCTGCAGCTAAAAAAAAGAAAAGAAAACCTTAGAATAAGAAAAATACGACTATGTATATACCACATAAGTGAATGTTATTGTAATATGCGCATCTTGAGAAATGGGCGAGAGGGGAGCAGCGTGCTTGCAGCTGACAGACAATCAAAGCTCAATAACAAATACTAAAAGCCCAATACACAACTACTTTTGAATGTTAGCAAATTTATAATATGTATGTTTATCAAAATTATAATTATGACTAAGCTGTTTGCGAACACACGCTGCAAGATCCAACGAATAACGAATTAAAAATGAAAGCCCAATTACAATACGATAACACTGACATCAAATCAATTATTGGATTGTGTATTAAATAAATGAATTAATATATACATACATGCATAATAATACATAACATAAGCGAATTGTACAATATTTATTAATGACAACAACAACATCCAACAAAGCAAAAATAAAAAATATTTAAAATATATTATAAAAATTTAAAAATAAAATAAAAGTTAAACATAAAAATGTATGCGTTAGCCATTTCTATTCTTATAAGGTGTATTTGGAATAAATTCAAGCTGTGTTATTACTGTTCGCCATCATCGCGTACAATCCTGATCTCGGATCGGATATTTCCTGCATCATTGGCAGGCAGCTTGTACATCAGCTGTAGCTGCAGCTGGCATCTCGCTACTCATCATACATCATCAAAGATTCACCTGACGGATGCGGATGCCATGCGGAAGCTCGCAGGAAAAACTTTCATAGATTCAAGAAAAAAATGTTTGAAAAAAAATATTACGCAAGAAGGTCAGAAAAATGAATACACATCAAATATTCCAGATTAACTTATCCGTTTCAAGAACTATGCGGATGTCTTTAGACTAAAGAAAGTGCTTGGCCTGACGATTTGCAATCAACTGAAATAACGCAACTTTTTTAAAACAGGAACATATCCTTGCAGATCTTGGCGATTCCTGTTGATTTCGACTCATTCGACTCGTTCGCTCTAAATTGAAATTTATATAAATTCTTGGGTTCTTAGATAATCCATTATTCTTGAATGCATTTCGATTAGATTATATGCAATGCTATGGCCGCATTGGAGCCATTTTTCTCGCCGTTTGAGTGTTATTATGCCCAAATTTTCTTTACGTAAAGGCAATTCAGCCATTGCAGCACTCAGTTTGTGTCACTGAACTTGAATTATGTGTCCATCAGTGTATAATTGCTTACTAGTAATTTAAATATTTACTATTTTATAATTTTAATTTTGAAATATATACAAATAAATTTTTATTTTTAATTGATTTATTTTGATTCTTTGTATTTTTTCTGTGTCGACCAATATTAGTCGACGTTTAATACAAATAGTGTAAAATTTTTTGGTAAATGAGTGCAAGAGAAACTGAAATTGGAAGTTGCGGCCTCGAGGCACAGCCTGTGAAATACATATACGTATACATTATGTACATGTGTACATAATGCGACGACGTTTAGAGACTGGATCCTTTTATCTGTCTCGAACATTTACTCAAGCCTGCAACATCCTTTTTATAATATGTGAGATTGCCCAAGTCACTCACAGTGCGTAATAATCGGATAATAATTATTATTATCTGAGCCCCAGCGTAGCAGGTTTGGTCCAATACCTGAAGATTCAACACAGATGGCATACGTGTGTTTATGGCAATTATCCCTTCATCACCCACAATAGTGTTACAGCATACACTCACAAACAAAATAAATTGTTCATAGATATGATGGTATAACACTTTAATTTCTTGATTTATGTTAATTTACGTTTTTTAATTGGTGTTGTTGGTGTTTTATTTGGAAGAAATTTACATTTCTTGTTCAATAAAAAAAAGTGGTACTTTTCATATTTGCTTCTTTTGCAGTATTTTGAATAAGCTAATAATAACTATTTAGTTCATTCTTTTACTTTTATTAAAATTTTTTGGCATTGGTTTTTTCTTCTTTGGTTTTGTTTAAATGTAGTTTTACGAAAAAATTTATTTATTTATTTATTCTTCCTCCTCCTCTTCTTCTTCCTCCTCTTCCTCTTCTTCCTCCTCTTCCTCTTCCTCTTCTTCCTCCTCCTCTTCCTCTTCCTCGCCCTCCTCGTCTTCTTCTTCGACGACCTCCTCCTCGACCTCATCCTCATCCTCGGCGATGTCCTCATCGGCCTTGGCATCCTCCTCACCCTCAGGTGTCTCGGGCTCACCGGTCTTCTTGCCTGGTCGCTCGCCGAACCACTTTGGCAGTTTGGCTATATTGGAAAGTCGTACATAATTAGCATAATGAATATATACACATTACAGTAATTAAACACACATAATACAATACAATATAGACATGGAAAACATGGCACGACAATGAACAAAATGAATAATGTTGATAGTGTTTTCCGGTTTTCCCCACGGTACAGTAATAATTACAATTTGTGTAACTACCCACTTGTACCAGAATGGGTACACTATTCTGTGGTACAATACCAGTACCAAGTGTTTAGCTAAGCAATTTACATACATTTTTGACGGCCGGTGTATTGTTCCTTCTTCTCGTTCCAGATCTTCTCGTTACTATCCTTGGTGATCTCATCGAAGCCCTGTGTTCCGAAAGTGTATGCGTTTGTGTATGTTTTTTTGTTTTTTGATTTTTTTTGTTTAAGGTTATGCAAGTATGACGAAACAGTACAAAACACACGAGTACAGTTCACAATTATAAAATATATATAGTGTACAGGACATAGAAAGAAATAAAAGAGAATAGACGTCAAGTGTGATATCGTTAGCTACATTGTATGTTTGTACGATAATGTGTATAGATCCCCAATAAGTAATATTCCAGTACGTTGACGTTATTAACTGACTGATTGACTGACTGTTCGACTGGCTGACTGACACAAAGGTGAAAGATATTGGTCACTTTGGCGGTGCCTTTGTAAACATTGAACATAGTATGTATGCAGGTACGAGTAGTACAGAATAGTACAAAAGACATATGTAAACATAATATACATAAATAAAACATTTAGTTTGAAGAGAGCGCAAAAGTTTTGTTTTGTGCGCGCTTACATTTTGTGCGCTGAGTAAACCTTTCCTGTCTCTCTTGCCATGTTTTTTCTAAGGTTTCCGCATACACCGTATTATAGCCCTATATAGATAGTACACAGAGAAAAATACAGAGAACAACCCATTGTTTTGCTAGAGTTTGGCAAAAAGAAACCTGTGGCCAAGCAAATTATCAGCCCTGGCTACCCGAATACTTACACCCTCGAAGAGCTTCTTCTTGTCGTCATATGAGCGGGTATCCACACGTCTCTCATATTTGGAGGCGACTTGAATCTTGGGCTGTAATCAAATTGAAGATATCGTCAAATTTGCTCAATAGACATATGACTGGACGGGCTAATTGCTTACCGGGTATTTGCCAGTCAAGGCTTCTGGGTCGAGACCCTTCTTCAAGGCTTTGTGCCTGAGCTGTTGCTTCTGTCTTTCCTTCAGCTCTTTCAACTGCAAGTGAGCGTATTTTATATTGTTTTTATAACTGTCGTTCAGTCAATTTTTTGTTTTATTTTTACTTACATCGTAGTCCTGACGTTTCTGCCTTTCTTCCAAGTCATACTTCTCAGTTTCCAATTTGACGATGAGCTCCCACAGTTCCTGGGCCTTCTCACGCAGCTTCTGCTCGCCAAAGCCTTCGATAGCGAGGGGCTTAATGCGGAACGACAACGAGATCTTCTTCTCCTCCTCCAATTGTTCCTTAGTCTTGTTACGTTCCATGGCAGCGGACGACAGACCCAACTATATGCGTGCAATTTTCGATTTTTTTCCATTTTAAAATAACACATTTCGTTGTGTGTTTATTTTGTGATTTTTTGTTTTGTGTGTGTTTTGTTTTGTTTTGTTTTGTTTTGTTTTGTTTTTTTTTTCATGTGGTTTACAACAACAACAATTTGTAGTTTAGGGGTCGCAGGTTACGGTGGTACGTGTGGAACAGGTACGGTTTTATTGTGAAAGACATGTATTGCAAATGATAGATTAGCAAGATTGTGGTGTGTGTTTGTGTGTGTATGGGTTTGTGTGTAAAATGAGATTAAAATTTAAATGGCAGGGAACGGATACGGATCGAAGAAAGTACGAGATATACATAAAAAGTAAAGGTAGAAACGACGAAAATACGAGAATGTTTTGGGGAAGTGTATCAGTAAGCTGCATAGATGGAATTTAATATAATTACCACGCCTGTCTCCTTCTTGGCAATGGTGAAGTTGGGTCCCTTCTTGTCCTTGTCCTTCATGGCCTGCAACATGGCTTGGCGCTTCTTCTCGGCCTCCTCGAGACGCATGCGCTTCTCTTCAATTTCGCGCTGCTTCTTCTCTTCAGCTTCACGGACACGACGCTCCTCCTCCTCCTTCTTGCGTTGGGCCATCTTTTGCTCCTCCTCGGCACGGGTGACCTTGCGCTTGGCCTGCTTCTCCTTCAGTTTCTTCAGCTCATCCTCCTCCTTGGATCTCTGTTTGCGCCATTCGCTGATGTATTCTTTCAGCTGTTCATCGAGATCGGAGCGCTTCTGGTCCTGACGCTTGATGAACTCTGGATCGCCCTCACCTCTGCACAGCACATCAAACAGGACAAACAATTAGTAATTACCCCAAAAAATCAAAAATAGTTTAGCTGGCTAAACTAACTAAGCTGTACGACTAGTATATCTAGATAGTTATGCCTAAAGTTAATTACAACTACATTGAAGTCAAGTTGCTTTTAAATTTTGTTGAGTATTATGTATTTTTTAAATAATTAAAACTTGTACGCTATGCTAATATAAGTATACTCGTACATACATATGTACATAAATAAATACATGGTACATAATTTATGTATATGCTTTTGGAGTAGTTAAAAACTTAACAATTAGCTGCCATCTCTAATAAGCATTAGATCAATTAAATTGTTAGTAATATCAACTACAGTGCGACTTCATAGCCCAACTTGGGCAGCTGCAGCCACTTGGCCTTTTTTTTTTAGACTACACTAAGCAAAAAGTAAGGCAAGAACATATTTAAAATTTTCATAGATATTATACAGATTATTATGGAGTGTATGAGTATTGCACATATTGAGTAAACGTAATCTATATACAAAAGTACATAACCTATGCAACTAGGTCTAGATGTACTAGATGTACGTGGTGAGTAGTGCATACATACCACATACATTCGTATGGTGAGTTTGGTGAGTAATCGATTAGCATTCAGTATGGTTAACATATATAGTAATAATAATAATGGCGCTGCTTAAGATATCACTAAGAATTTAGTACGGGTTAGATTTTACATATCAATTTTGTACACATTTCGTATGGCATAAACTTACTCGGCTGGTGTCTGAGGTGGTTTTCTATACGTGAGGCAAACATGGAGGTGGTTTTGATATATTTGGTGGTTTTGTGTTTCAAAAATTGTTTGGTTTTATTTATAGTTTGGCACAAATTCACGATGAAGTACGCAAAAACACGTGTTGGGTTGAGAGATTTGTTTTTTTTTTTTTACATGTAACAAAAATATTTATTTTTTTTATACAAGCAAAAAATTTTTTGAAAAGAAAGAAAAAAACATTTTTTGTTTAAAACAAAATTATTTAAAAAAACTTATTGATGTTGCAATGAAACGTATAAAAAAAAAACAATAAATTAAAGGTAAGTACGTATTTGTAGTTTGTTGTTTTCTGGCGTGTTGTTGAAAATTGTAAATTCTAAAACTAAATTCCAAGCAACGAACTGTAAGCTATTTATACAAATGTTCAAAATTCAAAACTGAAACTGAAACTGGAACTGGTGCCGTTCACAAATGAATGTTTTATTGTCGGAGCATACAAAAATAAACAATTTTGCAGTGCTTTGTACAAAATTTAATGGAAAGGTTTTTCGAACTTGTTGGAATTGTTGTTGGAAATGGTATTCGAGCAACGAATTGAACTGAATGCTGACTAGGACAGTTTTGGGTTTCGAATATTCCGGATTTACACATATTTCTTTTCGGGACTGCACACAGATGCACTATGATTTAATTTTAAAACAACTTCCTAGCAAATAACTAATGTCACAAAATTTTATTTGATTTATTGCAGCATCCGAGCCGCTCTGAAATTGATTTATATATATATATATATATATATACATATCTCACACTATGTATTTTCCTATGAATTCGTTTCGGGGCTTTAAAAAATATACGAATATGATTAGGTAACGCAATTACTTACTTCCTGTAATAAGAAAGAGAAACAGAGAAATGGGGAGAAAGAGAGAGAAAAACAAATGTGATTTAAAATTATCCATGTCTTAAATTCTGAATTGGTTGAACAAGAAGCCAGGCTAGCGATAGACGAATTTACTTTTGCCTTTTTTTCTCAGAAATTTTGAATGGTTTTATTCATTTTTCAAATTGTATAGGAAAGGGAAAGACATGTTACGAGTACAAGTACGAATACAAATACGAATACAATACATATACATATATATTTATATTGAAAGAAATACTACATTTTGGGAGTAGGGGGTGTGGCGGGGTAGGCAATAATATAGGTGGGGGGATACACATAAATATAGCTTTATATATGTACATAACGGTTGCCAATATGGTTGTTTGGAATTTGGAATTTACTCTGATGCTTGGATGGGATTCAGGAAAATATGTGTTGGATGTGTTATAATTTTGTATTTTGAAATTTTGAATATTATAATTTTTTTTCGTGATTTCTTAACATGATTTCATTGCTTATGTGGATGTGTGTCAGTACATTTTTTTTTTTACAAAATATTTGTTCAAATTGAGCAAATAATAATTGATGTATTTATATAGGATAAGATTTAATTACGAGTACAACAACATTGAAAACAAAAACGAGAAACCAAAAAAGAAAACAAATAAATATACAAAATGATAATGGTAAAAGGAAATGAAAAGGAAGCTAAATTAAGCACAGACAAACACACAAAACGGAAAATCTACGGAGGATAATTTTCGCGAATGCACATTGACATTTTTTTTGCATAACAGATAAAAAACGAGGACTTATACAAATACAAATACAAGTATAAAATACACACATATAGAGCATTCTTTTTTTTTTTTTTGTATGAAATCATAATCAAATCATAATTGTTAAAAACACCAATCGAGATTTAGCTGCTAAGTTTGGCCACAAAAATACTTACGTCTCCTCTCTGGTCTCCTCGACAACCTCCTCCTCCTCGGAACTGCTGACGTGTTCGTAATTAAACGATTTACGTGTATGGTTTTGTGCAAAAAACAATATCACAGGTGCATTTTGGTTCGTTTGGTTGGTGTGTGTGCAAAATAGTTGTACGAGTTGTTGTATTAACGTTGTTTGTTATTGATTTCGAGAGAGACAAAACGACAACATTAGCAGTTGATTGATTCAAACATTTGGTTGTGGGGAATTAATGTTGACGGGAACGGTTTTTGTTTGCCGGCATATAATTTGTCATTATTATTGTTCATATGGTTTGGGATTTCGGTTGGGTTGTTGATTGGTGGTTGGTGGTTCATGGTTTGGTTCGGGTCCAGGTGGGTGTGTGATGAAAGTAGAATTTGTGTAAAAAGGAATACAAATCAAACATGTGCCATAAAAAATTCAAAAAATAAAAAAAAATAAATAATGTAAACACCCAATGCTTAAGACATACACACACACAACTAAAAAAAAACTGTGAATGGTGTGTTCAGATTTATGTATATGTGATTTAGTTAAACAAATCGAGGTTGAAATTACAGCGTACAATATACATATTGAGACGAGAAATCAATAAGCTCCCCAATTTGGGAGTTCTATGATTAGATTGATAATCTTAAATATACCAAAAGGCACACTTTAACTTACGACTGAACTGAACTGAACTGAAGTATGATTATATAGTAACCACATTGGCGTATACTTAATATGTTTGCTGTTGCCTGTCCATGACGTGTACTTACGTGTATTCCTCATCATCGGACATGGTTACGGTTTAGGATTGAAAAAACCTACAAAAAGCAGAAAGGAAAAAAACGCATTAGTCAATGTCATATTTCACGAGATATGTTTCGTTACTGTTACAGTTACTGTAGTTCACCGTTGTTATGCTACTGTTCACTGTTCACTGTTTGTAATGTGCCAAATGTCAAATGCATCAACGCCAGAAGCAACAGCAGAAGCAGCGACAACAACAATGGCCAAAAACCCAAAATAGCAACAGCCTCCTCCTATTGTTGTTGTTGTTATTGTTGTTTTCGCCTTGATATCGCGCTATATTTAGACATCACATATTTATACAGGGCAGTATCTGTGTCTGTATCTATACAACACCAGCATACATATATCTGTGCCCGCATGCTGTCATAAGACACACACATTCATACGCACACATATATATATATATATATATATATATATATATATATATGTATATATATATATATATACATATATATATATATATACAGATCCATATTTATTTTTTTATAGCTGGCGACATCATTGTATCTGATCATAATTTGTACGCCTCTTACAAAATTCGGTTATTTAATTTTATCTACTCTTTCCTCTGTCTAGCTCCCTGTGTATATGTTTACGTACACACATTCATATATACATTATACATGCATACGTATATATAATATATATATATATATATATAACATATATATAGTGTATATGTTTATTTCTGTGTGTATATAAAATTGTGTCTTATTTTGCTTAATTTTTGTGTTGAGATTTGTGTGAAATGCTTTGGCTTTCTAGCTAAATGTTAAAAATAGATGCGCGTATTGAATTTCCCTGACGACGACCGAAACTATGCGAAGCGCTAAAAGAGCTTTTCCGATGACTTTCGATCGAGAATCGTTCAGATTTGTACCTTGGCACTAAATCAATGGCACTGCAGAATTTCAGCTAACACACAAAACTGAATAGAACCAAACTCGGCTAAACTCAACCGAGGAGCAACTGTCAAAAAAGTTACATTCATTTGTCAAAAACTCCGACAGCAATATGCAATGACGTACGGCTGAAAGAATGAATGTGTGTGTGAATCTACAAATTGTATATATTCATGCGTTTTGGGCGTTGCAAAAACTGGGTCAGAATATATACTTGCATTTATAAAAATAAAAATGCATGTAGAATGTATAATGTATATATGTGATAATAAAATTGACTTTACTGCAAGTTCAACAACTTGTGAGAAAACATTGAAAATAGTTAGATGGTATACAATACGTATACTTGATAAATAACCAGCAGCTGCATTTTACTATATATCATAGCGTCTAATTAGAAAATCGAATTAATGGCTGTTTGGTGTTTACCCGCTCACAACAATTAACAAAAGTAATGATCAGCCTTCAGATATATTATGGGAATAACATCTATAGCATGAATAATTCTTCTCACTATTAACATAATAAATGTATATGCATTATATGTAATCCTTAAGAGTTTGATACAAAGCTGCGTCTCTGCTTCAATTTGATCTCTCAATTCGCTTTTCTCTACTCAATTCTCGATTCCTACCCAACTTACTATACTGAAAATCTGTACTTTTTGCAACATATTGGAAAATATTTGGAAACTACATAACAGCAATCTGCTGAGTTAAAAAATAATAAAAAGATTATTTCGTTTTCGTGCTGTCCACTAAATTTAGAAATTTTCCAGCACCGATTTGGATATATCCGATATGAGTGCGAGAGTGCCTATATGTATGTGTAACTGTATCAAATGTGCGTGGGACTGTGTGTATATATGTGTGTGTATGTGCGTGTACGTGGGTGGATGTGTGTTTGTCTGCTTGGCCTGAGACGCCTGCGCAGTGTGAACGTACACACATCGTTGTATCTGTATCAGTATCTGTATCTGTATCTGTGTGCTTGTCAGCGTTGGCCATTTTGCCAAGGTAAAAACACACATTGCCAGGCACACACGCACACACACACACACTCACGCACACAGGCACACACGCACATATGAGCATATAGAAGCGCACAGCTTATTTTTAAAATTTGTAGATCGAAAAAATAAAAAAAATATATAAAAAAAAAAAAACCAAATTCTTTAGATCATATAACACTTGGCTGTGGCTCTCAAAGCGTTCTCATTCGGAGATTGTTCGATTTTGTTCGTATTCCTGATTATTGTTGCTGTTGTTGCTGTTGCTTCCTCTTTTGTTGTTGTTGTTGTTGCTGCTGTTGCTGATTTATATGTAGTTGTTGCATTGTAGTTGTTGTTGTCGTCGTCGTTGTTGTTGTTATACGCCCTAGGGCAATTATTTATAGTCTTTTGCAGGCATTGAACAAAAAAATTTGATTCAAAAAATGCAGAACAAAAAAAAAATTAATGTAAAAATCAAATTCCAATTGGGAAATCGTTTATGTTGTTCTTTTAAGCACACTGCATTCGTAAATTGTTTCTGTGTTTTTCACTTAGAAAAAAAATGTATAAAAAAAATATAAGAAAAAAATTCATTTTCTAAAGTACACAAGATTATATAAGAACATTTGTTTGCAATCTGATTTCTTATTTGTTCTTTCCTTTTTTTTTTTGTGTTTAGTTTCTTATGCGTTTTATAAGTTCAATTTGCAAGGATTTACATTTGAATTTGATCAAAATTTGTGATAAGTTTTTGGTTTGTTCGAAAACCTTGTCAGTTTTTTTATTATTACTATTCTTTTTTTTTTTTTTTTGGCTTTTGGCTAAACACACTTGGCCAACTTACTTAGGGAAAAAGAAACAAATTGAACTCTCAACTAAAGTCCGAGCAGCTGACGTTGTAGGAGCGAATGCTGCGGTTCGACTAAACAGACTGACGATCCAAAGCGATGCTACACGTTATGTTAAAGAATTTTTTCAGCTTGCGGAAAATGAAAAGCATTTCCCACCACTACCAGTGCACGCTCACACACACGCACACACACACACACACACACATGTGCACACATAGACAGACGACAAAGGTCTCTAAACGCATACACACAGACAAATATATATATTGGCTGACGCCATTAAACGAACGGGCGTGAAAAGGCGCGCTATATGCCGGTCCACTGGCGATCCCCAACGATAGCCAACAAGTGGTGGTGGGCGGTAGTCGGTGGACGGGGGGAGCGGCTGTGTACAGAGGCACACCACACCACGACAACGATAGCCGACTACGCCATTCAGCTACGAAATACTTGGCAACCATGGCGCAGGAGCGCATAGTTATGCATGGACTGGCGGCTCGAGACGTAGCGTAGCGTGGGCGACGAAGACAGCTTGTGTGTGTGTGTGTGTGTGTGTGCGTGTGTGTGTGTGTGTGTGTGTGTGTGCGTGTGCGTGTGCGTGTGTGTGTGTGTGAGTATGTGCCTGCCTGGCAGCAGTAACAATTTCAGGTGGGTTGCCCCCGCCCACCCCCGTCTGCAGCCGCTTGCCGCGTCGCCTTCTTGCGGCTGAAACATAAACTTGTTGAATAAACAAAACGCGCACACGCACACACAGAGACAGCAGGCGAAACAGAGATTTCCATAACGAATACATCCAATTGGCTATGTGCTGTATATAAGTGCATATGTATGTGTATGTGTATGTGTATATAGCTAGCTCGAGCATGCATATAGCGAATATAGCTGCCATATAGCGCATCTATGCGTTGGCGTTTGAGTTGTTTTTGGAATCAAATATCGTTGAACATAAATTTCACAGCCATTAAATTTGTTGCCATACATACACGCATATGTATATATGTAAGCATATCCAGACTATATACATATATACATATATATAAACATAACTAGGCTAGCGATGAATAGTGCGCATAGTTTAGATCCCAGCTGTAGAATGATTTTTGTGCCACTACGTACTCATACATTTAAATATTTAGATCAAATACATATATATTCATATATATAAATGTATGTTGAAGCAGAAAATGTACAAAAAATGTCAACGTTGCAACATTGCAACATCTTTTGGGCACAGTGCATGCCCTCAAAGTCCACGTATCTTAATGATTTATCAGCGTATTTGTATTATATAGAGATATATAATCTATATATGTATATATATACATATTTAAATGTATGCTGACGTCGATGCTGGCTGCCAAATAGCCGACCTTAGTACCGTTTGTCCGTCCGTCTGTCCAAATGCCTGTCTGCCTATAAAATCGATCAATTCGTCATTGTTCTCCTTTGGATTTGAATTTGACCTATTCGTTCAACTTTTTACTTAATAACTGAGCACCCTGCGCTCCCGTTCTCGTATTGAAAGCTGAAATTGCATCCATATACAGTAAATTCACACGTTTTCAAATTCAATCAAAATTAAACTCAATGAATGATGCACATATCACTCACTTACATAGATAATCCATAATCTATTTATGTTCGAGCTGTAAGTGAAATACAACCAAAGCCATTATTAATTCGTACATCGATCATTTTTCTGATAGTCGAATTTTTACTGTCAAGCTATACATTAAATTTACAATCACAAATACAAAGTCTTAATTATTTGGTAAACTTGTATTTTAATAAAAATCTGACAAAGATATTAATAGTTTTTTTTTAACATAATTTCGTATGAAAAAATATTTGTCATTTGGCCAATCCTTAAGCTTAAACGTGTACCCAGCTTTTTGTGAAAGGGGACCAAATTTTAATTTTTGTATAAATTTTAATCCAAACAAAAACTCTGCATATTTTTAGAGTTGAGATGTCACATATAGAAATATAGGCAGCTGGCTTAAAGCTTTTCAGACACAACCTTTAAATTTGTAAAAGTTTTTGTGTGGAATGACTGAAATTTCGTAACTCTTCTCAAAAATAAGATAAAACTTATTTAATAAATTGTTCTTATCTTTTCGATATTATTCTAGAAGAGAAAATTGTTTTAACTTTGTTGATTTTTACGTAAAAGCCTCTTTGAATACTTATGTGTACAATAAATTTGAACTGGCTTCTTAAGTTAGTTTAACTGACAGCTTTTGTCAGTTTATAATTTAAAATATGCGGACTAATATAATGAATTGGTAATTATAAAATATATCCATATTAGGAAACTTACTTAGGCATTATGTTTTATCAAATTTCAATTAAATTGTTCTCATTTTAAGATATTATATATTTATAAGAAAGTAAGTAGAAATGAACAACCATCCATAGTAATATATTTGCCTGAACTTTTAATATCGTTTATATTAAATCAAATACATAACAATAGCAAATTTCAAATTATAAATTGTGCTGTTAATCGAGTTTATTTCTTTTCTTTTCTTATCTCTTTTTTTTTTTTGTTTTGCTTCGCATTTGATGCCACTGGGTAAAAGTATCTGCTTATATTTAGAATCTGTATCTGTATCTATACAATTAACACACATATATATGGTAGATTTATAAATACAAATGTATGCAAGTTGGATAGATACGTGTATGTAGACAGCACGGGACTCAACAAAATTTACAACGAGACGATCACAAACAGCAATTGATTATGAAAAACACACCTGCAGCAGATGGCATCAACTATGCACTAAAGATGAGAGCAAGAAAAGTCAGCTTGAAATGTATTGACTAAGTCCGCAATTGCATAATCGATGATCGAATAGAATTCAAATTTCATTTGTTTACGTTTTGAATGCCTTTAAATATCGCAAGCACTTTTTCAATGGGGGATTTAGAAAGGTATAATCCCACATGCGAATAATGACCCATTTGAACGTCTATGGTCAAATATCGCACCATAGCACGTAAGCCCAATTTAGTCAACGCGAGCTATATATATATATATATATATATGTATGAATAGATAAACATACATATATATACTTATATCAATTTCAAACTGGGCGTATATATATGTAGTATGGATGTTAATAGAGCATATGCCAATTCTTGGGGCCGACGTACATTAAAAACTTTGAACTTAGTGAAACCAAGCCAAATATTTCAACAATCTGTTTTTCATATATGTAGTACACATATGTGCATATACAGATACAATATACGGCATATACATACTTACGTATGTACAGACATACATATTTTTCTGTTGCCTTCAACTAAATTTCAATTTGCATCATCTTCAACATCAACAAAATCAAGGAAAACAAATAGCAATGTTTCGGGTTTTGTGCTATTTTTGGGGATTTTGTGTGGGCGAAGATGCGCTCGGCTTGCCTTCGGCTATGTTCGGTTTTCAGCAATCCACATACATATCTACATTTAGGATGGTACATACACATGCACATATCATGAATAAATATGTGTGTAGCTTTTATAGTGTCTACGACAATGTATTTAAATGTCTATCTATGGGAACCGCTTTCTAGAGCGATTGCCTGCGGATCAAACGGATGCACTGAGTTTAACTTTAACATTAACCTCATTATGAACATCAAATCCAAATCTTATAAGTTAACAAATTAATCGGTCAAGTTGTTTGCTTCAGTGTACAGTAATATAAGTTTATATTCGTTTCATGTAACGATTCAAAATGCATACAGCTATAATTTCTTGAGACTGAACCAATTTTTAAAAGTAAAATCTTTTTGGCCACTGCTTACCATCAAGATTAATACTGCATTTATACATTGAACTCTATTTTTGCTACCCTAAATAATCGTTTTAAGGGATAAGGAAAAGCTTTCCACAATCATGACATTATCGAAACTTACACGACTTTTAACTTAATATCTGATATGCATTCTGTCAAGGTAGACCAAAAATATCTAATAGGCCACTTGGCATCTTAAGTAAACTGTTTAGAAATCAGCTGGCAAAATTGTTTGTACAAATGTAAATATTGTAATTTACACAAGAATTCTAAGAACATTTCTTACGCTCTAATTTTAAATTAAAAATATTTATTTACATGGCCACTATAAGAAAGTTATAAATTCCATCAGAATTTTGTATGTCTAACTACTTCGATTGGTATCTTTTTTCAATGAAGTGTGTAAGGAGGTTTGTAAAACTCGGTCACACCAATTGAATGGCATACATATATGTATGTACATATAAACTTTCTATGCTGCCTCTAATGTACATTGTATAATAATATCACAATTTGTGACTCATCTACCATCGCAATTCTTTGTAAGCATTTGGGTTAGCCATGTGAATGTTTTGTTTTTTTACAAGCTTTATTGATAAGATCTTTAATACAAACTCTGTTCATAATTATGTACGCTTCGTGTTTTTATAAATCTTAGTGATGTTTTAAGAAAAGCAAACATATTTTGTAACCTAACAAACAACTCGTTGTGTGCCAAATTTAGAATATATACGTGCGACGTTCGATTTAAAAATAAGTTCAACCGAATTAAACGAAACGAAAAACGGCAAAATATAAAGTATTTAAGAATGAAATTATAGACAGCAAGCATGAAGAGAACTATTCAAAACCATGTAAAATCGTATACACACTTTAACGAAAAATACTTAAAATGCTAAGCCACTTTAGGCAAATAAAAGGTCCTTAATTAAAATTTTTTTTTTTTTTATTGTTTACCCGAATATTCTAATAATGTAATCTAATCTAATGTAATATTCTAATATGTACATATGTATTTTATTTACTAAGAACATATGTATATACACTGCCATGCAACTGAATTGGAACAAGGATTTTTAAATGAATTTACAACTATTTAACCCAAAAAAAAACAGTCGAAATCAATATATATCTATTTGTTTAATATTCAGATTTTTCTTATGTATAAAATAAAAAACAAAAATGTTGCTCAGTCAATATTCAACACTTTTGTTTGTTCAGATACTATGTAAAAATTAGAATTTTTTGTGCAGCAGCCAACTACGGAAGTACTTTAATAAATTTGGTTATAATTGTATTTTCATTCATTTTAATATTATTGAAGATCATTTAATAATTTGTGGAACCGATATTGCTCAATATAATTCCAAATATTCTATCAAAACGGCAAACATTGACCTCAAATAATTTATGGATATTTGGCTGCAGAATGTTGATGGTAGGTTTTAGTTACTTGTATATTGAAATTTTTTATTTATTTTGGAAATAATAGATAATATATGTGCATGAAATAGTTATATACAACACAGGTTCATAAGTAGTTAATTAAAGAAAATTACCATTTTCTTTGCCGCAAATTTGGCCAGATATACTGAATTTTGTCATTCATGAATAAATAATTAATGTAATTATTTAATTGCAGCATATTTGAATGGATCCTCAATAGTTTTGCAGTGCATATGCAATTCAACCTTAAAATAAATATACATGTATTAAATGCAATCCCATCCCAATATTTGCATTCAATTTGGCACACCTGCCTTTGGCATGCTATGTATGTATACATATATGTATATATATTATTATCAGAATGCTGATGTGTTTTTGTATTTGATATTTTTAAATGTTCAGCTTTTAAAAGACTTAAGTATCAATATTCACATATTGGACTCCACATCAATATGTACATGCGTATATCTGCTAAAAAAAAAACAAACACAAAGTTGTAACGGGCTGTGCAGATTATAAGTTAGTATATTCGATAATTAGCAATTCAATATCGGCTAATTGTTATTATTTATCGCAATTATTATCCCATTACGATTGCTTCACATTTATCGGCCAGCCACCACCGCATTTTGTCGATAGTTCTATAGCTCGATTTGTTAATTTTGAAGAATCACAAATTAAGATATCTTTATACAAACATACTCACAAATACAAATGTGTGTAGGTTTATTTTCACGTTTGTTGTTTACTGCGCTATTTAATTGTTGGTCATTTCTTTTGTTTTAAACAGTGACGCAGCGAGGACGCGCCTCCGTTTCCCCGCCCCTCCCCCACTTATCTGCGTTTTTGTTCCTGTCTAACTAACGACGCATTCAGTTTCTGCGAATTGTGCAAAGTTCGCATAGCATTTGAACGGAAACATGGCCAGCGAGCCAGAGAACAAGCCGCCCATATTGCACATTCTGGTCGTTGGCTTCCATCACAAACTGGGCTGCCAGGTGGAGTTCTCGCATCCACCGTTAGTCGCCGGCTCAACTGGGCGCAACGAATGCCCATCCGGATGGAAGTATTTACCAACGCTGGCTCTGCCCGACGGCTCCCATAATTTTATAGAGGATACGGTGTTCTTTAATCTGCCCAGTCTGTTTGAACCGGCGGAAAGTATTTATGGCGTCTCGTGCTATCGTCAAATCCCCGTGGAGAAGCTCAAAATACGAACCGCAGACGTGACCCGCAGCACCGTACAAAAGTCCGTATGCATATTGGCACGCCTGCCCATCTATGGTTATATTGAGGTGAAACTGTCGCTCATTGCCGACGCATTCTTCGACCAGGGTGACTTCAGCTGCACCGAGCTGCTGGTGAAGGCATATCAGCAGCTAAATTCGTGTTTGCTTGATGAAGAGACGCGCCGGCCACTGCGCCACTTTCATGTGGGTCTCTCACTGCGCGAGATTGTGCTCCAGTGGCGCCACAAGACGCTGATACTGTTTAAGCTGCTGCTCCTCCAACGGCGCGTTGTCTGCTTTGGCTCTCCGGTGCGCGGCATGTGCGTCTTAATATTGGGCATGGCATCGTTGGTGCCGCGTTTGCTGGAAAAGGGCTTTCAGGAGGTGGCCTGTGTGCGCACCTCCCGCCCGCTCTCGCCAATGCCCGACTTTACGGACTCGTTGCAGCGCGAGGCGGAAGTGGATATTGAGACGGAGACTGAAGCTGAAACTGAAGCTGTGGTTGAGATTGAACCTGACGCGCTACCAGAAGCGGAGGACTTGACGCTAGTTTCCTCGGCCGCCTCCGCGGGTTCACAATGCTGCAACAGCAGCGGCAACACCTCACCGCACACAACTCCAAACTCACAGTCACAGGACTCAAGCTGCCCAACCACAACGCCTACGCACCATGGTCTACATCGCGTCGACTCAACGGAAAGCGGTACCAGCGCTGGGGGCGGCAAGCGAAACGGACGCAGCAGCTCATTGACTCGCGAGGCGAGCGTTGATACATTGGCCTGTAAGTGAATGGTTGACTCCTTCAAAAAATATTATATGGCCTAATTATGGTCTACGGTAAATTCTTCAAAATTCATACCCCGAAATAAGATGCCTATCTGAAATGAGTGCCTAGTGCTCGTAGATCAGGTTGTAGAGATTGGGCTTGTATCACCGTAGATAAGAATTATGCTATGCTATCCGTTTATTTCATTTAACGGCAATGCTAATATCTGATTCTCTTTGTCAGCTAATCTTGCCGCACTCTGCGCAATTAATCCGGACGAATACCGAGCACCTGTCAGCATCTTTGCCAGCGGAAATTTGTGCCTGCCGTATTTGTCGCTGCCGTACATGGATCTGCTCAGCGATCCGATGGTGCTGTCCTACATCATTGGCACCTCCAATGTGCTGTTCCAGCAGAAGCGTCAGCTGGCTGACGTGCTCGTTGATATCGAGTCAGCCAATTTGGATGCTCATGATCCGGAATTGCGGCGCCAGCTGGTGCTCAGCACCGAAGATTTACGCTACATGGACTACATACTGAAGCACGTACAAGCGCCAAAAGAGGATGCTGAGGGGAGTGAATACTGGATTCGCGAACAGTTCCAGGGTTACATATTGGCTCTCCTACGCACTGCGATAGCGCCGGGTAAGTCGAAGTGAGAGCCGAAGTTAATCGTATCCATAATCGAATTTTTTTGCACAGATGTTAAGGACAATGATCACTTCAATCCGAACTTTATGAGCGCCTTTAAGCGCACACAATGCTACCAGGAGTGGTATGATGTGCGACCTGAACCCGAATTTTTTGATGCACTACCCGTTGGTCATCCGTTTGCGGGCACTCTGTCCGTGGCAGACATGAAGCTGAAACTGGCGCAGTAAGTAAAGATCAAGATGCAAACAAGAGCCAGAATAATTAAAGAATTAACTTCTTGGTTTATTGCTTGGCCCTGACAGGACTATGCAGAACAGCGAGAGCGGACGAAAGATCAATCAAGCAGTCAATAACACTAGCCGAGCCGTTGGCGGCGCCATCTCACAGGCCAAGGGGGCCCTCTCCAGTTGGTGGTCCTCTATGATGACAGCGCCTGTTAATAGCACAGGCAACGTTGCCTCTGTCTCTGGTGCTGGCAGTGACAGCAGCCAAAGTCACATTGACGAGGGCATCGACGGTGCGGCGGCATCACAAGAGCCGCCGGAGATCTCAGTTACATTCCAAAACCACAAGGACGAGGCGGAGCTCGATGTGACCAGCGTTAGCATACACATGGCCAGCCGAGTCTGCGATGATAATCAGGAGGAAGCACTCGAAGCCAGTAGCAACTCAACGCAGCAGCAGCAACAGCAGTCGCAAGGCATTGTTGAGATTGGCAGAGAAGCCGAGCTGCTGGACAAAATCACTCCCGAGGATCATGCAATGGCAGCAACAACAACCAACCAAACACAATCTCAGCCATTACGTGCCGGCTGTGGCGGTGATCTCGCTCTCTCCGCCGGTAATGCGTCCGCCGTGGAGTGCAACAATGGTGATGTTTTTATAGTTTGAGCGGCAATCGCACAAGAGCAGCAACAGCAGCAGCAGCAGATACACCAACAACCACCATCAGCACTATTACACACCATACACAGACACTACTGTATAAATTTACCTAAGCTATACTATACACACATACTTATTTATTACAGCAAAATGTTGTTTCAGTGCATTTGTTTTGCATTGCTTTCTTCTGTTTCACATTTACTCGAAATTGGCCAAAAATTATATTATATTATGTATGTGTAATCGTATGTATGTAAGCCCAAACCCAACTCCCGCCCCTCCCACAAAGCGAACGTTCTCCTTTATATATATATGTAACAGTACAATGTAAAGCTAAAGCTAAACCTAAACTTAAACCGTACCAAGTGCAATTTAAAACAATATAATCAAATGTTTGATCCGCGTGGCAATACCTAAGCGAGAATCCAAAGCTAGCAATTGTAGCTCTATCTCACTCACTTCTGTCTATCTTTCTCCCCCTCTCTCTCTATATCATATTGATATTTTATAGAGTATTTCATAGTCGACAATACAAGCCAGCCAGCCGTTCAGTCCATTCAGTTTCTGTACGTGTGTCGAGGGCTGTTCACAAAATCCACTTGAAATCACTCCATGCAAGAATTTAGACACTCATCCAATAATACTTATAACCGAAATGTAATTAATTCATTATACGTCTCCTCATGCAAATTAAACAGTTAATGAATTGAATAAATAATGTAACTTACTATATGTGGTGCGTTGGGATCAGAAGGACCTGTTCTATTGATTGGCATTCAAGGATATATGAGGCCATTGAAACAAAAGACGACATCAGAAAACCGTTGAATTCTCTAAAATTTCAAGGACGATTTTTAATAATATTATTTAATTTATTAATAATAGTGGTTTGTAACATGGCCGAGAAAAGAAAATGTCTGAGATATGATCCCTTTCTATATACAAAAATAATCAAATTTTTTTTGTTGCTCAAGGAATTTTCGTCCTTTGGAATGTAGTCCTGAAAATGGAAAAGTTACTGCAGTTCTTTCTCTGTACAAATTTCGACAGACATTTGTTTACCAATCATCAAAATCCTTCAATGCAAGTTCAAAGATGTCTGCCCCTTCCAGATCCATAAGGCTATTGGCGAGATATGTATGTCTAAACAATAATTTTCTTTGCATGACCGCAGTATAAATTTATTTGCAACTATATATGTAATAAAAATACTATTTACTTTCCTTAAGCCTTAAAAATGCCGCATTTAATTCATCCTCGAACGGGGGCAGCTTGATGCTCTCCAGCTCCTGTTCAAGGTTGGCTAACTCGACGTTGTTTTGTGCAACTATCGCCTCGAACTGCTTGAGCTGCCCATTGGCAAGCGCCAGCTTCTGCTGGTAATTCTCTAGGAATTCGGATCTTTCGCGCAAACGCTCCTCCTGGCGCCGCTCGGCAGCGCTAAGGTAATCCTCATTCTGCTGTCTTTTGTTTTCCAAATCAAGTTTTAGCTCTTCCTGTTGACCCTTTAGTTGCTCTACCTTCGCGTTGAGTTCCATGCTGCGTTCTTCCAATTGCTCTTGATGCTGCGCCCACATGGCCCTTTTGGTTTTATATGTGTGGTGCAGTTGCAAAACTTGCTTCTCGTATGACTGAAGTTGTTTGTTAATATTATTGAGTTCCGTTTGGAGATTCCGCTTCTGTATCGTCAGCTCGTTTCTGTGCTGCTCCAGTTGCCGATGCCGCTCCCTGTGCTGAGCGCCACGTTTCTCAAGCAGAGCGGCTAGTTTGGTGAGGTGCCGGCTGCGTACCTGAATATCTGAATGCAGCGGCGGCAACGGCAGCAGCAGCTCCAGTTTATCCTTCTCGCTAGCGCTGCATATGTTCGAATCGAAAATTATGTTCTGCGCATGCGTGTTGAATTTCTCCACTTGGTCAAGCAGATGCTTCTTGGCACGAGCCATTCGCACCTGCTGATCGTAGCCGCGTTCAGTAAACTCAAGCGATTGTCGCTTATAGAAATGCTCCTCGTTCTCCAGATCGCTGAGCACCAATTTCATGCGTTGAAACTGTTCCACGGTGTACTTTTGTCCGCTCACTTCGCATTGCAGTTGTTTCCACTCTCTCCGCAGCACTTTCATCCCTTTTGCATGTTGTTTGTTGCGATCACATAACTGTGCAATCTGCTCACAACATTCATTTCCACGGGTTTGGGTGATCAGCAGCTGCTTCTTTAGATGCTGCTCCTGGGCAATTAGTTGCTGCAGCTGCTCCAGATTGTTTTCGACGGGTAGTTGCAGCTGCTCTTCCAATTGCTGCAACTCGTTCTGCAGACGCTTTATGTCCGCATCCAGAGATTCGATATCGGGAAAGTCACAAAGGCTTTTAATTATTTGATTGCTGACTTCGCGCTCTAAGACCGCAAAATCATCGCCCTTCTTTTTGTCCCACATCGCAAAACAGTCTTTCGTCGAGGTAAATAACAACTGAACCGTCTCCTCGTTGAGCATGATGCTGCTGATCTGTGTGTTGGATAGAGCCATGGAATCAAGGGTATTTTGAACATAGCTTGGTTGTTCACTGGTTTCCACAAATGGGAACTCCTCATCTTCGCCAGCTTCCTGCTGTTTGGGGGGCAAACCAGGGGCAAAGTCCTTAAGAAAGTCGAGCATGACAATTACATGACCAAACGAGTGCTGTGTTGTGGGCGTCATCAACCAAGACTTGTTCACCTGATACGGATAATTGATTTTATGCAAGACGCTCGTAATATCCTCCACATGATTGCTGCTCACACTTGTGCGATTGCCCCAAATGAATTGAAAAAAGAAATTCACAATGCTCACAAACTGTTTCATCGTCATTTGGCGTAGCGCAGTGCCGCCGCGGCTAAAGAACTCATTGGGAAAACCTGGTAGTATAGCCAAATGATTCATTTCATCCAAATATTCGGCAATCAGCTGCGACTGCTCCTGCACCCACTTCTTGTCCGTGTGCAGCGCCACGGGCCGCTCCACTGAGGTTGCCTGGCGATGCCGCAGCGGCGTCGTGCCATTGACCACACTACGCTTCGTTGTGGGCGGCGGACCCGAGCGAAGGGGCGTGCCACGATCACGATCCTGAGTTAACCGTGACTGTGCTTGCCAGTTGCTGTGGCTCGGTTTGTTTACTGATGCCGACGTGCTGCGCTGCGACCTAAAGTTGGATACGCCCAACAGTTGTGATATTATAATACAATACATGAACAAATAAATATGAATATTGGACTTGCCTGGTTTGGCGTTTGTTTAAAATGGCGCCATCGTCCCGAGCATCATCATGAAATTCTGATGTTCGCCGTGGCTGATACATCGCTTAGTATATATTTAATACTCTTTTTATATATATTACTATTATTTATCTTTCCTAACTTCCGGGCTTGTTATTCTAGCCAAAAGGAAATACAATATTTGATTGGAAAACTGTAACCAAGCACGATAGATATCGTGTTTTGTAGCTTCACCAAGCGCTCTACGGATGTTATCGATATATCGAAATATCGATTTGCGGCTGTGCGTCGATCTACAGGGTTGCAGTTAGCGACACTGTCCACAAAAATTCTATACATAAAAATCAATCCCAATAGGAGCGCTTTAATTTAAATACCAAATAAATGTAACCCAAATTATGCTCAGAAAACTTCCTTCGTTTATTCCAACATATTAATTAATTTTAATTATTGTTACACAATAATCATGCTATGTATATGAATTACATTAGTTAATAATTATTATTATTTTAATTAAATATCGATCACATTTCCTTTCAGAACGTCTCAACTTTCCCTGTTCGCTTTACGTAACGCACAAACAATAATAATTAGATACATTATATTACATTCTGGTTTTAAATACATACAAATACAATTATGTTTTACTTATATTATTAAAAGAAAAAAAAAAAAAGGTTGCACTTGGGCCTTTTATAGCAGAGGTAATAAATATGGATTTATTGTGGTTTTGGGTGGTGTACTAAGCAAAAAAAATTCGTTTCTAATATTAGGAAAAAAATATTTATATGTTTAAAACAATAAAGCGAGATTTGCAAAAATCAAATCAACGCTAATACTATAGATTGTATTATATAAAAATTAAGTAGGCCATATTTAAGTCTATTTTCAGTGTAAATTATTTTTAATTTTGCTGATTAAGGAAAACTGTGCACGATGAAAACAAAAGACAACAAAAATGAAAATCCGATAGTTTGGTTTTAAGTTGCATATGGTATATACACTTAGCTGCCCATTGGAGCCCATTTGTGTGTGTATAATATTGTCCTAAAAGCCTTAAAAAAAAAACTATTACGTAGCGCTCTGCCATGTGGCTTAACAGGTCAGATCGCACAAAATTTACAATATATACTCGTACATGCCTTGGTAGAGCAAAGGAACACAAGCAAAAGCCATGTGAAAACTACAAAAAGAAATGGTTCATACTCAATTTAAACATTCGAAATATTTTACAAATATTTGAATAGGTCTTTTGTCTTTTTGTTTGGGTTTTGTGTAGTCGTGTGTGGTGTTTTATGTGCTGTATATATATATATATGTGTGTGTGTGTGTGTGTGTGTGTGTGTGCTTTTGATGTCTATCATCGTTGTTTTGTGTACGTGTAAGTTTTCTATGTTTGAATTTAGGTACATTACAGTTCTTTGTATTGCGTTGCTTTACATGCAATTTAATATTATCCCAAATTTGCATTATCCTATTGCGTGCTAACTAATAAACTGGGCGCCATCAAAAATGATGCGGCCCCACAGCTATGTAGATTATGTATGTAGGCAACTATCGTGTTAGTGAAGTTTTGCTAGTTGGGCGCATTCAGTGTATCCATATTGGAGCCGTATTGCTTGTTCACCGACATTGTAAAGAGCCAAGCGAGAGCCAGCAAACTGCTGCCCAGCAGATCGCCCAGCGCCGTCAGATATGGTATGGAGGAGTTGTCCGGATCGATCTTCCATTTCCACATGGCGTGCACAATGATGTGCGCAATGTAGAGCAGCAGCATTACCTGTTAATGATTACAACAACTTAGATAACCTCTTCCAAGGCGTATATTTAGAGAGAGCTACTCAAACTTACCTGTATCAAACTGGCCAATAAATAGGATAGCATAAACACCCACGTTACAGTCGTCGCATTCATGTTTATGTAATCGGCCGCAAAGATGAACAATATGTTGCCAGGTATGGACATGGCGATAAGTATGCGGGCCGTTTTTGCATAGGGCACTGTGTTGGCAAAATAATGATATCAATTTACAGAAATATAGATATAAATATAAATATAATATTATTCAACTTACCGCCCTTGAAGAGTGCTCGCCATGGCCACTCGACGACTTTCGTGTGCGGTGGTATAATGCCAATAATTGAGCTCTGATGCAACATTGTCGATATCTTGCTGGCTTGCACCGACACCAGATTGCCGCCAATACCGTTAATGATCGGCTGGAAGACGACAAAGCCATTGAAGACCTCCACAGCGGCGTCCAACACGAGACCACCGAGCCTGCAAAAGTTAGAATCAAAGTATTAAACTTCCGTTTAAACTAATGGTTTTATGAATGTTTATAGCAGATCCCATTAGTAACAAATATTAGTTTTAGTTTAGTTTTGTTTTTTAGTTCATGTTCTATATGGCTGAAATACCACTGAACTAATTAAATACATTCACATATATAACAAGCTATTTATACAGTATTGCTATGTTTATTAACATTCCAACTGTCTATAAATTAACTGAGCTAAGCTCAACTAAAACTGGGCCTCGCTCACCGTCACGCTGCGAGTGAAGGACACAAGTTAACAATAGCCAATTGGCTAAGCTTGCCGTCGGCGCTTTATAAATAAAAGCAAATAAATAACCGATCAATCAAAATGTGTTGTTCAATTTGGAACACCCAATGCATGAACATCAACTGGACATGAAATGGCACAAAAAAACGTGTAACTTATGGAAATTGAAGCTCAAATTGTGCTTATCATGGCCCAAATCAGGCGGCACTTTCCAAGTGCCCTTAATCACGCTTAACAGAGAGACATTGAGAGAGGGCCAGAGAGAGAAAGGGAATGATAGAGACAGAGAGAGAGAGAGAGATTGTATGAGTGGCACGATGACAAGATGTAGAGATAAATCTTACCCGCTGATGCAGAGCGCTGACAGCACTGGCACCCAACCGCTCTTCAACACCGGCCGTGTATACTCATTCTTTAGAACAATAAGAACCCACATGGGCAGCAGCACCAGATAGCAGGTAACCACAATGAAAGTGATCCACAGATGGGTCTCTGCAAAACAGAATATATACGTGAGAGAGCGTGCCAATAAATATAGATCGAGATCGAAAGACATACTTATGTGGTCATAGAGCAGCGAGGCAATAAACGACAGCAAACTGATCGAAACAACATCACCAATGGAGGCAGCTAGTGGCGTGGCCAGGTTATCCGGATTAAGGTGATACTTTTGAGAGAATAGAATCACAGCTACCAGCACAAAATCTGCAATATCAAATTGTCATATCATGTTAAACAGGTCTCAAATATAGATGATCTTTAGGTGTGTACGCTTACCCAACACAAAGCACGACGAGGTAGCCGTAAACATGGCCGATGCGGTCAGCAGCATCACGTTCTCAAAGTAAAAGTTACCAGTCATGGCCGCGCCCACGCTCGTGGCAAACATAGCCACAAGAAATGAGGCTACCGTTGCCTGCACCTGTACCAATGCAATGTTTCCGACAATCATCCGCACCACATTCGACCGCGACGTCATGTTACCAAGGTTGACCTGCGTGGAGAGGCGTGAGGCGAGGCACATGTCCAGATTACCCTTAAGGCCCAGCAGCGCTGGCACCAAAATAAACAGTTCGCTCACGTTCTGAAAGACGTACCATTTCTGCGATCATGGAAAGAAAAAATCACACACAATATTAATTAGTTAGCCATCCGATACAGTGTGTATATCTACATAATCTATTCACTGAGATTTATGGCTTCAATTTTGATTATAAATCTGATAGTGACGTCATCAAGTAGAGCGAGGCTAAGCTATATAGTGTGGTATATATTATATGTATATTTATTTATTTTTTTTTATTTTTTTTTGAATAGTTCATCTTGTCTTTGGTTTTTATCTCACTACTCAATTTTGGAGCTGGTTATAGCGGGTTAGCATCGACTGTAGCTGGCCCAGTGGTTAGTTTAGACCAGAATTTTTTGGGGTTAATTAGCAACCCAATAAATATTTATTAAGTGTTGAATATTTTTGTCTGCCTTATAGGTATGTATGTGACTAAGCTGCTTAATTTACATTTCTTATCATCCTTTGGCGTTCGGTTGCTTAATTTATTAATCATCCAGCAAGCTAAAAAGTAATCTTATGATATAATATATCGATGCCTTTCTTAAAGAATCATGTGCCTATACAATACTTGGCAAAGGATTTGATAAATGTGCCATAGTCGATAAAGAAAAACGAAAGTAAATAGCGATCATGACCTAGTCACCATATAACAAAAAAAAAACTTAGGCACACGGAAGGTTTTATGTCCTTGTAACTCTGCAGGGTTCCTCTTGAAATCTAAATTTCAGTCTGGAATTCGGATTATTATTATGTTTTTGTACGATTTTAACCAATGCTTATTTATATGTTTGCAGTTTCCTGACGGAGACGTCTCATTGAATGCGTTACAGGCTTCCCGATAAAATGATAAACATTCTCTTTTTAATTTATACACATATATTTTCTTTCTTTTTTTTTTGTATGGGGAAAACGCTGTTAAATTTAGCAAAAACACAATTAAAAATTAATTATTGTTTTAGTTAGCAAAGATGATGCTTTCGATTTTATTGTGTATCGAAAGGGGCGAATAAAATGTTTGATGATTTTTTAAGAAGTCTTTTTTTGCTAAAATCGAAATGTTTTTGGAGGGTCCAGGTGTTGGTGGCGTGTCTGATTCGGATTTTCTCAGACTGTTGGGTGCTTATAAAATTGTTTTGTTTGACTCTTTTTTTTTGTGTGTGTGCCCAAATTGTATGTACGGTTTTGCTTTGTTGTGTGTAGTTTTAATGAGTTGTCGGAGACTGCCATTAGACTTTACAATTTAATTTGCGTGTCATTTTAATTGTCTGCACCTTTTTTTATCTACATCTTGGCAGTTGCGCAATGTCAATGAGGCATTTGATGGGATTCGTCAGCTGGGCCGATGCTCTTGCAACACAGAATCCCATTAGCCAATTAACGTACCGAACCAGCATACCAACGAACCGGCGAAACAACTCATTAGCCAGGCCGTGACACCTCTGCCCGAAGCACGCGACGTAAGTGTTTTTTTTCGGATCTGTTTTTACTTATTTTTATTTTTTTTTTTTGCAATTACTTAAACATATGACATGTATTTAATGAGATAAATCATTGAGCAGAAAATAATACATTACCTCGACGCGTCCAAGTACAATTCCCGCTCCAATGGTGCCAATACCGGCCAGAAAGAACGGTATGGATACCTGCAATAATATGGTTGTCCATTTCTCTTGTTTGATGCCGGGCCGATTTAAGGCCAACTTCTCCTCGGAGCTGCCATTGATGCCGGCAATGCTGGAGGCGTCTGCTGCCACCAGAGCGCCAGATCCGCTGTTGCCGCCATGTCCTCCACCACCACTACCTCCACCTCCGCCGCTGCCCGCCGCACCAGGATCCGGTTCGGAGGATGCTATAGACGTCGTGATGATTGAGCTTAGTGAACCAGTTGTTGAATGGGGAAGGCCGGACAACTTCTCATTGTCGGGGTCTGTGCAACAAGCGGGAATATTTGGGTATGTGTGGAAGAAACAGATATAGGGAAAGAAAACGATGCAGTTAGTATGAAAATCTAGCTAAATTTCCAATCACAGTATCTTGCTGTGTGTATGTGGGTGTGTGTGTGTGTGTGTGTGTGCGTGTGTGTGCGTGTGTCTGGCTGTGTGGCATGCAACTAAAGACAAGAGTATTGTGTCATTAGCAGGGCTATTAATTAACGTCACAATTAAAGACGAGTATTACTTCTAAGCACTACCCTATACATTAAGCCAAGACAAAGTTATAAAGCGTTTGTATTACTCTAGTGTTTTTTTGTTTTTTTTTTTGTTTAGATTGTTTAAACAAGTTTTTACCTGCCAAATGAATAGAACAATTTGTTTGTTTGTTGTCTTCTTTTTTGTGTATTTTTTTCGAGCGAAGTTAATAAATTACAAATCGTTCGTCCATAAAAGCTGGCACAACAACAGCACAGACAAGAAAACAAACAAACAAACAACCACAAAAAATTGCATGCAATAATTAATAAAGATTTTATGTGTTTATCATCTATTATTAACATGCATACGATTTGCGATAGTGCGATTGTAAAAATAAGACAATACAATAAAAAGTCTGACACCGAAGGTATCACAGTATATTGGTTTCGTACAATGTCCGTCTGTCTGTCCGTCTGTCTGTCTGTATGAACGTAACTTATTTCGACACCCTTAGAGATAGTGACTTGAAACTTGGTCTGTGTCCGCGTTGGACAAAGTTTAAAAATTGGAGTGCTACGCGTCCACTAGGAGGGCTAGGAAATCGATAACATCGATATTCACAAATCGATAAAGCCACATATTTCCCTAAAGTCATCAAATTGGATTGGTAGGTTGTTGGAGATGTCGGCATATGCCACGCCCACCTCCGCCGCCCCCATGAACTTCAGCGCTAGAAATCTGAAATGCGCATATCTTCCACAATTTGTGAGCTAGTCACCAAAATTTAAAAGTATGTTACTGGTAACTTCCCTAAGAGATCGATAAAATCGATGGTTAAGCCCACTCCGCCTCCCCAAACCGATACACCTGTTAGTGTAAATCTATAAAAATTTGAAAGAATCACCAAATTTGAATTGTATATTGCTAGTAACACCCTTCAAAAATACGGAAAAAATGTTAGACCACGCCCACTCCCGGCCCCAAAATATCTAAAAGCCTATATCTCCCGTAATTTAAGAGCTAAAGTTACGAAACTTCGAAGGAACGTTACCAGCTTGTATTTACTGCAATTTGAAAGGCAAACTTGGACAGTATTTCTTGGCAACACTTACCCTGCTCTTTGCTACCTGTTATCAGCTGGTATTATTATGGTATCAAAGTATTTTGCAGTCGGTTACGCCCGATCTCTACTATTTTTTCTTGGAATTCAAATATAATGTTTCTAAGTGTAACTGTTACTGTAGTTGTATGTGATTATAACTTGAGCATAACGTAAAAGATTCGAGATGAAAATATGCAAGAGTGTTGAATTAAGATTAAGCAAAATGTAGCATCGGTAAAAATGAAGCTCTTAATACACTTGCAGAATAATATTCATTTATAAATGTTGCTCGTTGTTTAAAGATACGGATGTCCATTGCATAATCGAGCTGAAAGATTTTCTTTTTTTTTTACTATTTTATACGATGTATGTTTCTTGCAATCAATTAACGGAGTTGACTAATTATTAAAAGGCTTTTAGCCTGAAGACTTTAGGTCAACTAAGACAGTAATCTTTTGTCAAATACTCGACTTTTTGTTAATTGCAAAAGATTACAACGAATTTAGTGATTTAGTTTTAGTTTTGATTTAGAGATATGATGTACATATAATTGGTGCTTTTTTGTAAGAATTAGTTAGAAATATACATTATTTACTTTCATATTTATTTTTTACTAGTTGTAAACAATTTATTATTTTAATTGCATTTGTTAAAGTTAACAAAATATTTGCAAGAAACATACATATTTGTTTTTCTGAATTTAATAATATTTAAAGAATAAATGTGATACTGTAATAGAAAAATGACTACACGGAGCTCCAACCTAACCTAATTTACATTTTCAATTACCTTTATAAATGTATATTTACAGAAGGAAAAACATGACACGACAAGCGGAGAATAATCGCAGTTCAACAATAAGTAATGATTACAACTCTGCAAGGTTTTTTTTTATTATCAATATGTGCATATGTAAATGTTTGTACAAAGATTAAGAAGAATCAAATAGAGAAATAGAAAAAAGAGGTAGATACTGAGACAAAGAATGAGACGGGGCAACAGTACACGCAGCATATTTAACGCAGCAGCATATTGTTATCGGTATCGGTATCGGTATCGGTATCGGTATAGTTATCGTTATCGCTAACGCTTTCGTTTCGAGGGCTTGGCGCGGCATTGGGGGCTTTGTACTCTAAACTAGAATGCCTACTAATCATAATGATGATGATGATGACGATGATGATAATGCTGCTGCTGCTGTTACTGCTGCTGCTGCTGCTGCTGCCTCAGTTGTCGTCACTCACCGTTTCCATTGTAAATGGTAAATAACTTGTATTTATCATCCACGGCCGCATCTAGCGGCGTCGTTGTGGTCATTGTTGACAATTGTTGTTGGTATGTTGGTGGCGTAGCATATGACGAGGACGTTGTTGATGATGTGTTGTTATTGTTGTTGGTGTTGGTGTTATTGTTGTTGTTGCTGATCGTATTAATTGTGATGGTAGTGGACGATGGTGGCGCCACACCATCATCAGCCCCAAAATCGGCGGCATCATTGTGAGCGGCATAAGAGGAAAGTCGTCGCACATTCAGCGGTGAGAGCGATGGTTTCTGTCGCTGCTTCAGCTCATTTGGTATGGATGGGCTGGGTGGTGTGTGGGATGTGTTGTTGTAATCTGTGCTGCTGTGGTCGGTGTCTGTGTTTGTGTTCTGATTGTGTGGCACGTCAGGCGTCTGCGGTTCGATTGGTTGCGACATTTTTGCATTGGTCGCTTGTGTGTTAGAGTGCGTGTAGGTGTGTGTGTGTGTGTGTGTGTGTGTTTGTGGGTGTACTTCGCTTCAAGCGTGCGTTGCAGCGAAAGTCAAAGCCACAATTGCGACTGTGTGTTTGTTGTGAGTATTCTCAGTTGCGCAATGGAAACTCATTAACTAATATTCAAACTAAGCCTTTTCTTGCTAAAAAATAATAATCATATATGCATCCATATATATAAACAAAAACACAAATACTTGCAACTAATCAAGGTGCAATAATATTTAAATATATATGTATGCGTATGTCTATTTGGTTTTTTTTTTTTTTGTTGTTAATATTATTATTATTTTTATTATTTTTTTTTTTTTTGTTATGTTGCCTCAAGTTTTTGGCATATTTGCCTGTGCAAAAGTTGCCTTTTGCTTAAGGTTCTCGATTGGAACTATCACTGAACAAAATCGAAATATCACACAATTTCATTGACTTTTTTTTTTGCAAAGATTAAATAAATAAAATAATAAGTTATTGATGAATGTGAGCTGATGTGTTTTTGCTTAGATTTATAATGATAATATTTAACTGTCTTTTAAGAGAATGCTTGAAGAATATAAATTGAATAAAAATGTTATAGAAAAATCCAAAGGCCTTTGGTTTACATTGTATTTGTATGTGTGGGTTTTGTGTGTCTGTGTATGTGTGTGTGTGTGTGTGTGTGTGTGTGGGTGGGTGTGTGTGTGTGTGTGTGTGTGTGTGAGTAGTATATAAAGTCCTGTGTAATGCGTCCAGTTCGTTGTTGTGCGTCCTGTTCTTCGAGGCGGGTGGGAATGGCGGGATGATTTGTTTGGGAAGGGGCTGTGAGGACAGAGCTTTAGTCACCGGACCGTTGATATGGCTGCAAGCAACAATATAACGTTCATATATTGTTGTTCTTGATGTAGTATCTGTTATTTTGTATTTGTTAGTTTGTAGAACTCAAAATGTATAAGTAAAAAATGTTGCAGCGCCGGAAATCAATGAATATACAACAAACAAAAAAAAAAAACGTAAAACAAAAAAAAAAAAATAAATAAATAAATTCATAACGGCAATACTTTTGCTTTAGATTTTGCCCTGCTCAAACATTAAACATATTACACTTCCGCACAATGAACAAAATCGAAAGGCAGGCATTTATATACATTTTTTGTCTATATATTTGGCCTCACTTAAATATCATATAGTTTCTAGTTTGTCTGACTTTTTTTCACTAAATTTTTGTTTTCCAAATTGTTTTTGCCGACTGTTGGGAAGCTAGGGACCTGTTTGCTGTGAATCGAGTTTGCCAGCCCACGCATTTTGCATTCGCATTAATAAAAACATTTAACGGCGCATTGAAACGCAACCAGTTTCGGCCATCCGAATGTGTGCTAAAGTGAAAAAGCCTGCAGCTGCAACAAACGAACAACCAAACAACCAAACAACCAACAGCCCGAATTGTCAGCCAATATAACGAATCCAACAAATCGAACAACCGATAATCGTCAGGCTTTGCATCGCCATGGGGTTTTCAAGTTTATGGACTTTTGACAGCTTATACGATTAGATTTGGAACACCAGCAATCGATGTTGCGTCAACAAAGTTGGCCAACAAATCTTTCAGTCGATCGGTTTGTCATGCTTATCAAAACAATGCCAAACCTTGGTCACGTGACAAAAGTTCATCGCACAACATCCCACAACAATAAATATAAAACTATTAATATCAATGGTTAAACCTCAAAAATTGCAGTGGCAGTCAAGTGAAAAATTAATAGTTCAGCGATAAGTGTGGAACTGGTTCTCAACTATTTTATTTATTCGAATTCTGTCACATAAAGATAAAAAAAAAGCTACGGATATAAATGTAAATGAGCAACAATATATAATACCAGAATTTAATTAATTCCAAAATAAATATATAAATACAAATATACATGCTTTTCACGTATTTAATATTTGTGAACCCTTTCAGCATATATTTAGTGAACGAAAATTGATTGGAAATCACATTAATGACGTCAAAAATTTACTGGTTGGAGATTTCATTGCTAATCTATGGTTGACGTCGTCTGTTCTGACGTTAGAGTAAAATACAACAAAAAATAACACTCATGTGATTGAAAAAAAACAAAAATGAAGTGAAAAATCAAATTTAGAAAGGCTAACATAATCTAATCTGTGTTAATCCTCTATGTAATGTCAACATTTATGATCGATGAGAAATTACTTGAGCTATGTTTCCTGTTAAAGTTCCTGCAATATTGCAAGTGGTACTCGCTAATAGAACTTGGAAATTCCCCATCGTTGAATGAAAATTTGGGTTGAGTTGATAAGATGAAAAATGTGTGGATTCGTTTAACACGGCTGTTGGATGCTCTATAAGCGCGGTTCTCTCATTTGCAGGTTATTAAAAATCACATGCAAATTCTTCTTGTTTGAAAAGTGAAAAGATCACAATTGATTTATTGATACTACTGATAATCCATCCAATGATAATTAAAACACAACGTTCTCTGTGTCCTTGCATGTGCAAGTCACTTGAGGGTGATAATATTTCAATTTGTGACTTTAAGTACGTTTATCGCGTTTAATTTAATGCTTATCACTCAAGCCGCTTTGTGACAGACATTGAAATTGGCACATTGAAGTGACTGCCCTCCCTGACCACGGAACATTCATTCAGGCCATTCACAATGCCAAGAAGTGCTTGTCATTGCTATGCTATAGTTAGTTTTGTATTGATTTGCTTGATAACTGATGTCCAAAAGTGTTTTGCACTGATATCGACAGTAGATAGGTAGGCAAAGACATAAAGACAGCTCAGTTATGACGACAATTTAGCAATTCGAGCATTCCAAGCCACATTCAAGTTTAGAGGCAAACAGCTAGTAACTGACTAAATGAGTAATTGAAAAACTGACAAAAATCACTGACACTAAAACTAAACTAAATGGTAGATCAGACAAACAAAACGGGGGCTGCTTTCAATTGAAATTTTTCATTGTTTTTATATTGCTTACTCAATTCAACTGGCACATAATTTAGTCTCGATTTTAGATGCGGAACTTTTGCGATGACTACACAATTTGTATAATTATCTTTTCAACTTTAATTGACTGACAAACGCTCTCACGCATACAAATGCACTTAATTTTATTTGTTGTACGCCGTTGAATCTCCCATACATAATTAAATATACACAAATATATATATATATATGTGTGTATATATATATATATATATATATATCCATATATGTGAATGTGTTTCTGCTTCTTATGCAGCTACAGTTGTTGCAGATACGCTAATGGATTTGTTATGCGTATTGCTAATGGCAAATGTTTGGCAGATGGTTTGTCTGGTTTCAGGATTTGGGGATTTCTAGTTCGAGATTCATCTGGATAATGGGATTTTAGAAATTAAAAAAAGCCCAGCAAACGCAAAGAAAAACTCTTAACAAGCTGTGCCGCCAATTACATCATTTTTGATTATATATTTTTGAAAACAAATTTTTAACAAAGGAACAGCATCAAGAAAATCGATAACTAATTTAATTATACACAATACTGTATACAAGTTATAACAAGCGATAAGATTTTAACATTATTTATTATTACATTCATGTATATACTCTTGTGCTATTAATAAAGTGAAGAGATTTGATTATTTTTGACACGTAAGTATGGGTGTTAAACAAAAAACAAAAGGTGAACCACAATTAATCCAGACTCAGTTGGCATTCGATTAAACATTCAACACCTGCACCGATTAGATTACAAATGATCGGCAATCGGCATCGACATCGACAAAAAAGCCTCTAACTCCACCCGATAAAGCAATTTCTAATTTTCTGGCATAACAAAAAGTTAAAGCTACGCGAGTAAGGCCATGATTTGTTAATTATTTATTTATTTTTATTCATAAGATAAAAGCAATTGTTTCGAGTGCTAATTAAAGAATCTATATTTATTTTTGTAAATATATATATATATATATATATAAAGCTCTGCTTTACCCAATAGTCTCGAACAATTGTCGTCTTGCGTTTTGAAAGAGTGATAAACTTTTAGGGTAGCCCTCGCGTATAGAGCAAAACCCCCTTATATGACATATAGCATATGTCTGAGCTATCTGTTTAAGCGCGCAGGAACGCCGTCGTCGCCCGGCTGACGGTTAATTTGGAAAACGTGAGCCAAATGTGTGCCGTCTGCTAATTTCGATTTATTTCCATTTATTGTGATTAAGCCAAAGCTTAGAAGTCGTCTATTTATATATGTATGCACAGACAGATGTCCATATGTATATGTGGTATAAGCGCATAGTTCCCAGGCTATGATTAAACGCTTGGGATTGCAGTTCTCTGAACGCGTTAATTTATGAACGACGCGAGGCGCGTTACTTTTAATTTGAGTTCTTGAATTATTATTATTTTAAATTGCATAAATTAGACATGTGGAATTGCAGAATACAGTGTGTTCTCTCTATAGAGGCAGTGAGCAGTAAGCATATGTGTGCACACACATATTTATATATATAATCACTTGTATAAGCCCTTCAATCAACGGTGTTTCCACATTGCGTATGATTAATTGTGTTGTTATTATTGTTAATTAATGTAGTGTAATGTATATTAGATATGTCTGACATAGTTCGAGCAGATTACAGTCAAAGAATATCAGCTACGTAATCAGCTTGCAGTCACACCCATACACATACACCTATCTGCAATTTTCATCCTACTCCCTTCCCATTGATTAATAATACATTCATAGCATGGGCATTGAAAAACTGCTCACACGTGTTGGCTACGTAACAGTTCGATTCATTGATATAAAACCTGCACATATGCAAATTGAAGAGTCCAAAGCACGTGAAGCGACAACATCTGGTCAACATCTCAAAGTTCACTCAGTTGGAGTTCAAGTAAGTTGAGTTGAATCGAATTGAGTTGAATCGAGTTGATATGCGTTAAGTTGAATGGGACAGCTGTGTTGGTTGCATATAGGTGCCACCTAATTTGAATAAGCGTACACTTATATTTATATTTCAATTAGCATTTTACATTTGCATTTTTTGATGTAAACGAACTTTGAATAAAGCTCAAGTAAATCCGTTCGTTCATGATAGAAAATTGTGTGAACAGATTGCCCAAAATGAAAACATTATAAGCGAAACTAATAAATTGGACAATGGATGGATGGCCTGAGTGGACCGTATTGGACTATTTACTGTGTGCTGTGGACACTAGGAATGAGCTATATGCTAATTGGAAATATATATTTACATAATAACATATTTTATACTTATATTAGTTTTGACGCCTCGCACACAAAAAGCCTTTCTATTAAAACACTTTGAGATTGTATGTTTGCTTATTTAATTTTGATTCACTTAACTTTATTGCCATTTACTTGACAACAAGTTTTTGAGTGTAGCTTTATTAATTATATGTCATATATAAATTCGAGGAAAATAACAGACGAATATATATCCGTGTATACATATATATATATATATACACAAACAGAAAACTGTTACCGAGGCATTTCTGATGACGCAGGTGAAATCGCCGGATTCTGAGCCATGGGCATTATAATTATTATATATTATTTGTCCAACTTGATTTATTTATGGTTCCAGCGTCATTTATTAATGAATGTAGCGAGATGAAGCATCAAAAAATGACAATAAATAAAAAATACAAATAACATTTCATTTGTTGTTGGACCTAAACAGCCAAAGTTTACGCATTGACTACGTCATCAAGCTGTGAAAAAGTGTCAAATGCAACACACAACATAAGCAAAATTTGATAAAACAAGAAACAAATCCGAACTGGAACTGTATCAAATGTCATTCAACTTGACAAAAGCCACAAAATAAAATAATAACAATACAAAATCAGTATGTTCACACAGTCCAAACGAATACACACATACATATGTACATATATATATATATATATATGTATAACCTGTCACATGTAGCGTCATCAATCTTATCATTATGGTTCCCGACTAACAACTACAACTGTGTGTGTGTGTGTTGTGTGTGAATTTTTTGTGCAATTGCAAACTCTCAGTTCACATCTGATGATTGCTTAAAAACAATCTTGAATAAACTTGATAATTCAACATAGCTTAACTTGATAAATCGATTTCAGTTCTTTGTCAGTGTTGCAATTTCTCTATAAACAAAGTGCATTCAAATCGAATCTGGGCTTATCATTGGCAACGATCTAAATCGCCAATAGATGCTCTTATGAAAAAAGTTTATTTTGTAGTACTTGTTCTTAGAAAAAAGAAATCCAATATCGTCAAGTCGCAGAAAAAAAAAACATTCACTTAACGTAAATGGTGAATTCTTGTAAAAAGTGTTAAGCTTTTAACTTGTATCATGTGAAGAGAATATTAAGTTAGAGTTAAATGCGATACGCATCTAAAAGCTTTGTCATTTGATGGGTATTACGGAGTGCAGCTAGGGAAGTCAGACACTGGGCTGATTATATGGCAAACCTAGGCGTGGGGACCCTGCCTCATTAGCAGCACGCAGCAGTTCAACAAAGAAAATGTAATAATAATAATAATAATAATAATGAGAAATTGCACACAGCACAGCTGAGCGCCTAGATTTATTTGTTTTTGTTTTTGTTGGGGGAAAACAGTTCACTTAGCGAGACTAATGACAATTCCAAATTCATGCCCAAGTGATGACAAACTTAAAGCGCTTGCAACTGCTCTGTAAGCGATTATGCCTAAGAAGCTCTTACACTCGCTCAAATCAAAGCGGGTGAAAGAAGCCAGTGGCAAAGCTGAAAGACTGATTGACTATATTCTCGACACTGGCAATGCCAACACCGTAATAATGTTGGGGCCAAATAACTGAAACTAAGCACAGAACTTGAGTGATTAGCGGGCGAGGCAATGGCAACGGCCTAGCTGACCCCAGGCGATCCAAGCAATCCATCGATTATGGTTAGGCATAACACACATATACACACACACACACACACACACACATACACACTCGTATATATGTTATGGCAAGCACGACTGCAAAAGCAACAACAGACTTGAATGCAATTTGGCCATGAAAACGAAATGCCAGCAACATAAATTAATAATAATTATTATTATATTTGTATATTGTACAAATGATTTTTTTTTCTGCTTTTTTGCTTCTTTTTGTTGTACAAATTAACATTAACTATGCATTAATTAAATGCTTTATTGTATTTTTAGGTCTTGCCTTTGCCTTTGCCTTTGCCTTTCGATTCCTTTTGTTTTATTTGATGTGGTCTTTTTCACTCTAATTTCAATTTCAATTTGGCCAAAGGGCAACCGTATCGAGTCTGCATGTTAAACTTGCATTTATATATAGCTTTATACATCTTTCTTTAGCAACTATGAATTGTTTGTGTACTCATGTTGTGAACTCATTATGTTTAATGTTTTGCCGCAAGGCATTTTAATTGCTTTTCTATTATTTATAATTTATTGCATGCGAATTTGTTGCGGTCATTTTTTTGTTGTCAATTTACATTTATCTATAGAAATAAAGAATCGCTTTTGAGATTTATTTTTAATTACTGTATTTTTTTCGCAAGTTCAAGTTGCACTTTTAAGGTCACAATCAGTTGCGAATGTTGAAGGTTAGCTTTAGATTCGACCTGACGATTTCTGTAAGTACCAATAGAATACCAATAATAAGAAGGGAATTACGAATGCCAACACTATAGAAATTATTTGAAACAGGCGATGAGAGGTAAACCGGCTCTAAATCGAAATGGAAGCAAAATTAAAATCGACTGAAAAAATCTTGCTCTTTCTATTTAAAATCCCTCAATCAATTCTTCCCGGTGTATTTCTAAACTATTCCTATTCTTTTGTAGGCAGCACATGTTACTAGCAGTTAGTACGGTTATTATATGTATATCATTATATCAGCCAGTTGCTGCCACTTATGCGTTAAATGTGCTGCATATTTATCATTGATTTCCGCTTGCCGTTCCACTGCCAGCCTTATAATACATACTACAAGTATGCACACTTTAAGTAACTGGCAGAACATTTTTTCTTTTGTTTTTAATGTTTTTTTTTTAAATACATTTTTCTGGGCTTACTTAAGTAGCAATAGCTTCACACTGGCACTGAGTTTAAACTTTTAGCGATCGATTTAGGGCGACACGTGAAATTTGACGTCAGTTAATACGCGATCTCGAGCTCGGCATTTGCAATTTGTATATCTAATATTATTGTAATTTTTTAAAATTTTCTAAATTGTTTTTTTTTTTTTTTAAATTTTACTTTATAACTTTTGCACAAACAAAAAACAACAAAAAACACAATGAAACTCGTGACAAAAGGGTTCGTCGTGCAGTTTCCGTAAGTAGGGTTCTGTAATTTAGTACGCTTATTTTGTTTTGGTAAGCTGTTATTTAGTTTCTTTTCTTTTTTTTTGTGTAATATTATTGTGCTCTCTCTCGCTCTTTGACGGCGTCGTCTGCACCGTACGCCGGGATATCGTACACTGAATGTCCAAAGACGGCAAACACTTGTTATTATAACGCGTCAAAGCGTTTCATTTAGCGGCGCAGCGACGCCAACAGAGACAGCGACGGAGACAGAGACAGAGACAGCGACGGCCAGTCAAATCGCTGAGCGCAAACTCAACAGCGCAACCGATCTGGCCGAACCAATAAGCCAAGCGAACGACTTGGACTCAACGTTCGACGGCCGCCGACAATCAGCTGGCAGGTAGCCAGCTAAACTTCGAGCCTCCCGGCCAGAGGCGAACTTGGCGTCGCTGATAAGCAGCTGGCCAAGACTTGCTTCCCCTCATAGATGCAGCACGATAACGACGCCAACTTCGCTGCTGGCGACTTATTATCAAAGGCAATCAATTTCAGTTGATGAAGACAAAGATTGCCAAAGCCAAAGCCTAAAGGCAATGTTATCAGCAACGTGAAAAAAAAAAAAAAACAAAACAAAAAAAAATCACTCATACGACAAGATCAATGAATGAAAATGCTGCCTGCGCTGGCATCGGCGTCGGCGTCGCCATCAGCAGCAGCAACGGCAGCGACGCAATATTGTCGTGCACACCGTTAGAACGAGCGACATTTTGTCGATTCGGCGACACTCGGCTCGGTTTGTCGCTTTGACTATCAGCACATTTTGACGGTTTGTTAACTTATTACTCATCATTATTGTCAGTACCAAAGAGTTACGACCAACAGACTCCGACAACTGACAAACAAAAAAATAAGCTCAAAAACCAACGAACAATCTATTATATATATTTTTTAACAGCACAATTAAATAAATGTATTTGCCTTGCAGTAAACAACAACCCACATATTTTGGTTAATTTGTGTATGAAATGAGTTTTGCTCGAAAGGCAATTGAGTGTGGCTAAGTTTTAGCCACTATGAACGTTAAGTGAGTTTTAGGTAAATTTGCTTTTTGACACGATATTCCTGTGTTAGCCATAGAATTTAGTGTTCCTGCAATATTGCTGAAACTATTTGTTATACACCCAGCTCCCCCTCAAAAAAAAAAATCAACTGTAATATAAAATAAGCATAAATAACAGCTAGACGTAAATCGAAAGTTTCGCCGATGTGAGCGAGAAAAACACGAAAAGCGTTTTAGCTTTTGAGTCCGGCAATTAACGGTGCCATGCCCCCAAAAATGACGCACTACTGCGACATACACACACACACACACACACACTATGCGGCCAACAATTGTATTAAACATATTGTTATAAACAATCTGTGTATGTGCATGTATGTATATGTAGACGCATACGTTCAATGAATACAACAAATTACAAAAAATTGTTGCCAAAATAGAAAAAAAAAATGTGTATATACATAGATTGTTATATGTATTCAAAAAAAAAAATAAACAAACTGGCTTGCCCGCATCCGGATAATTGATATGCGTAGGTCCAAAAACTGCTGATTATTGCCCATTTCTCTAGCCATCTCGCTTGCGCACTGAAAGCCCCGCGGCTTTAATTAATAATAAGCAAAGCTGTAAGTTTATTTTTGGTCTGCCTGAAATCATCTCAAGAATGGATTTGCTGCAGGATGTTGACTGAAGAGTTTTAGAGTTGCCCCATTCATTTTATATATATATATTTATAATTGCGAATGCAAAGTGGGAAGAGACTCTTATCGAAATTGTGGAGTGGCAACAAGTAGATCCATAAATAAATATTTATAAATAATTGACACGATGATAATAAGAGCAATCAATAAGATCAACAAACAAACGAATGACCAACAAAAACTGTGTCTATTAATGACAAATCTAAAATTAGTAATCAATGATCCCATTAATATAATTAATGCCAATATGTCTATATGAGCACATATATAATAATGTCATTTTATTTTTAAAGTTTTATACTATCTATTCTCGATTATATTTAGCATCTCAATGCAGTCTATATCGAATATCCACTAACCAACTTCTTATTTTGGGGTAAAATATGCAAATGGAATACGTTTAAATTAATGGTGAAGTTATAAACCACCACATATATATTTAAGATTATTGTATTATGATTCAGCTGATCAGGATAGACGAAGACGATTACGAAAGATACAAAACATAAAAAAAAAAACCTTACTCGGGGACTTCTCATGCAACGCATCTAGAATTCAGGTGCCTTCTTTACGACAAAGGTCCCCTGAGTTAAACACTTGCGGAAACAGTTGGGAAATGCACAAAAGCAACTTGCCCGTATCTTTTTTGTATGAACGCTTATCAGATGCCGCTCGCTGGCTCACCTGCCAATGGGATGAGAGACTGGATTGTTGTTGCTGGGGCTGGACGGGGACTCACACACGGTGTACTTTTGTTATTTTTTATACTTCGATACCGAAGCTATCATAGTATATTGGTTTTGCACAATGTCCATCCGTCTGTATGAACACAACTTAGAGATAGAGACTTGAAAATTTGAACATATACTTATCTGTGACCGGGATAAAGCGTAAAAATTGAAGTGCTATGTCCACTAGGGGGTTAGGAACTCGATATTTGCAAATCGATAAATATATAACATAACATATCTTCCACAATTACAGTGCTACAGTCATCAAATTTGGTTGGTAGGTTGTTGGCGATCTCCTTCAAAGATCGCCCATCCCCATCACCAAACTTGGAAGGAACGTTATTGGGAACCTTCTTCATAATGTTTGTCAGCCACACCCACTCCCAACCCCAAAATTCCCAAAAGCCCATTTCTCCCATAATTTAGAGCTACAGTTACCAAGCTTCTAAACTCTTCTAACAATATTTTTCGGCTACACCCACTCCCGCCTCCTAAATTCACAAATGCCTATATTTACCGCAATTCGAAAGGCATACTTGGACTGTATTTCTTGGCAACAGGGTAAGTGTTGCTTTCTGTGCTACCTGTAATCAGCTGGTATTACTTATACGTATCAAAGTATTTCGCAGTCGGTAAGGCACGACTGCAACGTTCTCTCTTGTTTTTATTTACTTTTATTTTCGGTACGTGTGGCGGTGGCAACTTTGCAGTGAATTACTAGAACAAATTGTATGGCATTTAGCCGTATTTGTTTATCGACAGACAATTGACAAGCTGCCAGAGGGGATTGAGTAGTGTGACGGATGCAAGAGACCGGGGAGGTAGCGGGAGAATGATCGACGTTCAAACAAATTGTTGGATAATGGTCAATCAACTGCCGACGATGATCACCGATCAAATATCAACGTTTCAACTATCATTGTCTGTTTGACGAAACGGCATGCAAATGCTTCCGCAGCCGCCCCATTTGACCAGTCCAGACCTTCAACTTGAACTTGCAACTGCTCAATTTATTATACGCAAATGTTATACGGTATCGAACCCAATTAGCAGGGGCAATTGCTACATGCATTATTGCGTTCCAAGTCAATTTGACAGATGTAAAGTGCTTAATTGTGTTTTGGGTAACTTTCGATTGGTGGCACACGTTTCGTAAGCTATTTGTTTGTGTTGCATACATCTCGAACGTAGCAATGTGAACCTTTGCAACTGAGGAGCAACCATCGAACAACAACTAGCATTTTAAAGACCCTTTAAAAGCCCTCACAAAGTGAAGTAGCAATCGGCGTCGAATCGGTTATTCAGTTATATGTGCAACATTTGTAACTATATCTAGCCGAATCTATATTTAAAATGTAGTTAACACTTGAGCATATCTGGGGAAGACCTGTTCTTAAATGACATAACAGGGAGTTTTTGGTATACTTATTGGCTTGCGTCATGCACGATCAGCGCCAACAAATATATTTAAATCTAATAATGTGATTTTTATGAGATATGCAAATGAATGTTCACAAACATTTTAAGTGACAAATTGCATTTGTTTGTCAGGCACAATAAATATTAAGCACCCTTTTCCGCACGATCACAAACCAAAAAAAAAAAAAAAACATTTTTCGTAAATTCCACATTAAAAAGTGACTCCCGTGCATATTAAAAAAACCTTCGAACCCGACAGACAAATTAAATTGGTTAAGTGCTTTGAGACGTTCATAGTTTTTTTTTTTTTTTTGCCATAAGACAGTGAGATAAACGCCACTAAATTATTGCAACTTAAGTACAGTTAAGGCCAGTTTTGTTTTATTTGTGTTTTTGCGAAATGAATTATAAAACAATTAATTCAAATATATGACAGGCTACAACATTCATTCAATTCTTTTTTGCTGTCAGCATGAATTTACAATAAATTATAACAAACAAGTTGCAATAATTACATTTCAATTGCATTTTAAAACAATCGCTTGCCTTTTCTGAAAAATTAACCGTTTGTGACATTTAAATTGGCTAAGTTTTCATAGCATAAATAAATCATCGCAAAAAACACGTAATACTCAGGCCGAATATTCGCAACATACTTTCACAGAGAGTTGTCCCTTGGGGAAAAATGTACAGGCAACAACAAAACAATCTGTAGGCATTCGAGCATGTACGAAATGTTGGTTTATTAGTTTTTAAAAATAATCACAGCAGATACTGAAAAATAGATTGGTTTCGATCCAATCTTTAGTATCAGTTGTATTCACCTGCTCACGTGCCAGTGTCCAGTGGTCAACGGGATGACTCAGATCCAAACAACATTGTTGGAAATTAAAAAGGATGATAATGGTTATCAGAACTTAAGTCTTAAGTAGGAACGATGCTGACGTAAAGAGAAATCAGATTTTAAAAAATCAGTTAACTGTGGTTCGATTGCTCTGCGTGCCACTTGAGATACCTGATACACAGATAAAGATACTGCGTGCATAGATTTAAGTACACTAAAAACCCTCAATCGAGGCAATCGACTCAAGTGGCAACTTGGAATCACTGTTAATTGAAAAAGGCCACCCCTCTCCCGCATAGACATACAAACACACACATACAATGTATGTACTTGAATCTCTCACGTAGCATTCCTAAAATATCTGTACATCATTCCTAAATAATCTGTGGTATACGAATATATATATAAATATAGTAAAAAAAAAAAAAATAAGCCGAGCAACTTCAATCTATTTTTGCTTTACTTAAAACTGAACATCAGCTACGTACAACGAGAATTAAACTTATTTCAGACAGCTGTAAAAAGTTGTTCTTTTTTTAACAGGGTATCTTGATTGTACAATCTTATTGTGAAGTGAAGGACATACATATACATACGTACAAATATAAAGACATGTATGTATGTATGTATATGTACATATGCCATTTATAACAAATGTCTTATCGCCCAGTTTCAGCTAAAGCTGCAAATCAATCAAAGCGATACCCATCTAGCCCCCATGTGGAGGACCCCTTTCATCGCGTCCTTTCGATTCAATGGCTGCTGCAAGCGTACCCTGTACTCACGTGAGGTATACATACGTATGCCAACAGTTATTTACAAAGTGGAATTACTTATGCAATTTGCCACTTTACATATAGGCACATACAATTTTATAGGGTATTTACGCGTTCAAAGCAGTTGTTTCCTTGTGTGTATGTGTGTGTGTGTGCATTTTTGCATTGATTCGCCAATAAACCAGTTAATAATCACTTGATTAGTATGTGAAGCGGTAACTCAGACACACAGATACTCAGATACACTCACACACAGATACGGTGCTCTATCGTTGCAGACAGCATACTGGCGTACAAGTACTTGGGGACACCGAGCTTATTCTTAAAAGCAAACAATACAATCACTCTCATAATAACATCAATAACAATGATGACAACAGCAACAAAAATGACCTTACTCCTGAGCCTTCAGGCAGGGCAAGTAAATACACATAGCCCATGCACAATTAGATAACAACAAAAAGAACAAGCAGGTGGAAACAAGTGTTAACAAGCCAAAAAAAAAAGCGATAAACCAGCGCCAGCCAATCATGTCCAACAGCACACATAAAATGCGTTATAATTTTCGTATAATTACATTGCATCGCATATTGCCCTTGGAAACTGTACAAATAACAATGCTCAATTTGCAGCGGTGGCTTATCAGACCGCTTATGGGCCACAAAAACTGATTTCCACGAATGCCTAGGGCAACTCTTGTTATGAATGTTGATCGTGTTTGTGGGCTTAATCTCTAATCAGAGCAATAAACCAAAAGCAAAGCACAAATTATGATTGCGACGTCAATTATACTATTACCCTGTACCCAACTATTCGCTATTGAAACCAACACGCTGAATACATTTATGTAAATTGGTTAATATTAATATACGATTTATTTCGTGTTTCTTAACCAACCTTTAAAACTCATCATTTTAAAGATGATCAATATTATGATATTTTATATATATATCTTAAAAAATGTGATTTTTATTGCCATCAGTAATTGATATTTCGAGGTATCGCTATTTGGAAAGCGGTGGCAGTTATCGATAAAAATACAATAAACTTGGTCAGCACATGATAATCGATTAGTTATATTGCAATTTCAGAGACTCTAGATTTTATAGATTCTAAGAACGAAGCGTTCATAGAGACAGACATGGCTGCATCGACTCCGCTGTTGATATTGATCAAGAATATAAACATTATGGGGTCGAACATGCTTCCTTCTTCATGTTAAAGACTTTTGCTTATGTTTATTGTTGTTATTGTTGAACCCATTCAGTGTTTAACAAGCAAATTCCAGCAAAAGCAATCATAACCAGACTGAATAACTTAGTATTGTATTTGTGTATTGTTTACAATGTTTTGACAACAAGCGTTAGCTGATTCCCCCGAACGCTCGACTCCATATATTTTACGACACAGAATTGCGTCTCACTGTGGTCGTCTTCTACAGAAGTTTGGTCATGAAATTGTCAAAAAAAAAAAAAAAATAATAATAACAATAATAAAAACTCTTATCAGTGTTTAATCAGCAATACAATAATGAAGAGAAATTCAAGGAAATTGTTTTTCAACAGTAATGACATACAAATGTGAAATACGTTTACGATGCGCTCGGCACGGGAAATAGGGAACGGGTTGTTGTGGATGGCTCATCACCAACTGATAACTCACAATATTGAGGAGAGCGGCGGCTCACGGTGTGCTCGAATGCAAGTTCGCATTTGGTCAAAATGTGCGCACAAAGCATTCATTGCTTCAATGGCACATAAATTAGATAAAAACAAGAGAACGAGTCGGGCGTAACCGACTGCGAAATACTTTGATATCATTATTAATACCAGCTGATAACAGGTAGCAAAGAATATTGTAAGTGTAGCCAAGAAATACCGTCCAAGTTTGCCTTTCAAATTGCGTTATTTTGAGTGAGTGTGGCCGAAAAAAAATGCTGGAAGATTGCCTAGTAAGCTTTCTTCCAAATTTGGTAACATTAGGTCTTAAATTTCGGGAGATATATGGAATGGGCGTAGCCAAGTTTTCTTTCCGGATTTTTGAAGGCTAATAGGTAAAATAGCAATATACTTTTCAAATTTGGTGACTCTAGCTTTAAAATTGTGTGAGATATATGCATTTATCGGTTTACACTAACAGGTGTATCGGTTTAGGGAGGCGGAGTGGGTGTGGCCAACCAATATTTTATCGATCTCTTAGGGAGTAATAGACACATACTTTTAAAATTTGATGAATCTAGCTTTCAAATTGTGGAAGATATGCGCATTTCAGATTTCCAGGGCCAAAGTTCCTGGGGGCGGCGGGTGTGGGAGTGGTCTGAAAATATGCCGCTCTTTGCAGGAAGGTACCAGCAAGTTACCTTCCAAGTTTGGTGACTATCTTTCAAATTGTGGGAGATATGCGGATTTATCGATTTACACTTTCGGAACTATCGGCTTTGGCGATTATGGGTGCAGACGTGGGCGTGACCATACAAGTTTGTTATCGGTTCTTAAAGGCGGCTGCCAGTAATATACCTACCAAATTTGACGTCTCTAACTTAAAAACTACAGAAGATATATCCATTAAAATTTTTTTGTGGTGGGGACCTGTGGGTAATGGTGGTGGGTGATCTTTGAAGGACATCGCCAACAACCTACCAACCAAATTTGGTGACTGTAGCCTTGTAATTGTGGCAGATATGTGGCTTTATCGATTTGCAATTATCGATTTCTTATCCCCATAGTGGACGTAGCACTCCAATTTTTACACTTTCTCCCGGGCACAGCTCAGTAAATGTGCCAAGTTTCAAGTCTCTATCTCTAAGTTGCGTTCATACAGACGGGCAGACATTGCAGGAAACCAATTTACTGTGATACCTTTGTATCAAAGTATGAAAATAAAAACAAATAATAACTATCTGATGCTAACTTTGATAAACATAATTGCATATAATAAAAAGTAAGACTGTTATAGCCGATTGAGCTTGACTAAAAGACACCCTGTAAGCAGGGTATTGGAATATTGGTGAAAATTTAACAGTTGATCAATAATATAAAATTTAAAATCGTAGCCTTTATTGCTATCGGAAAAACATTTGTGTCGATATGCGCGAATCCGAGATAATTATCGATAAAATTAAATAAACTTGATATGCGTAAACTAATATTCCAAGTTTTTTAGATATTATAGTCTATGAAATCAGCGCGATCATACAGACTGACAGACAGACAATTGATGCTGATCAAGAATATACATACATAAGGGATCGGAAATGCATCTTTTTGCGTTCTGTTGAATACACGAAACCATTATACCATGCTTACGCCATTTAATGGGTAGAGGGTATAAAAACGGAGTAAAGTCCGTACCGACGTTTTCATACGCTATCAATATATTTAGCAGTCAAAGTTTCACTGCAACTCAATCTATCTTAATCTGCTTTCTGGGTTTCCACGATTTTCGAATACCCCCTTTGAAAGGGTATACAAAATAACTGCGGCGACAGGTCGAATTCAAATTTAAATATGCCCGAAAGTATGCTCGGATATATTTTTTAGATATGCAAATTCTTCTACTTATCTAGAAAATAAACATATATATAAATAAATATTTTCATCTGGAAACCTAAAGATAATAAACTAGATGCACCATTTTTGATAAACAAAGAAAAACCATCTAAAAACTTAAACAAGATTGGTTGAATGAAGCAGTAAGAAGCACAACGAATTATTTTAATATTAAAATAATATTCAAATATTATATTCCAATATTTTTGGGAATTCCAGAAAAGTCTTTACCAACCCAAATATATGACCATTTTAAAAAACCTGATTGTAAAGAAAATTGATTTAAATTTAGTTTCATTTTTATTTTTGCCAAACATATTGAATTTCATGATTTAAATAGTTGCTCAGATCTGGTTATATTATCATAACAAAATAATACCTACTTGTGTACATATACATTTTAATATGAACATATTTATTAATGTATGTATGTGTGTGTATGATATAATATACATATACACACAGTATGTGACTAGTTTGGACAGCTTGAAGGTTTCTGCTGAATGCGGAATAATCTTAGATGCTGACAAATAAACTTTATCATTAGCTCAAGTGTTCTACAAGCATTCATATCAAAACAAGAGCGTTTCGCTGAATATCACAAACAGTAAACATTCGATAAATTTGACACAGTTGTGTGATGGACACGCTGGTCTTAAGCGATGACGCCGTGAAAATTATCCAAAAGTTAAAGTTATATTCTAACACAGAATAATTTAAAGTCTTAACGAATGTTTAGATTTAGTCTTAGTTTAGTAAACTAACCTAGTAAAGCAGTCAGCTATTTATATCAGAAGTGGAAACCAATTTTCAATATACATATGTATATATATTTACGACCCATTTGGATGCAGATGATCCCTTGAGCATACGGCATTGTTGCTTGCCAGCACTCAGGACTTAAACGTACCTGCCGAATCATCGCTCTCATCGTTGTTTTCGTTGGCAGCATTATTGTCACTGTCCAGCAGCGGGGCAGACTCGCAGCGTTTGCTGCGATTGCGACCCCGTCCGCACAGCAGCAGCAACTTTTCCATGGCATCCAGAGTTTTGGGTCACACGAAAAAATTAGAAATATTTGGAGGTAACTTGGCTACTATAACTGCATTTTATATTGCAGAACGATCAGTGGCAATCATCGATGCTAATGTTAATTCAGATTCGCCGCTCAACGGTTTCTATGTGGCGCTATCTGCGCTAATTGAATGCCGACTGCGACGCAGACAGCGTTGTGGCTGCTAGCAGCAGCAGTAGCACCAGCAGCAGTTACTGTATAATCTGATTCTTCTATGCACACAAACACAAACACACTCGCACTATTCACTCGACTTGCGCTCTCAATCTTTCGCATATTATCACTTATACACTCACTCACACATACAAGCAAGCCTAGCGTCGTAGCTGTGTGAATTTGGGCAGACGAGAAGTTGAGTATCAAAAGTCAAACTGCTCTGTCAAAATGTCAACCGGCTCACATAAAAGCAGCATAGCAACCAGCTAATCGACTCAGTCATTTGACTTGCAAGCACCGACTACTACAATAATAATAATAATAACAATAATAATAATAATAATATATGAACCAGAAATGAAAATCGACTCGACAGTAGCGAATATTGTGATTCTCTGCTCGCCTATGTGTTCTAATTAGCACAGCTTTTTATACCCTGAACCCATTAAAAATGGGTAAAAAGGGTATAGTGGTTTTGTGCATCTCCGACCCCATAAAGTATATATATTCTTGATCAGGGTCAACAGCCGAGTCGATATAGCCATGTCCGTCTGTCCGTCCGTCTGTATGAACACGCAGATCTCAGAGACTATAAGAGCTAGAGACTTCAAATTTGGAATATAGGTTCTCGTATACCAGGCGCAGATCAAATTTGCTTTATTTTATCGATAACTGACTCAGTTTTTCGATTATCGATACATTTAAAATTCCGATAGCAATTATTGCTACAATTTTAAAGGCAGAATCTTCTAATATATAATATGCATATGCATATTATTGATCAACTGCCCAAATTTCATCAAGATGAGATAAGAAAGACCCAAGCAGTTGTCGATATTATATTATCATATTGATCTCATTTCTATCAGCAGCCGCAAGCATTTTCTGTATGCATCAACTTAAGAGCGCATGTGTGAGAAAGAGATGACATGATAATCGACGCGAGCGTCAATATGTCTTCGTGCGTTACGATTGCGTGTACGTATATATGTATGTACTTATGTATATGCACGTGTTTGTTGCCAGTCAGCTAGAATCAGTTCGGGCTTGTGAATAAAAACATGCGCTGCTCGTTTTTTTACTCTTCAGTGCCTGAGCTTGCTATAAGAAATGAGTGCACTTGCAGACCTGCTCACATTTGGGTGTCAAACTTATTATAGGGAAATTTGCCAATAGTTTTAGAATATATTTAACAGCTGGATTCAGGGTAAATCGTAGTCGAGCTCACTCGACTACAGCACTCTTACTTGTTATTATTATTCTATATAAATACAAAGTCTGAAATATCGATAATCACACCTTGAAAATATGCATTTCGAAAAGAATTTCAAAAATACAATAAATATCGACTTATCGCTTCACATGATTAATGATAAGCATTGGCATCATTGGCAATGTGGACAGAAAATAAAAGAAAACCAAGAAGAATAACAACTGTGTATCCAAGGTATACCGAAGATTACATATTACCGTACTCTTGTATAATCTACTCTTGTTTCCTTAACAGTGTTACACACTGCATGACAAAATTATAGCATCTTCGACAAGGGTATGAGGAACAGGCAAATACAAACGCTCGAGCGACTTTTGAGCGAGTGATCCCAAATATAGTTTTGTGTAAATGCGAAAGAAAGGCGCAGATCCGCCTCACGTAAGCCCTTGAGGGAGCGAGGAAGCAAATGATGGCAACGCAAGGCACTGCGCAATGCACTTGAGTCAGATAAAAACAAAATCGTCGATACAATAAGAATGCAGGTGACAAAGAACACTTGAAGCAATCACTCTCTCTCTCTATCACACACACATACAGAGGGGAACACGCAAGCGTCGGCCACTTGAACAGCTGTGCTGGGGGGTCCGTTATGCGCCGGTGCGTCGACAGCGATTGCGAAGCCAATAGCCGACAATGACAATGACTGGAAGAGGGCCGCCAGCGAAGTGCTTGTAGTAAATCGTTTTTGCAACAACAACAACAAAATGCAAATAGGCTAAACCGCAAGCGATAATGAGTTGAAAATGTAATTGCAGGCGTGATGGATAATTATATTAAAAACTTATAAGTATCAAATACGTATTGAATAATGTTTAAATTAAAGCATGCATTAAAAGCTGTGTATGTGTGTGTGTGTATTGTGTGTGTATGTATTGTGTGTGTGTATGTGTATGTATGTGTGTGTATGTATGTATGTATGTATAAGATATGTACATAGAGGTGTGTATGTATTTGAAAACCAAAAATAGCAGGCTAACTAAAAGCCAAAGCAAATGTAATTAGAGCATTTAATTTAATTAAATAACTTGTAGATGTGTTGTAAGTGCAACTAAAACTAAATACAAAAACATTCGTGGTGTCTATAAATAAGAAGGATAGCAAATAAAATAACAGTGATAAAAATAGCTTACGTATGGGCCTGCGACGCATTCTGGACGCACTATTCTCGTCGCCACTGTAAATGTGGCTTTTAATCGGCTTCATGTTGCCCTCGGGAACCAAGTGGACGACGACGACGACGATGATGACGACTGACAACAACAAGTGGGCGCAAATTTTTGCAAAGAAAATATGTAAAAAGAAAAGAACCAAAAGAAAGATATGTATGTTGGTTGTAATTCTACACAATTTTGTGTATGTTTGTATGTATGTATGTAGGTATGTATATCAAAACAGAGTGGTACAGTTCGTGGCACCCATAAAAATATCTAACCCGGGCCAAATTATGGCCACGCACTGTACACCAATATGCAGGCGAATAATATGCATAGACACTTTTTGCAACCGGTTGGACTGAGCGTGAGAGAGAGAGAGAGAGAGAGAGAGGTGTTTGCTATTTGCTGCTTTTCTAACAAACATCCAAATTGGAACTTTACCTTTTCTGCTGACGCGACTAGTTTCAATGTTCAACGACAACTAAAAGCCCAACGCAAAACATCTGACGCTGATCGACAAAGAACAAAAAACAACAACAGCAGCAGACGCCAAAGACTATAATAACAAATGCGAGCTGCGAAAAGGAAGCGAAATTTATCTTTATCATAGAGAAGTACGCTCATACAGAGAGGAAGAGAGAGAGAAAAAAGAAAGAGCGAGCATAACAAGAACTATAAGCTCAAAACCAGAACCAGAACCTGCAGTGCCTGCAAAAACACACCAAGTCCCGACCGAATGACACATGTCAAACATAGAAACGGGCGAAACGGGTATAAGCATTCATTTTTATATACAGCTGCGGTCAAAACAACAGTAGTGCAGACATATGTTTTGGAAAATGTTAAAAAAGTACTTAAAATATATATTTATATATAATGGTATTCTAAATCATTCCCAGATGACAAACCATCGAACCATTAAATTTTTACTTATTTTAAAGACTTTTTTGAGATTTCCATTTTCAGCAGTTTGCATCACAATATGAACCATATTTTTATGAAATGCTTTTAAATAAGTATTATTATTTTGAACGCTGCAAAATTGCGACACTTGGCCAAATCAGCCGAAAACAGAAGATAAGCAAAAGGAATAGATAAAATACAAAAAACGGATGTGAGGAGAGGTATCAACGAGTAAAATGGTAAAAGGAATCGAAGGGATTATGAAAGAAGTTATGAAAATATTGAGTATTTGCATTATATGAAGCAGCAATACTATTATTTTGACCTCAACTGTATATAGATATATATATATATATATATATGTGGGGCTCATTTTGACTAACATGAAGTTATCATACAGCCAGGAACGACGACAATTTTGTTGATAAGGGCAAATATGATTTTGTTTAATCAATTAACTTCTTTGCCAGCAAGTTCCGAAATCAAAAGAGAGCCAATCAAGTAGCACAAATAAATGAGAAAAAAGAGAGCAATAGTTTATCTGCGTCGCATGCGCCCGTACTATGTGTATGTGTGTGTGTGTGAATGTTTGACCTTGCTTGCAAAAGATTGCGAAATTGTTTGCCATACATAACCCATGACATTGGCACACACTGACACACCCACACACATAGAGACACACACACAGACACTTGACCTCGACACCTGACGATGATAATCGAAGATAAGAAATACAGACAATCGCACATAGAAACAGACAGACAGATGGTCGGACGGACGCTTGCAAGCTAAAAGAGCATATAATGAAAGATGCGATTATTAAAATGGCGTTTTCGATACAGAACGATATAAATTACTAAATAAATATATATATATATTTATGTACATAAAAGAAAAAAATTAATGCCTATAGTGTTTTTAAATCGGTTTGAGTTATGGTAAATTCGACACGCATCCATAATTCCACCACAATAAATAGGCTTGACCAATTTGCTAATAAGTATGTACATACAAAAATATTGAAATTAAAAAAAAAATAAATAAATAAAAATAAAAATTAACAAGGCTGCCCAGAGAACAATCTAATTTCAATTTCATTCACAGCGAAATGCCGCTAAATGTGTGTGCATGTGTGTGTCTGTGTGAGCACATGGCATACACACACACACACACACACGCAGAGACACACCGTGTAAACAACGTGATATTTACGTATATTTTGGTATGCATAAAAGGATGAGTTTGAGTTTTGCCCGTCTGCCTGCCGTCATTTGATTAACTGCTTATTGATTTGACAGTTGTCTTTACACACCCACACACAAACAGACAGAAACAGGCATATCACTTGTCAGTTGCACAGAAGCTTTCAATTGCCTGTTACTTTATTTGCTTGATATTGATTTTTACCAGCCGGAGCCGAATGCAAGTTTGAGAAGAGCGTGGGAAAATGCCTGCACTCTGCAGCTGTCTGTCTGCAGCGACGATGAACGAGGATGAGCAGTTAGCCTTTTATGCCGAATTTCATAATCGAATTAAATTCGGCCATCATTTTTTGATGGGCTGATTGAGTGATTTATACATAAATTGATGAAAATATTCGTTGCAGTAGCACGTGTAATTGAATGGACAATGCTTGTAGATATACATAACAGAAACTTGCATGATTTTTCGAATATTTAGGTGTTGTTGTTTTAGTTATTTCGTTATTTGTTGTGTTACGTTCTCTTTTTTCTTTTTCGAGACAAAAAAAAAGAAGAAAAAAAAACAAAAGTATTGCCGCTGAATGTGTGCATGGAGAAATGGCACAACAAATGAGACATTGAGAGATAGAGGAGACACTCGAACACTGAACAAAAATGTACACACTTATAAGATAAAGAAATCAACAACGAAAATAACAACATTTAACAATTTGAAAGGCGCACTCACATCTCTTCCAGACAACTTTAGTCGCGGTAACAGCGCGAACTTGAAGTTTACTCGCTTCATTGACTTACAATTTCAAACTGAAGCAGACGTAGCAACAACAACGATGAAAAGCGTCAACAACAGCGACACTTTCCACCCCATTCTGGCGTACAAGGAACAACAACAGAAAAAACAGCATGCAAATGAAAAAGGTGCTTTCGTTTGCAATGTCGTGCAGCAGGCACGACTGGTAATCGATAACTCTGATATCGATGACTTTGGTAATAATGTTACACATTTTGTGAAAATCAAATATATGTATATGAATCGTGTAAAAAATATTCCTACAATATCATGGGCATAAATTAAAAAAAACATTTGAAGAATGTAATTCCCCAACCAAGTTAAGCAAAAGTTTAACAAATGCTCGGCTTCGTTCACTGTCATCCTAGCATCCTTCCCATTCCAGAGTATCGATAAAATACTTTTATTTTAATGATCGATCGTCTTAGCGGTCAGCACAGTTAGTAGTGTAGTTTTGAATCGGAAAGAATTTAGACTAGTTTTGTCGGAGCACGCAGGTTGCCTACAGTTTACATACATACATCTAAAGTGCCGGGGAAGGGATTAAAGCAAAAAAAAAAGGAAAAAACACTCGTTTGTCTTGTTTTTTAATATTTTCTTCGTTTTTTTTTTTAACTATTTGTGTACACGTGTACATATATTTTGCTCGCTCTCAATACGTCTGTTGGCCCAATCCCCTCTCCGCCCAAAAAGGTGGCTAACGAACAATTTAAATTGGAAGTTTTGTGGCTTAATAGCGATTTTGAGTGCCTAAATTATTTGCTTCTGGGTCAGTATTACTCTAGAAAATGTTAAGCCTATAAGAATATTGCAACTAAGCCGTTTTTGCATAACTTATAAAAATCTAACAAAAACAATGATAAAATATATGTATATGCATAAATATATATATATATGTGTTAATATGTCTATATGTATTCATATACATATGTGTATGTATTGAGTATGTATATTCTGTTCTGTTTTCCATTAGAAACTGCGCCACACACACACATTCCCATACGGACACATACAGAATGTGTGAATACGCATATATCGAAAAAGTAACGGTACTTTGCTGCTCTAGCGTTCGTTGCACCAGACACATTAGCTCATGTGTGTGTGTGTGTGTATAGAGCAGAATCAAGAGCAAAATAGTTTTGCAAAGTGAACGACCAACAAATTTAAAGATGGCGTCGTTCATCAGTTTGCGAAAGAAGACGCAAAAGAAACAAATAATAAGTAACTAGAACAGTAACTAGAGATGGGTGCGTGCTTAATAAGAACACACGTATTAATTTTCACATCTAATATTGTGATCACTCTTTTTTATTTTTTTTTTTAATGTTATTCCGCTAATTCGAATGGCATTGTATATTTTAAAGGAATTGAAACAAAATTAATGAAACGAAAATTAGTTTTTAGCAAATAGCAGCTAACATTGCCTAAAGCTGAAACATGGCCATGCTGTTGAAACGTTCGATTACCCCTGGAAGCCGTCAGGCTCCTGATCCGTACGACCAATTTCTCGAGAGCCGTTTCTTTTACCGCAAGCACACAGCCAGGGATGCATCATGCCTGTTCCGAGTTATAGCCGAGCAGATGTACGACACCCAAATGCTGCATTATGAGGTGCGTTTGGAGTGCGTGCGCTTTATGACACGCAAGCGCCGCATCTTCGAACAGGTGAGCAGCAAATGCCTAAAAAAAAAAAATACATCTATAACTGTTCCTGGCTAGATAAATACCTAAGCTGCTCATATTTGACAAAAATATTAATTTATTTGAATTGAATTGCATTTTGATAGCATGTGCAAGGCGATTTTGATAGTTATATGCTGGATATGGCCAAGCCTAGGACATATGGGACCATGCTGGAGCTGCGAGCAGTTTGCTGCATGTATCGGTGAGTTAAGACAGAGCGATAAGCCCCAAAATGCCAGCAAAAAAAGATATGAGAAGTGCATTAATTAGTGAATTACTTTAGTCGCAACGTTATCTTGTTTGAGCCATTCAATTTGGGCTCATTTGTTACGTATAACAAGAGCTACCCGGACAAATTTCAGGTGTTTTACACCAATGAGTTTCATTTCGATTCCGTCTATACGTTGAGCTACATTCAAGATGGGGCCATTTGCCAAGGTAAGCTATTTACGTAGTCCATATTATGCTGGCCATCTGCATTATATTGAGTCCATCTGATCTTGCAGCAATAAGCTTTAAATTGCTTTACAAGATGCTCTTCAAGCTGCCCGATGTCAATTATGCCGTTGAGACAATGCTGAATCCGCATACCTTCGATTGGGGCAACTTTCAGGTGGAGATGGCCACTAGGGGCTACATTAAGTGCATTTACTGTCGCGATGGGCGCATCTTTCATCTGGATATGCCCGAGGATACCAAGTGCATACTGGAAAACTACAAGCAGTGCAATTTTCACAACACTAATGTGCAAGCCAAAGACAACACTTCAGCAGCAGCAGCTGCTGCATCATCATCTTCATCATCATTATCATCCAAGTCACGCGCCTTTGATATGGCGTCGAACAACTTAATAACACTCGGCAAGAGCTTGGAGTTGATGTATGTGTGTCCCAATCGCTTGAATTCTTGTGTGCGTCAGCTGCTGGACGATGGTGAGCAGTCAGATATATATCACACTATATCCAACTAAATCCGTCTACTCAACTGATCTTGCTTGTTGTCCCCTAAATCAAAGAGAAAATCAATATCAAATCAAAATCAAAGAAATTGAAAAATTTGTTTGTTTTATATTTATTATGAAAATAACTCAATTGCTTTCCTCTTTTCTAAAATATTTAGTAGCAAAAATCGTTGAAAGCCCTATAATTCAATATAGTATGAATATGTGTATAAAATTATACAAATTTGCTTATCTTAAAGATAAATATATATTAATATAATTGTAAATTTACGCAGGCATCAGTCCTTTTCCATACAAGGTGGCCAAAGCGCTGGATCCTTACATTTATCGCAATATTGAGTTTGATAGCTGGAATGATATGCGCAAGGAGGCCAAGCGGTACAATGTCTACGTCAATGACTACAATTTTAAGGTATGCTGCTTAACTAATCCTAACTAATGTGGTAGCTGGAGACGGACCCTTTAATGTTTTGCCCATCCTTATTCCGGCTTCCTGCTCCCAATTTTTCAGACGGGCGCCAAATGCCACGTGGAGTTGCTGATAGATGACGATAGAAAGATGTACACATGCCACATTCAAAAGATTTATACCGACAAATCCTTCTGCATTGTCCATGTCGAGAAATTTGGAAAACAAATATTGGTAGGCTTACCAAAGCACATCACATTCACACCTAATTATTATTCCAGCTAACCAGCTGCCAAAGCTGTCTTGTGTTTGTTCATTATCTTTTCAAACGCTGATTGGTTTCCTTTCCTTTTCAACGTGTCTCACAGGTCCCATACGTATCATTGCATCCGTTGCCGCCAGACGAGTTCCAGCCGTGGTCGGTGCCAAACCGCTATCGGCGACAGGCGCACCGCATGCATCTGAACAACAAGAATATGCCCAAGAATATGTCCAATGTGCCCAAGTGGAAGAAGACCAAGCTGTACGACATCAACTACTTTGAGGCCAGCAATTGCGAGGTTATGCAGTATCTGCAGCTGGAAAACTACTATGGCTGTCACCCATTGTACAACGAACAGCATCCCAATTCTGCGCGGCATGAATCCGAGAGAATTGACCAGGCTGCGCAGCGGGAGCAGCATGCGCAGGTTTTCCTGCAGCAGTCGCCGGCGCCGCCCCATTCAATGGAAGCTGAAACACCAGTGCTGACACATCTGCAGCAGCAGCAGCCAGGGGCGGCTCTGTTGGCTATGGCTGGGTCAATGGGTCATGGTCAATTGACGACCCCGTGGTTGGGCACGCCGCTGCCCCTGCACCACCTGCCCGAGGCATATCAGGCGGGTGTCTATCCGAGACTGCCGCCGCCGCAGCCTTCACCGGATGGCATGTTCATGCACTTTGGCGGCTATGCGCAACCGTTGGCACTGCAGCTGCCGCCCGTTCCGCTGCAGTCACCGCCGCCGCTGGGGTCATTTGCAACAACACCATATATGATTGGGCCAACGCAGTCGTCACCACCACTGCCGCCACTGATGCTGCCCCCTCCCAACTGCAGCAATGGCAACAGCAACAGCTGCTCCACCAGCAGCGTCTCCAGGACAACCGCAACGCGCTACAGCGAGGCCCAGTTGGAGTCGCGTCGCGCTGCTCTGCATTCCAATGGCGAGGATTTGCACTCTGATTTGCTGTCGGATTTGGTTGCACTACACTACTTCTACAAGATGGGCCTCAATGTGCATACGCGCATGTCGCAGATGCAAGCTGCTCCCAATCCCAACCCCAACGAGCAGATGCGCATATATGGCAACGGCATCAATCACAATCAATCGAACAATCAAATCCACTACAATACTACTGACCAACTGCAAGTGGCGCCACAAAAGGAGCGCAACGACGAAAGTTTGGCATTGGTAGCCAACTCCTCGTCTACACCGCCGCCCTCGCCAGAAGCAGCAGTTCCTGTGTCCAGCACTGAGCCAGCCACTGAGAAGAAGGCGCGCACTCGGCCCAAGCGCGGCAACAATTGCAACAAAATGCGTTCTGAGGTGCGGCCGGAGCAGCTGCCCGATCTCGGCAATGATCAGCAGCAGCTTTCGCATGCAATAATGTTGCCAACGCCGACGCCATCGCCCAACACTCAGGGCAATAAGTTCAACTTTTATCCGACGCCTCCAACAGCATCTCAACAACAAGCACAGGCACAGGCATTGCCGAATGCGCCGATGCCACCTTCGATGCTCTTTGCCGCCATGAGGGCTGGGCAGGTAAGCTATATGGGAAATGAAATGCAAATTGTATGTTGAGCTCAGATCATACATATATTAATATATATATTTATTGTTGTGCAACCCATTCAGAATCCATATGCTTGGCCACCCGGTGCAGCCAATATGGTTGGAATGCCATACGAGATGATGAACAATTATAAAATGGAGCCAACCGGCAGCGGAGGCGCCAATGCACAAAAGACTTCGCCACCGTCACCCTACGGACCACCACCACGACACTAAAGAGCCGACCCGATTTCCACCATATAAAGAATGATCAATGCACATATTATATATGTGCTTTACCTGTTTGTACTCTATACACACACACACACACCACATACCATATACATATATAAACCATGTATTTAGATTTAAGATCAATATTTCATTGCATTAACAACTTTAAAATTGCTTAAATTCAATTCGCCATTTTAAATTTTTTAAGTGTATATAAACATATAACATTTTAAAACACATATTTTGAACTAAATCCATAACAAACACATAAACAAATACATTAACAATTTTAAACTTGTAATTTCTGAATTTTTATGCGATTTTAACAAGGCTCATTTAAAATCAATTTATTTATACACTTTTAAAATCATTTCGCTTAAATCAAAACACATACAAACACAACATTATATAAGAACTTAAAAGAACCACTATCTATCATTGTTATTTTTGCCAATATGTTTTGATAACTAAATTTAGAACATTTATACTTTGAGTCCGAAGACGTCTGCTTTAATGCAACAAAATTATGAATACCATTTGCAAAGGTATCAAAGCCAACACTGTTAAACTATTCACACATCAGTATTAAATGTGCCACAAAATGTAAAAAAATATATATATATATATTTAACAATATTTCACACAAATAATAAAAAAATGTATCTTTGTAATAATTAGCAAATAAAAACTCAAGCGCACAAGACAAAAAACAATGGACGGAAATGAGAAATATTGGTTCGTTTGAACGTGGTCTTTTTGATAACTCTGATGAACGCTTTTTCGTTTAGAGTTTGTTTTAACCAAGTATTCGAGCTATGAGCTGGGCAAAACCCCAGTTAACAATACAGCCAAACTGTGCTTGAATTAACTTGAATTAAAACAACGAGAAATGGAACAATGATGTTCAATTCCGAATGAAACCCACATCAATAAAGGAAGCCCGAAATCATCTTCGATTCGATTTATAAATAGAAATTACTTTCACTAATGTAAATGGGACGCGAGACTAATCATTAAATCCAAAATGGTTCGAGAATCCTTGTCGGAGAGTCGGTCTTTATGGTATATACACTTCTTAGGTGGCTAAATTGGAAAACGAATGCTGAGAAACGGATGCTTGAAACGTCAGATAAGGATATGCCGCACTCGCCACAGTGCAGGGCCTGCCAATGGCTCAGGAGCGGCATCAGCAGCAGCATCGGCAAAACAACGTCAGCAATGAGCAAAAAACGCATTATAATCGCACGCGTTTTTTTGTTGCTTTGAAGCGTTTTAGCACGCGCTGAACTTGTAACAGTTTTTCGTTGTGTTTGCTTTGGTTTGTTTTTGAGTGCGCGCTGCTATTTTTTGCGCTCGATAATTTTTGCTTACAAACTGAAAACGTTTCGCAAAAGTGTCGCATTTTTATGCTGAATTTTCAAATCGACAAATGGACGGCACGAGGCGACCCAATTCCGCAAGTCCGATTCGATTGTTGTATTTGCCACATTGTTTGCGGTTGCTCTGCAAAATATTGTCATTGCATTAGACGGTGCAGCTCGATCTTAAAATCGTAAATGGACTTCACACAATTGAATAGGATTATGTTAATTCAATAATTTAATAAGCACTCTTCCATGCAGGCTGCCAAGCACGCACAACCATCATTAATAGGTTAAATATATTGGAATCTTTGATCAATATTCTTGATCAGCATCAATAGACGAGTTGATATAGCCATGTTCGTCTGTCCGATTTTGCTTTGTTTAATATCAATATTGATGAAACTGATCGAGCCACCATATTAAATAGCTGCCAAAGATCTGTCAATCAAAATCATGTTTTTTTTTTACTCACAAAATTTAGCAAAACAAAGTCATCATCTTCATATATGTAGCTACCATAGGAAGAATCGGTCAGTTGCAATATGAACATTTATATTGTGTAGCCCTTTCTGATACAATATAACTACACAAATTTTGAATAATAAACTCAAAAAAATAGTATTTCAAGCTTCAGACTACAATTTAGATGTCAGCAGCTTAACTCCAAGTGAATCTTTGGCCTTCACTCGAATCTTTTATGGCAGACTCGACAACGTCGCTGTTATTCTAACAGTTTCACTCAAAACGGAAATGTTTCTGATATTTTTCGAATTTAAAAGTTTTTAGAGAGTGTTTCAATTTTATGCAAAGAATGTTTGCAATTGTCGTTTGACAGAAAAAGCCGCTTTATACATTTTCTTTGGTTAATTTGATATTATTTTATAGACGACAAGGGATCGGCAAATTACCCATAAATGAATCTAGATTTGGAACTTTTCATTAACGTCAGTAATTATTGCACATTGAAAAGCTAACTTGACCGGCACTGATTGTTATAATGCCAAGTTGGATTATATGGAAAATATACCCGATTATTATATTCAATTATGAGATTGTAGCTAGAGGCTAGTCAATTCCAGATTTATGAGAAAACAATGATTTAGCTTGGTTATTTTTTTTTGTTTTGATTTTTCTCAAATTTTTTTTTTATTTGTTTGCAATGAAACCTGAGCGCCCGCCTTGTGGGCGTCCAAACATACATACTAACTAAGACCAGCCGTTGTGGGGCTGGCAGCTGGCAGCTGGCAGCTGGAAGCGACAGCGAGATGCGTCGCTAGCGTCGTCGTTGGCCATGCGCTTAATACGACGGAGAGGCGTAGGCGCCATGTCCGGATTGGACGGGAGCGCCATAGTTGCCGCCTTGGCTGCCATAGCTACCCTCACGTCCGGCGATGTTGGCCAGTGTAGAGAGTCCATGGTTGCCACCCTGGAGCAGCTGGTAGCCAGCGCTGGCAGCGGCATTATCGGCACCAGAGGCATACGCGGGCAGAGCTTGGCGACCGCCGAGCTGGTGACCAGCGGACACAATGGGGCCGGGTCTGGTCAGAACGTTGTGTCCCTGTCCAGCGCCATATGAGTTCTTGTAACCCTGCTTGTTCTCATTGACGAAGTACTTCTCTGCTGGGGGCTTGACCACATTGACGAACACGGGCTCAACCTTGACGCGACGTGGGTGATGCTTAACGTATACCTTGCGGAGCACAATTGCTGGAGGCTTGTGCAGCACAACTGGGGCGGGCTTGACAACCAATGGAGGATGATTGACCAGCACCTTGGTGGGTGGGCGGCGCACAATGATTGGTGCCGGACGATGGATCAAAATCTCGCCCTTGTTCTGTGGGTAGGTGATCGATGAGGTAAGAGTGTTACCCTTGGTGTTCACCGGCTTGTATGGTATATTCTGGTCAGAGCCATAGCTGCCCTGACCGGGCTGGGCAACGCTCGAAGCGTCGGCACCACCGGCCAAAGAGGAAGCGCCGGCTGAACCATCGCCCAAACCACCAGCATTGCCGAAATCACCAGCACCGCCAGCGTTTGCAGCGGCTGCTGCATCGCCATCAGAGCTGGAGCTGAAGCTTTGCTGTCCGCCCGAGCCGAAGCTCTCCTGACCAACAGATCCATAGTTCTGTGGCCCGCCGTAGCCGTTCGCGCTGGCGCATGCCTAATAGATACACACAGAGAGTGAGTGTGTGTGTGTGAGAGAGAGAGAGAGAGAGAGGCAGAAAGAGAGAGAGAGAGAAAAAACATTGAATTGATTGATTGCTGTGTGTTGTTGTTGTGCTAAGATTTGTGATTATTCGATTTTGGAGCAACTGGGTCATCGACTGGTGTCTGGTGATTGGGTTACTGTCTAATCGCTGTGGTTACGTACAATTAAGCAGGCGGCTAGCGCCCATATGAAGCTGTGTCTGTTCATCGTATCCAGTCCCAGTTGGCGATTCAACTTGAGTGGCTTCGCTGTGTGAACGTCTGATGTCTTCTGCTGCCTTAACCCGGCCACCGATTTCTTTAAATATGCTGCCACCGTACATTTGCCCTATGGTACGTGACATTTGGCCGGGTCGGCATCAGCTGCCGGTTGGCGCGCTGCTGTTCCGCTCCAGCAACAATGGGCCACATTGTTGTTGCACACTTTTTGATGTTGGTTACCCACGCCAGCTAAGCGAACATGGCCAATTGCAGATTGTTCGCACGCATCTTGTCGCGCATATCTCGGCGTGTTACGTAGAAAGCAATAACAACTCAGAACCGAGCCCCAGCTAATCCGCAACTCTCATCTGGTGCATCGTGCCCTGACACACAAGCCACATATCGACGTTTTTCCAGAACCAACACAGACTGCGTTGATTGCGATTGCCAAATGGCTGTCAACAGTTCCGCATTGAGAGAGCGCCGAGTGATTGGATTGCCGCTTGCCATTGCAGCTGATCTGCCATATGAATGCCATTAGCTTCACATTACCATTACCATTGCCATTACCATTACCATTACCATTACCATTAGCTGCGGTGTTAGATCCTTTCAACTGTTCCTTAAAATCACATTATTAATCAACTTTAAAGCTGATCGTATTAAACAATCAAAATTTAAATTTCTTGCAAGCAAAACTACAGTAAATTTATAGTATATCATTTTATATTCTTTATTGGAATAAAAAAGAAGAGAAACCTCGAATACGATTACCTGTTTAATTATCTAATTTATATTATATATGTTTATACTATCGAATTTATGCTAATTTAGTTGAGATTGAGCAGTGATTGCTTAAATGAGTTCATAATTAGATTGGGGGATACATTTGAGCATCTTATGACACCCAACACTTAAAATAAGTTCAATAGTATTAAACACAAATTCTTAAATCAATTCAAGAATGATTTCGGCAATTTATTTATGTATTTATTTAAAATCAGTTCCTTTGCGCTCTAATGGCGAGTGTTATTTAAAAGTAAGTAACAAACTTAATAATATTATTAAGAATTGAGAAAATTATATTAAAATGTGTATATATTAATATATTTAAGGGCTCTTTGTTTTACAACTTCAATAAAAACCGAAAAATGCTTGTTGATTTTAAATACAATTTTATTCTTAATAAGTTCCGACTGTAATAGAAAATGTGTGTTTGTTTCGAGGAACAATTTAATATATATTAATATAAATATTGCTACTTAAGCAACTATAAGTTTCTATTCCACGTATGTTTTATGTATTTCATAGTTGCCATTTCAGAACCAGCCAACGGCAGCAGAATTTCTAAATTTGTCACTGTCACTGAAACTGATCAGAGCAGAAAAATGCTGAATTTCATTGACCTTGGCCCATTTGTTGTCTATGTTTTCAATATTGTGAAATGCATTAAATGGCAATAAAATCAAGAAAAATAATTATATATATATATATATATATATATATGTACATGTACGAGTATATTCTCCAAAGTTCGCATGCCAAAATTACCCACAAATAAGTACTTGTTATTCCAAGTTAAGTTATAACCACTGATCAAAGTTGATAGTTATTGGATTTATGGGGGAATACAAAATCACAGTATTTACATGGAGTACACACAATGAATTTGCAATTAATAATAGGTATAATCTGTTTGAAATAAACCACAATGTTTATATGTATTTTAGGCTTTTTTTATTTGCATTAAGAAAAAAAAACAAATTTGTTTAATTAAACATCCTCCAGCTGGGCTCGGGATTGTTCAACTGCTATGCCTGAACCTGAATTGAATCTGATTCCGACTTAGTAGTTTTGTGAGCCATAGGGGGCTGGGCTGGCGTAGAGGGAAGATTCAGCTCCGGAGCCATAGCTATCGGAACTGGGGCCGGACACGACCGATGATGGGCCAGCAGAGCTGCCGTATGCCTGGGGCTGGCTGTATGCCTGGGGCTGGCTGTATGCCTGAGGTTGGCTGTAGGACTGAGGCTGCTGGTAAACGGGAGCAACGACTGGGGCCAGTGGGGCCTCGATCTTCTTGCCCGGCTTGTAGACCTTGACGTAGACGGGATTAAGGCTCAGTGGTGTGGGCACCTTGTTGATGACCTCCTGCTGGTAGATGACCGATGGCTTGATCTTGTAGATGACGGGATTGCCGCGCACCACAGTCGGTGGGCCGCTGTTCACATGGGCGGGTGGTGCACCGGGCTGGTGTACAATGATTGGTGGCAGGGGCTGTGTGGCAATCACCTGATGATTGTTGTGACCCGAGGGCACCAACAATGAACGGAACAGATGCTGATCGACAAACTGGGGTGAGACCACATTGATCTTGCCCTGACGAATGTTGCTAGCCAGATTCGTTTCGGCGAGCGACTCGGCAATATCCTCGGAGTTCTTCAGCTTCTGGTAGGTGGGGCTGTTGTTCAGGGCATTCAGCTGAGCCTGAACGCGACCCAAACGACGAGCCTCCTGCGGCGATGGCTGAATCTCGGCCTGAGCCGTCAGCTGGTTGGCCGATGGCTGATTGCCGCCGGTCGCAGCATTGACATACTCCTCCAAACCGGCCGATGGACCACCGGGCAGATATTGAATCTGACCGCCGGCACCATTGCCACGGGAACCATAATTAGCGCTCACCAGCTACAGATCAAAATGAGAAAATGCAAATATTTGGCACTGATTAGTTGAGAAGTTAATTTTTTTAAAATTTTTTTTTTTCAGATACGAAAAGTTGTTCGAGTTCAGGGATTCTGAAGATTCGGTGAGCTTAAACATACCGGTGCGGCGGCGACGGCAAAGAGCCCAAACCAAAGACCAAGTTGCATGTTGTGTGTGATGTCTACTGCTCGTTGAATGGCAACGATGCTAGCTCTTTATAGTTACCCATGGCATCGCTGTGGTGCATTTATATCGCGCTCACGTTGACGCCACTGCCACGGCCCCGGCTACGTGATCTTTGCGATGCCATTCGCCACCGATTTCCATTTCCGATTTCATATATATGTTGTCTCACCGCACATCGCCGACAGCTTGTTTGTCTTTCGACAGTTGTTCTTGTTGTATTGTTGCAGTACGCATTGTTCTTGATGGCTTCTTGGTTGGCTGCTGCCAAGATCTCGATTCTGTCTGTCAACCCCTACTCGTATTTATCAGCCACCAACAGCATCAAATCTCTGTCTCTGTCTCTCTCTCTCTCAGACTTGGTTCTTAGCAAGGTTGTCAATGTGGATGCGGATTGCTCTTTGACAAAAATCTCAGCATGTCGATGAATTCGCTTTATCATCTTATCACGCATACGAATTCGAAATCAACTTGGAATCGTTCCAGCTATCTAAGAAATACAGCATTACGAAAGTAATCAGAATTATACTACGGCTAATGATGATAATCGTGGACTTAAGACTGGTATATATAGTAGTATATAGTAAAATTACAACTAATTGATAACCGAAACTGTTAATGATAATCATATAATTTTTGCTCAAATATTAATTTTTTAAATTGATTGTTTCATATTTTTTGAAATAAACTGGCGAGTAATTTAAGTGGTTATAAAACAGGTTTTCATTTTAGTTGTTTATATCGGCAGTTTTATTTGTAGTTTTCCATTACATAAATGAACAAATCGAAATCAGCCACAAATTGCACTTTTATTTTTCTTCCGTATTAGTTAAGATTTCATATTTTTTGGCAAGATAAGCAATGAACTAAGCCAAGTTAACCACTTGAATACTTGAATACTTGGCTATATTCTATGCACCACCGATCATACAAATCAACGAACCGAACTCACAATGTTGCTAGCATTCTCCCAAGTCCAACCAGAATGTGAGAGAAATGTGCAAAAGATGCCAACCAAAAATTACGTGAGTTTTTCGCCATTGCTTATACATAAGTCAACTGATATAAAACTAAATTTCGACGTGGAGTCTTTGCCAAATTTGTAGTTTTTGTTTGTCGTTTATTAAAAACAATTATTAATAAGTTAGTTAGTTAGTTAGTAGGCTTAACTTGGGCATTAAGTTAATCAGAGTCCACGCTTATAAAGCAGATAGGTCAGATCGCGAGTCGGACGACTGCCGTAATCATTGAATGGTGATTTGAATGGCAACTGGCTGCTGTCCTGATCAATGTGCCGCATCGAACTGGAGCTGAAGCCGGAGCTGGAGCCGGAGCTGGGCGATATGGCCGATGTGGGCGCGGATTGTGATTGTGCCGCATGCAATGTGTCCTCGCTGGAGTTGATGATGCCCGTTGCCGGATTTGCTTTTTGACCATTATTGTTTGGCTTGGAACGATTGCGTATTCCATGACGCGATTTTCCAGGCCGTGTGTGCATGTGTGTATTGTGTGTGCTGTGTGTGTTGTGTGTGCCGTGTGTGTTGTGTGTGTTGTGTGTGCTGTGCGTGTTGTGTGTGTTGTGCGTGTTGTGCGTGTTGCGCATGCTGTGTTGTGTGGGTGGGTAGGTGTGCCTGGGACTGTTGTATAACTTTCTGTGTCTGTTGTTGTATGGTTGTTCATAGCCATTTGCATAGCGCTGCTGCTGCTGCTGCAGCTGCCTCTGGTAGTTGTCTCTCAGTGCCATGGCCTCACCATCGAGACTCAACTGGGTGATCAAATTGGCTCGACCATAGCTACCGAGAAGGTCCGACTGATGCTGCTGCTGTTGTTGCGGCTGTTGATAACGTTGACGTTGATGTTGCTGCCGTGGTTGCCGTTGTTGCCGTTGTTGCTGATGTTGCTGCTGTTGCTGCTGTTGCTGTAACTGCTGTTGCTGCTGTTGCTGCTGTTGTTGCGCCTCTGCTGGCCGTTCCGCGCCCGGCAAATACTCATGATGCACTTCCTCGTGCACACCATTGTTGGTCGTGTTGACGATGCGATTGTAGTCATCATTTGAGCCACCCACTTGCAGGTGAATGGCATGCTTGAAGTCATCACCCAAATGCTTTAGCCAAAAATCATCGTTCACATCACCGGTGGTATAGATGCGAGTCGTCTGTCCAGTCTTGGGTTGGCCAACACCAACACCGTTCGCGGCCATCACATCGATAACATCGTACGGACCGCCTTCCAGACTCTTTGGTGTCACCGCATAAGTTTTGCTTACATTTGGCTCCAACTCATCTTCCATTCGTTCGACGCGAGCGGCTTTCTTTAGATCACCGCTAAGAACAATGTCAGAATCGGTGCTGGTTCTGATTGTGGTGCTGCTGCTGCTGGGACTGCTGCTCTCATAGATACTGCCACTGTTTGTCGTATCATTTGTCTAATGGGTAATTGGGTAATGGTTGGATTTAGTCATCGTTGAGCTCACTCGAGTGTGGGTGGGATTGAGACACTCACCTGCGCTAGTGCCAGCGTTGCCATTGCCATTGATATGGCCATTAGCAGCAGCGGCAGCCAAACAGAGTTGGCAGGCGCGCCCATTATGTAAATGGTCGATGTGTGTGATCTGCTTCGGTTGTCTAACTGAACCCAGCGCCCCCAATGAAATGGATTTAAATACTCGATGGCAGCTGCATTCATTTTTGCCACGAGCTGTCGCCCAGTCGCGAGCGCACAGACGTGATCTATGGCCACATATCAGATGCATCATCAACATACATCATCATCATCATCATCATCATCATCATCACCACCACTGGCAACCTTGCTTCATCTCAACGATGCGTCAGACGGCATCAGGGTCAACAAATTGTTGCACTAACTGCTCAATGGGCGCGTATGATCACAATGAGCCAGTGTCTTAGCTAGTGGCAAGCGTAACAATGCTCCATGAGTTTAAAACGAGTGCGAGAACACAGTGCAACTTGTCATTGATGATGATCGCTGCTTTGCGCTCAAAATGGCGGCCATTTCCGGTTGAGAACTCTCTTGTCGGCAACTGTACTTTACTTGTGCAACAACAACAACAACAACAACAATTGCACTATCAAATTATCCATTCAGGTGCTCCAAAAAGTAAGCATAGAATACAAAATAGTCGGCAGACAAGCGAAAAGCATCTGTAGTGGAAAGTGCTTTACCGCAAGTAAATCAAGTTTTTATGGCCAACCAAAAGAATGCTTTGCGTTTTGACTTCCGCAAAACTGAGCCAAGAACAAAAAAAAAAACAAAACGATTGCATACAAAATACAAGTCAAAGATTGCAAGGTGTTTACTTATCGACGGCAAGTGCTTAGAATTCATATCGCAATTCGCAGTAACGATGAATGCCGTTGATGAAACTGCGACAAACAAGAGCTGCCACAAAAAATGTATTGCATGCCTCAACTGTTTGCTTTGAATGTGCTTGCTAAATTTTGTTTTGGGTAAGCGATTGGAAAGTAATCACGATCTCTGAAACTGCTCGACCAACTTCGACTAGTACATGCTGCCTAAGGCAATTGACAAAAAAAACAAAAAAAAAAACAAAACAAGCAAAAGTTCAAACGAAGTTGGACTATTGACATTTTTGCGCTTTCATTTTGTAATCGTTGATTGCGAGCAATTAGAATAGTCACCAATTGATATGATGTAGACGAGTTATCGGATCGATATGTGGTAAATTTCATTTTCAATTGTGCGATTCTTTAACAGCCTGCCCCATTTTGACAGATTGCCAAAGAACAAAAAAACTCGAGAACATAAGAAACGAGATTCGAGCTCAACAACACGTGAAAGTGGTTGTTGTCAACCTTGATAGGAACACGAATAAATCGGTTTCAGAACAACTTCTTGAATGCTATTTAAGCAAAACAAAAAACAAATTTTTAAAAAAGAATACAATAATTGTTTAGCCAAAAGAAACATATTTACAAATGTTTTATAGTAATTAAAGTTTTCGACTGCAGTCAAGGGCATCATAATTAATAATTATTATTATAATCCAATCATATTATTAATTAGTAAAGTTAGCCCATTTGATTTTCATATTAAGTCTTGATCTGTGTTGTTGGAATAAATAATGCAAGATATTAGACATTATTAAACAGTTTATTCAATATTTTTTTAGATCAGAACTCTGTTGACGATGGAGAGGTAAACGTGAACCGAAAACGCCCAACAGGCAGAATACACACGGACAGACAACAACAAAAAATGCACAATAAGAAAAAAAATATAAACAATTTTACACACATATATATATATATATATATATATATATATATAGACTTATTTACATATATACATGAATACACAGAGACATAGAAGTGGGGCGGGCACTGTTCCACTGGCCTAAATTTATGGCTCGTCAATATTCGCAGATCTCAGCAGAATTCGGGCTTGTTGGCCCGGCCCGGCCCGGCCCGGCCCGGCCCGTTGGGTCTTCTTCTTTAGTAGTTTGAGCCATAGCCATAGTTGTCATCACTGTCGCCGTAGCAGCTGCAATGAGAAGCGAATTCGGAGAGTGAACAAAAAACTGACACAATGATTTTCAATTTGTTTTGTTATTTTTTTGTTTCGTTTTTTTTTTTCTTATTTTTTGTTTGTTTATTATTATTATTATTATTATTATTATTACTATTATTATTAGAAACTAGCCAACAAGCCTAGCAATAAGACCACAGAAGAATTCCCTACATAAACAACTAGACACTATACAGAGATTTGTGAGAGGCAGAAGGAGGCGCGGATGGGTGCCTAGAACCAGGTGCGCAGATAGTCACTGATGGGTGGCACATTGAAGGTGTCCAAGCTGTAGCCGTCAAGGGTGTGACTATTGTAGCCATATGTCTTAGATGGGCTCCGTGAGTAGTCAGCTTGAACCGCCGAATCGGGCTCGGTGGATGCATCGAAGCCCCATCCGCCTAGGCGACCATCGATGAGCTTCTTTAGAAAATCGGTTGTCTGCTTCTTTTGCTCGGGCTCTGGATCGACCAGGGCACCACCATAATGTGAATTGTTATCAACATAATCCGGATGCTTGTATACAAGGCCCGAAATGATGGTGTCCAGATGATTGTCGGACATATGCTCCACCGGATAGCCACTGCCAATGCCAAGCACTGATTTTGCATAATTTCGCGGATTTATCGATTGCAAATCGCCAGCGAATTGCAGCGGTGTTGAGCTCTGCTCAAGCGGATCCGGCACCGAGGTGGTCGACAGCAAACTCCTCAGCTGTGAATCATCCACAAACTTATATTCATTGTAGTTGTTAGTCAATGGCGATGGTATCTGCAGTGGAAAATAGCTGAAAGTCGAACGCTTGGCGGGAATCGAATTAACTAGTGATGGCTCTTCCGATTGCTCCGGCTGCTCTGGCTGCTGCTCCTGCTGTTCCTGCTGCTCGGATTGTTCGGGCTGCTCGGTGATGGCAGGACTGCTCATATGCTGGGCATCCTCAGCAGTATCGGATGGTGGTGCACTGGCTGTAATGGCACCACAGCCCATATGGCATTGTCCACGTTTGAAACTGGGATTAAGCGTCTCCGGCATGAATTGTATGATCTCTGGAGCGGTCAGATCAGCGTTGGCACGCTCCTGTTCCAGCAGATCATACTCACCCTTAATGTCGCGCTTGGTCAAGTGACGGGTTCTCCGTCCCGGCCACCGTTTTTCATGGCCCGATCTTAAAGAGGGCGTCTTTTTCGTCTTGCGCTTGGTCTTGGACGACGTCGTCGTTGGCTGTGCGGGCATCAGCCCAAACAGATGCATCTTGTGCTGCTGCTGTGCGCTCAGATCCTTGTGATAGAATTTAACATACCGCGGCGGACGCTCCTGCAGCTGCTGCTGTCGCATTAAACGCTTGCGGAGCAGTGTGCCGGGACCGGAGCTCAGATCACGACGACGACGTATAGCATTGGGATTTGAGTTGGACGGCTGGGCTACGTACCTTGGCTTGGCCGTGGAGCATCTGCTGCAGGTACAGGTCGACTTGTCCTGGGCGCGGCAATCTAACAACGGAAATTGTGCATTAGTTTCCGCGCGTGCAATTCATTTAAATATAAAAGACTCACCTGATTTGGTGGCCGTAACACGATCCACCTTGGCATACAGTTTGGCTGGCTTGTTTTTGGGTGGTGCTGGCGTACGTGGTTCCTCCACGGTGAAATCGAAACTGTAACTAATCTTTGCCTTGGCCTGCACGGGCTTCTCGACACGATAGCCATACTCGCCGCCCGTATACTTCTTTGGCTTGCTCGGACTGGGCACAGTTAACTGATAGCCAAGCTGGGTGGGGCAATCGCAGCCCTCGTCGCCCGTATAGACGACCTGAACCGGCGTCGGTGCTGGCGCAACGTTGACAAGCAGTATCGTTAGCAGCAAAAGAACCACCATGATCGAGTGCATCACAAACATGATATGGATATGGATTGTATGCACTTGTTATTGTATTGGTATCAAACGGCGTCTGCTTTGGTGTCAGACGTATTGGCTACTAGCCAAAGCTCGGCGTGTTGCATTCTTTATATCGGCTTCGACTCCATCCCAGTGCAATCTCTCACGCAACGACCCAACGACCACGTCTGGAGCGCTCTGTCTGTTCTGGTCAGCGGCGACGACTCTCGATGAACTTGAACTTGAACAATGTTTTTTTTTTCAGCTTTCGCTCTAAGTTGTTATTATTGTTGTTGTTTATGTTTCGTTTAAGCTGCTGCTCTTGTTGTTGTTGCTGCTGTTGTTGTTGTTGTTGTTGCTGTTGTTGTTGCTGTTGTTGTTGGTCGCGCTGACCTTTTCAAATAATGTGCACTTGCGATCATTTTCTGTCAAAAGTCATGTTCCCAGCGTTCGTTTATTTCAGTGCCGCACCGAGTGTTGCACTTGGACTTTAGGGGCAGCTAAATACAATATTTATCACATTTTTATTTATTTATGCATTTATGTTTATGTTTAATTTACAACTGCATTCTTTTCAACACTTGCAGCCCTTCCAATATTCGATACATCTCACACAATAATAGCAGCCTTTAAAGTCCGTCTTGTATACGCAAATATTTACAAACATATAACAAAAAAAAAGAAAAAAGAAAAAATTGATCCACGTTTATGTTTATTAATTAATGTTTATTATGTGCTGTATACTTTTGGGGTAAAAAATTAAAAAAAAAAAAATATGCTTATGAAAATGATCAGTCAAACGCGTTCTTTGCTTATCGCGAAAATGTTTTTTCTTCTTTCGTTCAGCTGATTAAAATCTTTAAGTGCAAATTGTCTGGTCGAACATGCTCTGCCAGATTTAGATGAGCTTCAATGAATTCAAAACGCCACTTTTTTGCCGGTTTTTTTTTAATGGAGTATGCCGTGAATATTTATTTCCCCAATGTATATAAATATTGGTAGAAAATCAAATAAAAAAAGAGGTGAAAAATGTCCGAGAAGCCTAAATATATGCAATCTGCTTAGCTTTGAACATTTTCTGATTTGTGTATTTAAATAGATTTGAACGGCTTACTACTAATACATACATACAAACATATATCCATCCGCATTCAGATACAATTAATTATTTACAGGCTGACACAGAATACGTTTCTGCACCCAACTTCACCGTCTAATAATGGCTGCCACCCTCGACCTCCTGCCGACGGGCATTGCGGTAAGAAGTGACGCGACCAGGCTTGAAACCACAGTCGACGGTTACTTTGCCGCCCACCTTGGCATACGTATCGCTGCTGGAGTAGGAACTGTAGCTTGATTTGCTGGGATTAATTTTCCTGAACTTGGGATTTTTGTATTGTTCGGTAATGTAACCAAGCTGCTTGTATGTCAACTGTGGCGTTGACTCATCATCATCGTTGGCTTTCTCCTCCTCTTCCTCAACATATTCCTCCTCTTCCTGCTGGACGGCATAGGTGCGCTTCTTCAGTGTGATGACATCGCTCTTCAGCTTGAACAGATTCTCCTCGGGCACATTTGAATGGAAGACCTTTTGCTGTCCATCCACAGGCTTCTGGGCAAATCCATAGGCCAACTTCGCCTCGGGCACATTGATTGCCTTGCCAGCCTGAGCAGCCAGACTGACGCTTATGGGATCGGCTGGTGCACTGTCATCCTGCGACTTCTCGGACACATACCGAATGCTAAAACAAAAGATGTGTCAAAAAAGGAGGAGGATCAATCGATTGCTTACATACTTATCATAGTTGGAGCTTGTACTGGAGCTGCTATAGCTGCTATCTTCACTCTGGCAGCTGCAGGTGGGCTTGCATGGTGGCTTCTGTGGAAACGACGAGAGTTTTGGGTATCGGTATCGTATTTGAGTTTTGAATTCTATCATTGCATGAGATTGTTGATGCTTGGCGCACGTACGGGATGATAATGACGACAGAGCGATCAATGCAGCCCAAGTCCATTACGCTGATGATGATGATGATGATGAACATGTTGGTGCTGGTAATGGTGGTAATGGTGGTGGTGGTGTCAGTTCTGTTGCACATGATGATGACGCAAGAACAACGTTGCTGCTGTTGCCCTAATACTGTTCACATTGAACGCTGATAGCTGATAGCGCTTGCATGCGGAAATGTTGCTCGCAGCTTTCAACAGTCAACAGTCAACTGTCAACTGCCAACTGTTGCTGCCGGAGGATAACTGTGTGTATCTATGTATGTATATGGGCTTAATTATGTATGTGTGCTGTTGTTGTGTTAAACTGGGAACTGGGCATTGGTGGTAGTCTTTAGTGTAACTGGATTTGATTTTTGATGATGTTAAGATTAAGTTTGGCTAGCCACTGGGTTAGTCATCGGCCATAGCCATAGCCATAGCTCGATGGCAGCATGTGAACTGCACGACCCCTCTTGTGGCAGTCCACATGCTCCAAGCGCTGCAGCCGCTCGGCCAGACGTTGTGCCGCCAACGTCTTGGCCTCGATGGCGCCCTCAAGCATGCGGCGGCTCAACAGATTGTTAAACGCGTGCACATATTGAAAGAGCTCACGTACTTTGCCGCAGGTCTTGGGTAGCTGGGCGGGTTCGATGAGCTGCTTACTGCACCAGCAATTGTCACCGATGGGCGATAGATTCACATCGCCCTGCTCATAGTAGCGCGGCTTCGGTCGCACTATTGTCGGTCCCTGGCAGCCCTGGCAGTAATCCGTGCCCTTCTCCGAGCACACGCAGGCCGCCAGTAACTACTTAGACAGATGCAAGTGTTTTATTCAAATGTGCTAATTTGAGTCAATTTTACTTACACTCTGGCAGCAGAGCAGCGCCAGCAGCAATGTCAACAGCAATTTGCACGCCTGCATCTTAGTCGGGTATTATTCGTATTATTATTGTTATTATTATTATATATATATACTGGTGGGTGCCTCGTCTTATCTGTCGCGTGCTGCTCTGCGCTCGTATAACGTTTGAATTCACCCCGATGAGACCGACACGTTTTATAGCCAAGATCAAAACTCAGCTCAGCTCGTCTTGTTGTTGTTGTTGTTGTACCGCGTATACCATGTTGTTGGTGCATTTAATTATATTCTCGTATTATTTGAATATTCTTGTTGTCTATGCACTCTCATCACTCATCATAATTCGAGCGAAATGAAATTCGGCATCATCCATGGCTTCATCTTCATCATCAGCGGGGACACTTTCTCATTGCATTGCGCCAGGGTTACACGTCAGGCTCAGGGTTGGGTTCGCTGTTGCTGTTGCTGCTGCTGCTGCTGTTGCTGCTGTTGCTGCTGTTGCTGCTGCTGTTGCTGCTGCTGCTGCTGCTTTCGCTCGGTAGTTGCACGTGCCCAATGACCCAACGGTTAGTCTACAGCGACATGTGGATGCTATGGGATGTGTTGATAAACAGAACTGGGCAAATTCCATGAAATTCATATCATTACCGCTGCCGTCGTTGTCTCTCTCGCAACCGATGTCTAGTCGATTCTTCTTCTTTCTTTTTATTTGTTGTTACAACCCAGTATCAGTCTCTGCCCTAATTATACCCTTGTCGAGGGTATTATAATTTTGTCGTGACTTGGAGACGTCTTCTCCCCATTAAGTATAATCTAGCCGCGTTGATATAGCCATGTCTGTCTGTGTGTCTATTCATTTTTTGTCTAACTTGTACTCCTCAGCTTAAAAAGTTGTTTAGTTGATACTTCGATCACCCAGGAGTCAACGTCCGACCGTCTATATTATATAGCTACCATCGGTCAATCCTAAGCTGTGCTATAGATATTTTTGATACAATATAACTTTACAACTGTAAAAATATTCAGTTGAAATCCAGTTGTAGAACAGAAAACATTTCGAACTCCGGAATACAGCTTAGATGGCAGCCGATTAACATATTCGACAAGGGTATGTAATTATCGGTGTGCCACAGATTAGCGTTCTTTATTCTAATTGAGTGTTCCATTTAATACACAAGTTTCCCGGATTGTTTATCAGCAGCAAAATAATCTACCATATAAGCAGTAGCGCTTGGCATAGTTCAGTTGTTCAGCAAGTGTTCGTAATACAAGCAGCAGCAAAAAACTTCTACAATCTACATTATTCGAGGATTCCTCAGGATTCAAGCAAAATATGGCAGCAAAAAAAGTGAACTTAAATGCACGCACCTTCCTGGTGTTAAGCGGCAGCTCGAATCCGCTTGGCCAGATGCTCGCCCAGGAGATGTGCGGCCGGCTGGCGGCGGGCTCGATGGCTCTAATTTTGGATGAGAATCGGGAGCAATTGGAATTGTTGGAAAAGCTATTGAAGCAACAATTAAAACCAAAATCTGTGCAAATATTTACTGGTGTTTTGAATGCGGATCATAGCAATGGCACTCAACTGCTGGAGCAATCCTTGCAGAGCCGTCATCGTGATCACTTCGAACGTGCCATCATCGTGCACAATGAGGGCGATGCCGCCACCCATATGTTGATGGAGCCGCAGACGGAATCGGCTTGGACCGATTATGTGCAGCGTCACCTTTACGCGCCGGTGGCACTTAATCAACACTTTTTGAATTCCGATGCCTTAACGGACATCGAGAAGCTGGTGGTCAATGTGACTTCGTCGTTGCAAGTGCGTCCGCTGGTGTACAACACGCTGCTCTGCTCGTGCAAGCGAGCTCGTGACATGTACTTCCGTTCCATGGCCTCGGAGGAGGCGCTCGCCAATGTCCATGTGTTGAGCTATGGGCCTGGTCTGTTTGATACACACCAAACCCAGTGCGGTATCAACGGCAATTATGTGATACCAGAGGAGCTATTGATGGCATCACAGGAGCAGATAATGCCACGCGTCCAGCCGCTGCAGTCAACACTGAAACTGATCAACATTCTGGAGAAGATCGCTTTTGTATCCGGTCACGATGTGGACTATTACGACACTTTCAACTTATGAGTGGCAATGCAGTCGTGGTCTCTGCATCCACATCCACTCCCCGATTGGAGCTGGTTTGCAGAAACGCACGCCAACATGACGGATGATATTTATCAATCTGTGCTTATGGAAACGGATTTGAATAAATTTTGGCCGTTATGGCAACAAAACATCCAAAAAGGAAATTTTATATATTTCATTTATTGCCTGGGTTCATTGGGGTTTGCCTAATTAGCTTATTTGTCGACGTTTTTTTTTCTAGCTTGACAACTAGTTGCAGTCGTGGCTAATCGTGAAACAGCAGCTTGTTTTACGTCTGAGTCATTGATAGTCGAGATAATACTGATTTTACACAGCGCCACATCAAGCATTAATTATTAATTGAAAATTGAATTGAATTTACTAAAAATTGCGCATCAAGTCAAAAATCCAACAATCAACAGCGATTGGCCTAATTCATTTTGGTAAATAAATTTATTATTTTCAGGTCTACTATAATAATCGTAATTATATTACATATATATTATTAACAGTATTTATCTGGACTCGATTTCAAGAAAAGAAAGAAACAGTTTTATTTATTCGATTTGAGAAATAGCCCAATGAATGCTTTCGAATTTTCCATAACTTATCTGGCTATGGTTCGTTGCTTTGTGTTGCCAACACACAGTTGCCAACACATTAAAAATAGCAACTATAACATCTAATTCCTCATTAAAATTCCATTTTAATTAATTTTTTTCGCGGCAACTTTTCTATCATGAAATTATATTGCCCATTTTAACATCGTTTCACATCTTTGAAAAATTCCCCTGCGTCCCACTAGATTTTGCTCTGTGTGGTTAGCCAATACATACATGGAGGCGTCAGATCGACTGAAAAGTGGCTGCTTGAAAATTCAGATGCTTCGGGGGTACTCCTCTCGTTCGGGTTCTGAGAGCATTTACACGAACGCAACGCGGCGAATATTATTTAAGTATAGTGTGGCGATCAGCGAAAGCAGGTCATTATCTCGCCAGCCTTCGCTGCGACATGTTCTAGAGCGGGCGGGCACGGACTTTTTCTACTAGGTCCTTAAGGGTTATGGATCGGTCAGACTCTTGAGTGTGTGTAAAAATAGCAGCAACACTCTCTCCTTGTCTTTTCGTATGCAAGCTGGCACTCGACTTTCAATTTTGTAATTTTTGACCCTGAAGTTAAAGAGAATTTAAAGAGGGTATTATTGTCTCGACATGCCAAATTCATTGTTTGACGGCTTTTCGAACAAACCATTTCGCATGTCGAGGCAATGATGATGCTCAGCGAGATTTGTAGCCCAAATTCGGACTTTTTATGCAGTCAGATTCTAATCAATTTGACATCTCTATGTATTGTCTGCTTAGTGAAGCTTGCATCGATAAATGCAAGTGCTATTTTTATTTTGTATATTTCATAATATCGATACTTGTGGTATTTTTAATACAATCGATACTCTTGGTATTTTATTAAATACACACTTGACTGAATCCCTTAACGGTTTTTACTTTTTATTTTAATTAATTTTTGATTGGTTGCGGTGTGTGGAACACGTTTATTTTACTGTCGTTCCAAATTTTTTCCATATGAAATATATATGTACAGGCAACACTCTGTCTTCATCCCCTCTTCTTCTTTTTTATACTTTGTCGTGTGACTCAGTGCTTAGCAACGCGATTGTTGTCGCTTATGTCGATGAACCATTCACAAAACTGTACAATCTTTACACAAGTCGAAATATCATTGATAAGATCCAATCACGATCGCTGGCTCAGCAACAATGTTGTGCGAACCAAATGACCCATACCAATTATAATTGCTTAATTATGAAATAGCACTGTATTTGGGAGCCATGGCAAATATATTCATATATTATGAATTATTTATGAATGTGCAAAGTAAATGACATACATAGCTGTATGGATTACATCCGCTCTAGTCATAGATTGTATGTTTAATTGCAAATACCGAAATATTTTTCTTGGATTATTTTTATGTGACACACATATGTATATATGTATTTAAGTACACAGCCTACATACATACATATGTTTGTATAGAAATCGTTTAGGTTAGTGCAGCATCAGTCTAATTAAATGAAAAAATCCCAAAGCTGTTTTTGTTGTCATTAGAAATCTAATTTAAAAAGTTACAGTACATTTTCAATATTGGAGCTTGAAAACTTTTGATAGCTTTATGTTAATTTGTAAATACAGTAAATAAATAAAAAAAAAATTACAGATTTAAGCTTGTACATGTAACAAAAAAATAAAAAATACACACCACAATTACAAAATGCTATAACGTTGATTATTGATTTTAGAGTGTGTATGCATGTATTAAACTATATACATATATATGTATATTTAATCTGATTATGATTTATTATACAAGGCGATAGTAAAAAGAAAATATCGACTCGATAGTATCGATTGATCTCGAATCCGCTTTACAAAAGTGTATTTTTGATTATAATTAATTTATAATTTGTATTGAGGTGTGAATGATCTTAAATTAGGTAACTAGCGCAAATGTTGATGCATTTAACTCCATATCTGTTCGACCTTGACAGTTGCAAATGCAAATGCATTCCGCACTGTTTGACCGAGGCCGATTGATAAGCGACTACTGTTTATATTCAATTATGGTTCTTAATTATGCGATCTCAATAGCGGCAATTAATAATCAATTTGAATTTAAATGCAAACAACATGTAGCGCCGATAACCTCACTGAGGTAATGTCATTCCGAGCGAATCTTAATGCTGCAGCAGGCAAACATTCCCGTACATATATACATATAATATATATGTAAGTATGGGAGCAAAAGCTCATCAACAAAGTGTGCCTGACTTGAAGCTCAGCACTAAATTAAACTAACAAACTTTGTAACCCCAAACACACACATACTCACACACGCACACACACACACACACACACATGGGAATACAGTACGAGTTGAAGCTTTTTTGGAAGCTGCCTGATGAAAGCTGCTTTAAGCAGCCAGTCACAAACCTGCACAGAACCAACTGTTGTCGCTGTTTGTTGGACTAAGTTGAACTTGCCTTTCACCATGAATCTGGAGCAGCGCACTTATCTGTTGGTCACGGGCGCCTCGCGCGGCATTGGACGCGAAATGGCCCTTCAGTTGTCGCATAATGTGAAGGCGGCCGGTTCGGTGGTGGTACTCTTGGGTCGCAGCGACCCGTTGCTGCAGGAGGCCAAGGCGACTATATTGACGGATCACAGCAAGCTGGTAGTGCACACCTATTCATTGGAACTGGCCACAGCCAAGACAGCGGACTTTGTGCGCATTCTGGACGAAACGCTAAGGGGCATTGATGTCAAACAATTTGAGCGGTCGATTGTCATTCACAATGCTGGCACATTGGGCGACACATCCAAGCATGCCAGGGAATTGGGCGATACCGGGATACTGGAACAATATTATCACATCAACTTGTTCTCGGCACTGGCATTGAACTGTGAGTTCATGCGTACGTTTGCCGGCATACCCAAGCTGGTGGTAAATCTCAGCACATTGGCGGCCCTGGAGCCATTCTCTTCCATGGCCTACTACTGTACGGTGAAGTCGGCACGTGAAATGTACTTTCGTGTGCTCGCACTGGAGGAGCCGCCAGCTGAGACGCTAGTGGTTAATTACGCACCAGGCGTTATTGACACACAGATGACACTTCAGGTGCAGAGCGAATCACATGATCCGTCATTGGCTGCCGCATTCAGGGAGCAGCGAGAGTCCAAGACCATGCTGACACCGCAGCAAACGGTGCTCAAGTTTGTACAGGTGCTGCAGGCAAATAAGTTTAAGTCGGGCGATCATGTTGACTACCGAGATTAGGAGTAAGCCATTTAGTTCTTCAGGTTTATGGGTTTTCTATTACACTCAAATAAAAGGTTTAAACAAAACTAAAAAAAAAAAAATTTAAACAACTTTTAAAAGAAATCTGCAGCGGCGCTTCGTCTTTTTGCTGGTATCTTTAGCAGATCGTCAGTCAGTGTGGAGCCGGTATCGATGGGTGTTGCATTGCCAGTGCTGCTGGCCTTGGCTGGTGTCTGTTGTTTGCCACCGCTCGGTATCGGCCGCACCACACCTGGTGTGACTTTGCGCTTACGCGCCTGTCCTGGCGATGGTGTCAGTAATGGCGTGTGATGTGTGCGCAGCCCCAGTTTGCTGCTGGCGAGTCGACGTGCAGCCGGCGACATGCTGGCCAGACGCTCCATGCTGGAGCGCACAAAGGGCGAACCGATGTTGCGTCGCGCTGTATTTAGAGCTTGTTGTTTTTGGTTGCGCATCTTCTCGCTGACCTTCTCCGCCAGCGCAATGGCAATGTTCTCCCTGCGCGAGTTCTCATTGATGTGGAACGAGGGCCCAGGCGTATTGCGTAGAGGCGTATCGCCACCATCCAGGCGAAAGGGCGTTCCATCGATCTCACCCCAGGTCATAATGGGTGAGAAAGCTTCGCCGGGACACACGGATGGTGAGCGCAACAGATCAAAGCCACGAATACGAGGCGTTACCGTTCCCTGTGAACTGGCCTCTTCACCCGTCGCATTCATCTTGGTGAGATTGACATTTGTAGCTGGCTTGCTGCCCGGCGTTTCGGGCTGGGACGTGGCCGGCAGTCTTGTGGCATTGTGCTGAATACTTTGTTTGCGTTCGGCGAGCTGAACGCGTTCCTGTTCGGTCAACTCAACGCCATCAGGCACATACATAATGGAGTTCATGTTGGTGTATTTCCACGTCTCAATCTTGCGCAATGGATCGGGATCCTCAAATTGCTGCTCAATGCTGGGCAGCATTAGTGCACGCTGCAGTTGCTCTATGGACAGCTGCTCATGATTGTACAACAAGGCGTACTTTAGTCGCAGCTTCGCCTCGGCCGTTTCAATTATTTCCTGAAAACTTTGATTATCCTCGCTGGTGTAGTGCTGCAGGAAGGCGTCCAAAGACATTTTGTGTCCAAGGGCATCCGGTTGTCCACCTTCGGCATTGGAGCACTGACTGCCACCGCTGACACTGAGTGGCGTGTCTGGACGTGGCGTTGCGCTAGCGCTAGTGGTGCCCAATGGTGTTTCAAATGTGGCTGGTGACATGGCTGCAAGAGAGGCAAATATCTTGTTGAGTGTATTGCTAGCTGCGGTTGTAATAATAATCAGCTTACCATTGTTGCGACTATTGGAGCCGCGCCGGTTCCCAGTGCCGGATACACGGCCAAGACTATAGCGTGCTCGTATTTCGGCCATTTGTAAAAAATCGCGGCGCGACTCCGCTTCCAGGTAGTCATTTTGTGCCCGCAGTCGCTCTAGGTCGGGAAAGAAGTCACGCTGTATGATTTTGGACATCTCTTCAATATAGCGTTCCTCGGTTAGGATTTTGGGTTTAATTTTGCGTCGATCGTTGCTGTTGGGCAGCGGACGCTTAAATTCGGCCAGTGCTGTGTTTTGCGCCTTGGCTATTTCCACGGCCCGACTGCCGGGTGTGCTGGGCGTGCTTGGTGTATCGGCCATAATACTAGGACCTCTTTAAATTGTGATTTGGTAAGACTCTCGACTTTAGTAAAATCACAAGCCAAACAAACGTTTCATGTCAGCTGGAGGGTTGCCAGATAGATGAAAAACTATTGAATAAGCTATCGTACTATCGATTGCACCTAATACCTTTAATATAGGTATTCCTTTTTAATTTATATCACAGTTATTAGATGGGAAAAAGTTATCGATTGCGAAAAACCCCTTAGCAAAAGAGACCTGAGACAGCAAAACTGAATTGCACACTATTTACACAGTGACAACCTGTGTGGATTGTGTGAATAGATCGATAAAACAATACATTGCAAACATACTCGGGGCGCGTTTACTACAATTCACAACAATAGGATCTTTAGCATGCCGTTTGATTCATAAAATGTGAAACGGCATACATTGAGTGTCTCAGACCTTTTTTTGACCAGTGTCTGGCAAAAATGTTAATTGCCTGCCATAAACTAATTATGCATTATTTTTCAAAAATTCCAAAGACCGATGGCAGGTACATATATTAACCACCAAAATGAATATATGACCCCAATAAACTGTGGGTTTCCCACCAGCTAGGTCGGGTTATGTAAAAAAGTACCGTAATTTATGGTCTTAGCTTATTTCCAACAGTAGCATCAGGAACACCTGGGTGCCATAAAACCCGGATTTTTTACGTCAGGTTGATTATTTTCGGTATAAATAGACCAATCCTTCGTAGTCAGTTTAGTTATATCCTGCATCTCGAGTGCAACCAGCCAACAAGGACTATGGGCAAACGGACTACCATTGAACAGCGGAATCTCATCCTGAAACACTTCAAGATGGGATATTCACATCGCCAAATAGCTGGAATGGTCAATTTAAGCAGGTCAACTGTATACAGCATCATTCGTCGCTTCGTCGACGAAAATCGGATAGAGGACAAGGGCAGAATGGCACCAAACAAGATTTTCACGGAACGGGAAGAGCGAAGGATCATCAGGAAAAAAAGGGAAAATCCTGAGCTATCGGCTCCAAAACTGACTCAACAGGTGGAGGATGAAATGGGGAAAAAGTGCAGTGTGGAAACTGTGCGCCGGGTTCTGCGCAACCATGACTTTAATTCCCAAGTACCACGGAAGAAGCCCATTATAAGCGAAAAGAATAAAGGGACTAGGAGGACGTTCGCCAAAACCCACTTGGACACGGACCCACTTTCTGGAAGACAGATGAGTCAAAATTCAACAATTTTGTCTCGGACGGACGGAATTATGGGTGGCGACAGTCCACTACTTCGGGAAGTTGTTAAGGCTAAACGATATCGTATTAAGTATTAACATCTTTATTTAAGTTTTTATACGCCGAAAATGTTATTTTTTAAGACTGTTCCAAATACGCTGTGACATGCATTTTGGATATGTTTTCAGTTTTTGACTAATTTTAATTAATTAATTAATATTTTAATAAAAACTAAAGTTTCTTTTTCAAACGTGAACATGAAACAAATTGGCATTTGTCTAAACTTTATAACACTTTAAATTTAGATGTAGGCAACTTGAATCCGGCCTATGAGATCTAAGATAGCAGTTCTTTCTTGTTGATCTTGGTTTGGTCTCTAGATTAATAGTGAATTTAAATATGTTGAAATTTTACTTGAATTGTACTGCCCCTTGCACGTTGCGTATTAGTTATTACAGAGGGATTCGATTCAAATTGTATGTATGGATGTCAACCATATTTAAAATGAATCACAGTACTGACCCCACCAATGAGGAAATGGGTGGTAATCAGTCGCGTTACAATCTCTTAATATTCTAGCGCACATCTAATGGTTTAATCAGCTCATGCAATTGACTCAGCCTTAAATTTTGATTCAGTATTCCGAGATTTTATTTTTAAAAATTGTGCGACATGTGGTGTCGTTATCATTAGTAACGGCACGTTTGTGACGTGCATTGAATACATATGTACATATGTGTGTTTGTACCTACATACATATATACTCACTTGGTAGGTATGTTTGTGCGTGTATGAATATGAGAGTTGAGTCTCTGCGATTTCACACACTGTCAGAGCGCTGCCTAGGAAATAATAATAAAAAAAAATAACCAAGTGACATGCCGTCAAAACGCGAAGTTCATTAGTCACAATACAAATCTATATATATATATATATATATATATATATATATATATATATATAAAACAACAAAAAAAAAAGTTTAAAAATATCTTGAATGTGACGTGTAGAATGAGCTGGGGCAACCTGTGATTGGAGATTGATTATGCCGCTATTGAACTTTGTCCGTTTCACATAACAAATGTTCCGGACAATTCCAAAAAGACCAGCCATCAAAGAGCTGTCATACATACAAACATACATATGTATGTACATATGGATATTCATACATAAATAATCACACGGGGCCCGTTTATCCTAGTTTTTCGCAGCGTCTAAAATTTAATAACGCTCTCGCTGCTGCTGTTGTTGTTATTATATTGTTGGCTTCATAAATAACAGCAAATTGGCATGCATTCGGGTTTCCAGTTGAGGCACGGCCCGGGAGCACATAAATTTCTCAACACTTGCATAAAATTCATAAAAACAATAATACAAAATAAAATAAGTGAGAGCGCTGCAGTCGGGCGTAACCGACTACGGAATACTCAGATACTCTGAGCTATATACATATGTACATAAATATTTATTGTTATGGTGTCTTTTTTTTTATAGTTTGATACCGAAGGTACGATAGTATATTGGTTTTGTGCTACTTAGAGATAGGGACTTGAAACTTGGAATATATACTGATCTGTGCCCGGGACAATTGGAGTGCTACGTCAACTAGAGGGAAATCGATAAAGTCACATATCTCCCACAATCTCTAATCTCCTACGATCTCTAAATTTGTTGGATAGGTTGTTGTTTTTTCACCCACACACAAAACCCCATATCTCTCGTAATTTAGGGGCTAAAGTTACCAAACTTGGAAGAAAGGTTACTAGGAAACTCTTCAATCATTTTTTTCGGCCACATCCACTCCAGTCCCCAAAATTCACATAAGCCTATATCTACCGCAATTTGAAAGGCAAACTTGGACGGTATTTCTTGGTTTCCCTGTTCTTTGCTACCTGTAATCAGCTGGTATTAAAGTATTTTGCATTCGGTTACGACTGCAGCATTCTCTCTTGTTTCGTATTTATTTTTATGTCGATGGATAGCGAAGAGCAAATATTGAAATTTATATACACAGATTATTTCGCGCAGCCAAAAAGACACATTTAAAATGACGAAAACTTAAAAAAAACTGAAATACTTTGATTTTTTTATTGATAAATTATGTTATAAATAACAGAAGAAAGCAAGACGCACTTAAAAAATTAAGATTCAAACTAAATTAGATCTATAATCTATTTAATCCTATTAGAAACCGATGCCTTAATCTTTTTTTTTTGTGTTACGGAGTGATTGTAGCCTATGGTACTCTTGAGATTATTTTTATTGTAAATTGTTGACTTATGGATATTTGTGATCAGTATCACCCACAAATTCCTTATTAAAATGAAATCAAGTGACTCAAGTTATGAGTATGGCATGGAAAATGGTAAGAAGGAATGGACAACATGACGGAAATTTCAAAAAAAGCAATATACTCTTATACCATCGGTATCAGAGTATGAAAAAGAGACAGGGTAGCAATATAAGCGAGAACAGCAGATGTGCCGTCAAACGATGTTACACAGGTCACAAAAGTGTTTAATGAAAACATGGAGCATAACAGATGATCCTACATACTCACAATCCATATTAATGTATGTACAACGAATGAGCGAATGAAGTCAAATAATTCGAGAGCTAAGTTATGAATTGTCAAATGATCTATAAAAAAATATCGAAGCAAAAATGTTATAGATTTTTATTTTTTTTTAGAATATTGTTAGAAAGAAATGAACTATAATATTACAAATATCAAGCAAGTTTAACTTCTTGCCCCAAATCATTTAATATTATCATACGGCTGTATGTTATCATAATAATATACAATTGAGTTATAACAATTTTTTTGTCGATACCACTGAATTCCAAAGAACACTACGCTCTTGCGTATCGTATATTATTGCTTTTTATTAAATTAAAAATATAAACTATATCAAATGAAGATGCATTTGGAATACAAGAATTTCGAAAGCAATCGATATTATAGCTTCAATAGTTGAGTTCCTATCATTGGGATAAATATGTATGATATCAATTTTTAATTTCCTTCTTTTTTCTATAAATACATAAAAGCGCTAGTCATTTATTACACTATACTATATATAAACTCAAAAAAAAAATGTGCTGCTTTCAAATCATCATAATGAGTAACTGTGACTTCAATATGTGATTCACAAAAAAAGATATTGACGTAATCGGACGGCCCATTTCACATTGATTAAACATACTTACATGTAGTTCTCGTTATTTCAAAAAATGTGCTGTGTAAAAACAATAAGCTTACAATACAAAATGGTGGTAAAATTTACTTTGGCACAAAAATGTATTCAAACTTAAAAAGACGGTAAAGCTAGTCATACGACTACTTAACTTATGTTTGTAAGCTTCTAGCTAATCAACGGCTGCTCGTTATCAGAACGTTGATAAGAACTATCGTAGAGTGACGTAGCCGGGGGCCATGTTTCCAATGTGCGCTCAGTCCAACATAGACCAATTTATTGTACAGAAAATGAGGACCTTGGATTACGATTACGCTTCGCAGTCGCCAGTCGATATGATGATGATGATAATGGGCTGGACAGACGCCAGGCACCACTTCAAAAGGGTCAGACGCAACCGAAGACCATTTGAAAAATGATTTCTGGATGCCACTGCAAAATGTATATCGACATCGAAAATTTGAATATTTATTGCAGGCAGCGCTGCGGTAGGTCCACAACTACCCACCCATAAGCCATGAGTGTGTCTCTGTATGTGTGTGCGTGTGTGTGTGTGTGTGTGTGTCAATGTTGTAGGTGTGCGGTGTGTCGCCTGGTATATCGATATATGTTTGTACATATTCAGTTTGTTTCGAACGATCCATTCAATGGTGTCAAATGGCTGGAAGGTCTTCAAGTGGCATAGGTTCCAATGCAGCAGCAGCAACAAGAACAAAAACAAGAATAATAATGACGGCTGTGACTGTTATTCTTATCAGCTTGCCCAGTGCCGGAGGGTATTTTTTGTTGTTGTTTTTGTTTTGTTTGCTACATTTTCCGCACAAGTTCAAGGCGCGTCCATAGCTAATCGCTTTGAAAGTGAAACCGTGTTTATATTTTGCCTTATTTTTTCCGCTTTTTCATTGACACTTGAGCCTTTGTTTATATGAGAGCATCGTGTGTTTGGTATTTCTAAGTCATTTTCCTTTCTCTCTGTACTCATATGTATACCCTGTTACATATGTACTTAGGTAGCAGTAGCCAGTAACCCTCTATTGCATTCGGCAATGTTCATTCGAGTTTCATCAACATTTACATACACTAGTTATATAAAGATTAGATATAATATATATAATAGATAGATACAATATATATAATATACAATATACAGATTAGATACAATATTTAGTATCAATTAAATTTCCTAACGGACAACAATAGTACTTATTACTATTGCAAACATGGACCATGGAAACAGACCACAAATAATTCAAATATTTAATAATAATAATTCTTGAATTTTCGTATTAATTTTTTCTTAGATTAATTGTATAACTATATGTATGTATTATGCTGCGAGTATCCCCCTGATAACCTGGCAGGGTATCAATTTTAAAGATGCCTACTTGTTTAGTTGGCGCGGTTTATTTCCAGATCTCGTCAGAGTTGAAGTGCCTCAACCCTTTGTGGCTACACGCTTTCGGTTCTGAAACTACCTTTTCCGGGCATTTGGGTGCACGCATGCGCGACTCTCGAGTGGATATTGACATATTGCTGACACGCCCACAAACAAATCTGTGCAGCATGCCCCAGACAAGGATTCTGGCAGACCCCAGCCCCAGTTCCTTTTGTATACAGCCATGCCAGACGCACGTGCCCACAACTGACAACGATCGACCGTAAAAAACTAAGAGAGAGAGAGACCGAGAGAGAGACAGAGAGAGAGAGAGAGAGAGAGAGAGAGAGGGAGAGAGAGGGAGATAGAGAGTGAAAGGGAGATGGAGAAAGACTTAAGGAAAAAAAAAAATGCAGTGCAAAAGTTGACAGGCAACAAAGTAGCTTCGTTTATGAGCCGTGAAAATTATGAAATAAAAACTTGAGAAAATCATGAGTTGATGGCAAAATGTTTTGCGCAAATTTGTATTTACAAATTATATTTTGATGGTTGTCGGCGTCGAGCTAATTAATATTACACAATATTGCAAGAGACCATCAATTAACGTTCACGGCACGTTGATGCTGCACAGTGTTGCCAGTTGCATCTGAAGGAGTCCGGAGATGGGTCTCTTGTTGATTCAACGGAAATTGAGCGAGTAATTCAAGAAAATGTTGCTCGGAAATGTCGCACCATAAAAATCGTTTGCCACTGCGTGTTGAAAAGCGCCTCTTCAACCGCCGATTCCCTGCTATTGATGCTCAGTGTGCACTTACCAAAATTAATGCCATCGATGACAACGCTGCCTGCAACAATAAAAGGCAAAGCCCAAAAATAGCCGACATATACCATTATGCTGCCGAAAAGGGACAAAGCAGCAACTAAAATTATGACGATGTTTCTGCTGCAGCACAATTATTTCCAACTGTTAACAGATTTGTTGGCACAGCCGAGAGAAGCTGCAACAGCGGCAACAGCAACGCCATCCACATCGCGCGGATGATCTGCAACTGCCGCAGCAGCAGCAGCAGCAGCAGAGAGTATTTGTATGATAATGATAATGGCATGTTGATGTCGATGGTGTTTCCACTGAAATTGAGTCATTTTGATTGCAATTATTGCCATTTATATTGTAAAAAAGATGAATGCCACAAAAATCGATAACACAAGTGAAACACTGTCAAATTTTTATGGCCTTTCAGATCGGTGTTTGCCAGAGGAGAAAGGAGAAAGCACTGCTTTGCTATCAGGAATAATTAACAACTTTTCGTCAAATCATTTCCATGTTTACAAAGTTGTAACAAAATGTTGCGAGCATAATAAAACATGTATCTGACAACAGAGAAAATAACATCACGAAAATTGTACATTAACTTTGTTTTATTGATTTCTTTTTATTTTAAAAGAGTGTTTATCTTAGGTCCTTCAATTTGATGAGATCGAAAATATCAGAGTGAAATATAAGATTTCAATACCAATATTATAATTTTGGACTCAAGGTCTAGAAGATGAAAGTAAAACATACTGATTAGGACTGGTTTTATGGTGGTGCCAAGGTCCACCTTTTTGAGATTAGTTTTAAGTGATACAAACTAGATAAGAATATACATATATAAAATATATAAGAATATTTTTTGTACTGCACCACATCACAAAAAAAAAACCTGAATAATATGGTCGCTGTAAACATTTAGAATCATCCCAAATAGAATTCCGAGCCCTTTCACATCTTCAACGCCAAGTCGAATGTAAAAGTCCTGGCGAATTGATTCTTAAGCAATACAAATATATTTGCGATGGGCCAGCTTCTTAATAAGTCTTCTATGGTGAAATTAACTTGCTTATTGCAATTTTTACAAAAGTTGGTCAACGAACATAACTACGACAATTGGGACAGATTTGTTTGCGTCTGAGCCAACGTGATACACATGCCCATTGAGACCAATGACCACCTGGTAGACGGTATGTGGCTAACTTCCCTTTTTCCTTAAGGATATCTAAGCACATTGTACACACATAATTGGTTGGCAATCGGATGATCTCCTGTGTCGAGAAACAGAGAGTGTAGAGGCGCCTTACTTACTGCCGGTCAATCTTCTAGAACGTGTTCTGGAGTCTCGTAACTTTTACGCATATTTAGAAAGTCAACAGTCTAAGACTTTTGGTAATATTTTGTTCTGTTTGCTTGCCAGTACTTCTCACTCCCTAACTGTATTTTCTGTACACAAAATGGTTGAAGACCCCAGAAAAGTGAATAGATTTGTTAATCTACACATTGCCATACCTCTTATAAACTCGAAATCCTTTGATAGCCGGCCTGGCTGCCTGAAAAGATGGCTATATCTTGTGATTCTACTTTCTTTTGGGATTGAAAGGGCCGCACCTCTTTGATGTATATATTGCCTCCTTGAAAATACTTGTAAATTTACTTAGCGATTCGTGGTATCGCTACTCAGTTGAGCTACTTTTCTTTCTTATCGAAAGCACAAGGTGCTTCTGCCACCCAAGGCAAGTACACTCCTAGCTATTTACCCTCTTAGGCAATTGGAATCAGCGTATTCCCAATCTGAATTGGTCTTAGTGAATTGGGCTTTCAGAGGTTTAAGGAAAGTGGTTTTGGCTGGATTGAAGTTTAGCCCCAAAACTATTGCACTATTGATTCCATCATGCTCGAAATTTCGTTTGCAGACAATGGTTATACGTCAGCATACCTTTCCACTCCAATCCATTATTCTTAATATTAACAAAGAGCTCATCAATTGCAAAGCTTGTTGAGACGTTGACTGTTAATTCAGCTTTTCTGATGTCTAGTAGTTAAAGCCAAGTCCGTTTAGTTAGGCCCAATCCCACTTAACTGCTTGTTATTAAATACTACTTCATGCGTCGTATAGTCAAAAGCACCCTCAAAGTTCATAAAGGACTGGCCTTTATAGGGCACTTTCTGTTGCAGAACTTGATCCCTAATTCCAAAAGTCAGGATGCGTTCCTGTGCCCATCTGTCAACGGGTGCAGTTCAAAGGCACCTTATCAATTTGGGGCGAACTCAAAATACAAAGTTTTGTGTCTGTTTTATATTGGGGGGGTGGAACAAGCAGCGTGAAAACATTAAAGTCGAAATTGGATTTAGTGTTGCCTGCACCCGCAAACATTGGCCTCAAGGTGTGCTCGTGTGCATGTACAACACATACATATGTACATATGTACATGTATTTGGGTTGTGCAAGTGTGTACACACTCTTTCGTTGGCCTGTATTAATTAAATCAGTGGCACTTTTTGTTTATACGCCAGAACGAGCAGGCGAAAGAGCGTGTATGTGTGTGTGTGTGTGCGTGTGTGTGTGTGTGTGTGTGCGTGTGTGTGTGTGTGTGTGTGTATGTGTGCATGTGTGTGTGTGCGCGTGTGTGTATATGTATGTGTGCGTGCGTGTGTGTGCATGTGTGTGTGTGCGTGTGTGTGTGTATATGTATGTGTGCGTGGGAGCAGGCCGGCGTAAATAAAGAATGGCACCAATTACGGCGTGCTGGCAACCATTTTGTTGGCCCCGAGCATTTAACCCTTAGCTAAGAAATTTTCAAAACTTACTTTTTGTTAATTTATATTTGGCATTTATTGTTGAATCTGTTGCAGCATTTAAATGTTTATAGTAAGTAGTATGTACATAGAACAATGAGAGATAATACGAGTAAAATAGAACACTAAGCAAACTTTCACAATGTTACACTTTAATTAACAACTAAAAGACAATGCGAAATGTGAAAAACTTGTTAAAAAAAAAAAAAGAACATATTTTAGTTAGAAACTACAATTTGTGTACAGAAAAGATACATATTTTTGGCATAATTGTTAACTAGACACAAAACTGTCGCTTAAAAGTTACAAAAAAAAAAAAATAATTAAAAAAAATTTAATTCAATTGAATTTTGGTATAGTTCAAAATACTTGTAATACTTGAGTTCAGGCCGCTAGCTAGCTAACTACATGTGTATAATACTTTATGTGGCGACCCGCTGCCAATCAGCGCGGTCCCAAATCGATGTAGCTGTTGGGTCGCATCATTTGATGTGCTGCCGCTGCTGTGCCATAAAAGCTCTGATAGCTGCCCATGCCGTATGCGGCAGCTGCCGCCGCCTGTCGCATATGACCCGTGGATACTTTGAGCTTGTCGTAGGGACTGCCATATCCATGGCCATGGTGATAGTGTGCCGCATTGTGATGATAGATCGCACCAAAGTTACTCTGCTCCCCCGTATAGGGTTGACCAATGTTTGAGTAGATATTTGCCGCTGCCATTACCTGGGTGGCAGCAACGGCGGCAGCACCACCAACACCACCACCCGCTGCTGGTGGTGACGCTGAGCTGGCCGAGAGTGGTGTCAGTGGCGTTGCTGTGTGCTGATGATGATGCTGATAAGGATGATGATAGCTGCCACCATAGTTGTTGGTTATTTGGTGAAGACTCTGCTGCTGCTGTTGCGGCGGCGGCTGCTGCTGCTGCTGCTGATGATGATGTTGCTGGTGCATTTGCTGCGCAGCTGGTTGTTGCTGCTGCAATTGTTGTTGGTGCAGTTGCTGCTGTTGTTGTTGCTGCTGTTGTTGCTGTTGCAGTGGCGTCGCTTCTAGCTGAAAGGCCAACAAATCAGGCGAGTTGCCCGACGTTGAGCTGCTCGAAGGCGTGGCTGGGAGCTGCATGGCCAATTGAGATGTTGCTGCCGCTGCTGCCGTTGTTGCCACCGCTGCTGCTGCCGCCGCTGCTGCTGCTACTGCTGTCTGCTGTTCCACAAGCTCTGTGCAGGTCAAGCTGAAGCTGTTGTTCAGCGTTCTGTCCTTTGATTTTAAATGCTGCTGCTGCTGCTGCAGTTGCTGCTGCTGTTGCTGCTGTTGATGTTGCTGCTGTTGTTGCTGCTGCTGCTGCTGTTGCTGCTGTTTCATGCGTGCTTGACTCTCATGGCTCATGCTGGACATGCCCAGGCTGCCACTGGTGCTGCAATTAAAATATTTCAAATAGGAATTGAAATTGAAAATGGGAAACGCTTTTGATAAACATTGCAGTCGCTGCTCTGCTTATTTGTTTACAATCGACCCTCGGCCGTAATGCCGAAAAAATATGAAAAGCCAAGACCGAAAAAAAAAAAAATTGTTTATGGCAGGCACATCTGTCAGCTGCCCCATCATTGCCAGCCGGAGCTGCTTATGCTTCACATTCTAAGTTGAAGTTCTTGCGCCCATTTTGAGTTATTGTTTCTTGTAGATTGTTTTATTTTTGTAGACGCGACGCGCCGGCAATTCCCGGAATGACTTTAACAGCAGCGCTCGACGGACTGTCTAGTGGGCCACTTGGATCTCGATGGTGATCGACGATGGGATGGGAGCTGCTCCAAGTGGCTAATGTTCATTACAAATTATCTATCTATCCAAAATTTCAATAATTTCCCATACAGTTTGCTCAAATTTAATTATTATCACAGCAGATGCAACTTAAGTAACTTAATTTAATATTTAAAAAGAAAATCCTCAACATGTCTCTGTCTACCAAAAGGTATTCATTCTTCGAATAGCTAAAGATAGCAACCGATTTCATATTTTTCTATAACTATGTCAATGGTATTTTTCCCCATTCTCTGTGTCGTATATTAAGCCTACAAGAGATTTGTTGGTTGTTTAACTAATTTCATAGCTTAATTACTGTTCCCCTAAAACAGACTTAAAATTTGAATAAATATTATGGCCTACTTACACATCGTTGGTGCCATCATCTCGAAATCCTTTGGCAAACGGATTGCTCGATATTTTTAGTTGTGTCACCTGCAAAACATAGACAAATTTTACAAAATTCATTTGTTTTATTTTTCTCTCTCTTTTGAAAATAAATGTGGTAAACGGTTTTGGCCCCGTTTATATTAATAATATTCCAGTGTGCTTGTTGATGGTTGAAATTGGCTGCTGTTGTTTTTATTTCGTTAAATGCAACAAATAAGAAAATGTTTACAAAGCATTAAAGAATAACAGCAACTACATAAGCAGCAACTACAACTAACACACACACACACACACACACACACACACACACACACACACACACGCACACACACACACACACATACATAGAACACCTAAATTATTTGCAATAAATTGTGGAGTGAAAAGTGTTAACACCCACGTTGAGCACATAAATAATTTAAATACTTTCGAACAAAATGCCGCTAAAAATAAAATGCCAGAGATTTAAAATATTGTTTTCTCTTTGCTGTCTTAGTTGTTGCTGTATCATGGAAAATTATGAAAGATACTCTAGAACTCTTAGACATAGAGGTATAAGTGTGAAAAGTAGTTAAATCATATAATTATTCTCACGCTTTAGAAATTTAATATATATTCTGTATATAAAATCCATGTGGGTAAATTTTATATAAGATCATTTTATGATTAATAATAGCTCAAATATTACCCTTATAACTATTAATAGCTATAAGTATTCGAGTTGATAATTTATTTTGTTTATAAAATGATCAAATAAATATCGTTTACTGATTTATGTTTTAGAATCTTATGTTTAATATTAAAGTGTATCTTTCAGTCGTTTTTTTTTTCTTTCCAAGAATCTTCTGTTTAACTTGCGTGTTACGCATTGTAAATGAATAAAAAGAATAACAAACACATTAAATGAAAACATAAACAATGGCATTAAATTGGCATAAAATGGCAGCAGAAGCTTTGTAAAATGATTTTATACAAGGGGGGCTTGGGGGGCCTAACGTATTGTAGACCAAATGTTTTCAACATGTAAATTTTAAAACTGAAAATCATTGGCGCTTGTCGTTTACAAGTGGTTACGATGACAAGTGGGTCAAGTGCCCCCCATACGCCGTACCCCGTACCGCGTACCCCGGTTCCAATCCCACTCCCATGGATTCGTGATCATGCTACTCACTCGCTGGTTCTGGTATGCTGTTACGGCCGTAAAACTCGTCTCCGGGAATATGAACGTGCGAAAGTTACTCGAATGCTCATTTTCATCCAGCGAGGCATTCTTTGGCGGCAAGTAGACCAAGTGGAAGCGCGGCTGGTAGCGATGCATGGAGTTCAGTATGATCTGTGAATGGCAATTGGTTTGGCAACACATTAGCGGGAAAAGGGACAGAGACAGATACATGGCGGGAGAGAGAGAGAGAGAGAGAGAGAGAGAGAGATAGAGAGTAAGAGAGAGATAGTTTCATGAATGTGAGCAGAGTGCTTTTGGATGACGGCTGCCGGCTTTTGTTTAGCGCTTTCAAAACAGAACAACAACAAATAACAGTTGTTTGGGGCGCGAGCGGCGACGACCAAATGTTTTATACCCCGCATAAACAAAAATAAAAAGCCAAGCATAAATTTATGGCCCATTTAAAATGATTGTTCATTTGTTTTACTCACATGGCCATTCTCATCCAACTGATTGTTGGTCAGCTTCAGCTTGTCGAAGGACACTATTTGCTTCATCCAATTGGCCCCGGCCGCTGGCGAATCCGGATGCACATGTATCCGCGGTGGTGATATGGCGTCCGCCTTACCCGCCACCACCCAACAGGAGCTGCATAGAAAAGATAGTCATCACAACAGTTGATCATTTGTATGTGTAATTGCAATGGGTTATCTACTTGTGAAACGCGTAGCGATAACGCTTATCATCCATTGGCACAAAGTCCATCATGCATATGTAGGTGGCATGCGGATCGAGGCCACCGATGCGCACCTGAAATGTGGGAAACATGCGACGACCAGTTTTCGTAATTATCATCTCGGTGCCCTGCGCATGAAACTGATCCCACAGCGCTTTCGTTTCCAATACGACAATGGCCTGCGCTAGAGTTGGATGCACTGGCTCCGGTTCCTGGCCGTATTAAATATTAATTAAGTATTTATTAATGGAACTATACAGCAGTTCTATTATTGATAAAGAACTTATGCACATACAGTCACGGCCATACAAATAGTACATATATATTTGCCAGAAGTTTTAATAAATTAGTTGTGCTATTGTTTGACAATTTAAATATGTCTTTCGCTGACTGAAGTCGAATCCCGACGGAATTTGAAATATATTTTCAAAATTTAAATTTTTTAATACTTAATTTTCCGCCTTATAAGCTGTGTTATCTTTGCTATTTGTGCTATTCTCTGTTTAATTCGATCAACTTTGTTTTGAAGTAATCACAGCAAAACTTAACTTGGCACGAGATGCGAGATGATATTTTGTAGATTGAAAAATACACACTGATTTCGTATAATTATAGAAAGCCGACCGACAATGTATGTGCATAGATCTTTATATCAATATTTCTATTATCTATCAGTTAAATAGCAATATGTCACTCTTATGTGTCCTATGTATTTGAACTGTCATTGTTAACTTATTGTTATTATTTTGACACTTACACCTTTGTTGTTATTGTTGTTTTTGTTGTTGTTGCTACTGTTTGACGAGCTGCTTGTTGTGCTGTTGCTGTTGTCTTTTTTATGGCTGTTTTTATATTTCTTTCTTTCAATTGCTGCTCCCGCTCCCGCTCCCGTTCCTGTGGTTATTGCTGCTGTGCCCTTTAACGCTTCGTTGTTGTTGTTGTTGTTGTTGCTGTTTCCGTTGTTGCTGTTGCTGTTGCTGCTGCTGCCAGGGTAATCAGGAACGACGGACGTCGTCTGCTCCTGACAGTTGCCGGCGCTGCTGGATTGACTGCTGCTCGTGCTGCTCGTATTGCTACCTGTGCTCTGTGCATCAATGTCCGCCAGCTTGGCGTCGATCTGTTCGAGTGGCTTGTAAGAGGCTCGATCCTTGCCAGCCGTTTGTATGCAAGCTGTGAATGAGGCCCGAACGGAGTTGGGTTTACTTATATGCTAATAGCCAGCTCAATCAAACTTATTGTTAGACTTATTACAGTGATCTAAGCGAACAATCCGCTAACCAGTTCTGAAATAATCTACATAAATATACATATACAAACTTAAAGTTTGCAGTTGCATTTTTTAAATGGATTCCTTCTTATGATGTTTCATCAATCCATAAAAGTATAAAAGGTTTTCATTAGCTAATTTAAATATTCCAATTGTTCTCGGTTCCTTTGAATATGCTGGAAACTACCACAAAATGGTTTACGCTTTAAACTCATTTTTCTGGTTAAATAAGTTGACAAATTTTTGAAAGTAGCGAATCACTGAATTGCCTCAGCTTTTACTGCAGAAGAATATCATATTTATGTATTTATAAAATTCCTGATGATTCATACTAAACATTGGTCAGCCAACGTTGTCGGAGACAGCAGTTTAATATAAGAAGTCCCTTCTATTAAGTCATAGGTCAATTGGAAAAAGTATATTTGCTCTGATTTAAAAAGATTTTCAATATATTGAGCATATTATTTTAGTAGTTTCTGTGTCACATATCAACCACATTATAATGTGAGTAATATTTCATATAGAAATATTTGTATATAATTCATGACAAATGAGATTAGCAACAGGATTTTGATGAATCACAAGATACCAACTTTTAAATACGAATAACTTAAATGTATCTATGTAATATAATAAATAAATTTTACACACATTTGCAAGCATTTTGATACATTTGATGTGTTGATATACTGCAAAAAATGTTCAAAACAAATGAGCGGAAATGCGTTGCACATAAATCAAATGAAAATACGTTTGAACTAGATGCGAGTGTTAGTCAACAGTTCTTAGAGGTATTTTGCAAAGCGACATTCTCATATGTGTATATTATGATTTATTCGATTTAAAATGCGACAGAGCAAGACATCAAATGGATGGCTCTGGAGAAGGTCGCGCAGGCGCAAGCCACAAGGATCGGGCAGGCGGGACGGGCAGTGCGAGAAGCGTGTTGAGGACACACGCACGACAAATTGGATCCGACGGCTATAATGAGCGGCATATAAAACCAGCGACAACAACGCCAATCCAATTATAAAAGTCGTCACAGAAACGACTGTTGATTGAGTTGCCAGCTAAATTTAGCGGCCACAGCGGCAGCCCTTTGGGCGGTGGCAAGAGGGCGGGTTGTGTAGGACGTGTGCAAGAGGCGCCACAGCCTGGGCCTGGGCCTGGGCGCGGCAGCAATTTCGCAATTAATTGCCGCATGTAGCAAGTTGCTTGCAAGTTGCAGTTGCATTCCGTTTGCTTGCTTGCCTGCATGCAACGTGCAGCTTGGAGTCACCGCCAATGACCCATGACAGGTCGCCGTCGACGTCTCTTGCGCACCGCCATCAATTGTCGCTTAATGAGACAATTTTTTTGTAGTTTGTTCGCCTCAGCTACGCAGTGATTTTGCCGGCAGTAACTTCACGAATGAATTCTAAAATCAATTAGCATTTGGCACAAATAATCGTTTTTCTGTCACGCCAACCCAACCATCAAAAAAGAAATAAATAAATAAATAAAAGCAAAAAAAAAAATAGATAAAACTATATAAATACAAACAATAAAAAAGGGGTCAGACCAAATTTTATCGCATTGAGCTGGCGAAGACGAAGAAGTTTTTTCGCTAATTGCCAGCTTTGTTTATATTCTTGTTTAACCAACCAACCACGCACCAAGAATTTTGAATAATTACTCTTTCGGTTCGATTGTGCCTTCCATCAGATGGATGTATAAACTCGGGTATTACTTTTACGGGAGTGCAACCAAAAACTATATGAATATGTATATGTTTTGAGCTATCGAGTAGTTGACGAGTGGTTGATATTTTTAAGCTTGTTCTATATTATTATTATTTTATTGAGCTATGATTTTAAATTATATTCAAATATATCTCGTGAATTTGTTTAATTTATGCAACATTTAGTTTTCATTACAAGTGTTTTTGATAATATATTAATATGTCTTTTCAAACATTTATATTTTATTATTATTGTATATTTTTTTGTGGTTTTTATTTGTTCATACCCTTGTGGAGGGTATTATAATTGGTTGTGACGCCTGTAACGCATTGAAGGAGACGTCGCTGATCGATGTACATTCTTGATCATCATTTTGTTTTTATAATCAAAACTTCCACAGTTTTAAAGCTATCTTGACGATAGTCTCTTTTTTCGGTCACCTTGACGAGGGAGCCGAATTGAACGGACAACTATATTATACAGCTACCATGATTGATTGATGATAAGATTTGCACTCATATTCAAAATTTCTATTTACTAAGAATCCAGATCATAGGAATAATATGAGTTACGTTATGGGTTTATTTTAATATATAGCTTACAACAAGTCGTGAAGCAGAAAACATATAATTAAAATCTGACTAAACCGTACAAAAACATAATAATTTTCGATCTACAAGGGATACTATAATCTATGGAGTGTCTAAGATATCAATTTTTTCAAATTTTTTTTTAAATATTGAAAAAATCACATAAGAAATATTTGATTTCGACTGACACTCTTATGTTGCTCAATTTAAATAACAATTTATTAATGACAAATTCCCATTACAAAATTCAAACAGATAATAGTTACTTAACTCATAAGCATTCTATATATTACTATATATATTTTTATGTCAGTCAGTCAACTCACCTTCAATTTGTTTCATGGGACTTAGTCCGCCGGTCGTATAGGGTGATGTCCAATAGTCATTTGCATAACAGCCATAATCCGCCAGATTTCCATTTAGACCATTGTCCAGGAATGGCATTGAGGACACCATGGCACTGGCGCATTCCGTGGGACCCATCATGTGTGTCATTTGTGCAATTTGTGCACCTTTACCTAATGCGAATTATCAAGTATTTGCTTGTTTCGGAGACCAATAAGCGAGCAAATAATTGTATTGTATTGTATATCCAACAAAAATACAACAAAAAAAAATAAGAAAATAAACACGTTATTTGAAAAATTACTGAATCATTTATTTGGCTTTTTGGTATTCATTTCTTGCTTTGTTTTGATCTCTAAAGTTTTTCGCGCAGATGTCAAATTTGATTATTGCACTCAAACACACACACACACACACACAAACATATACACGGATACACTGGAAAAAATTAAGATAGCAACAACAATGCATAGGCGGTGCGGGTCTACACACAAAATCAAATGAGGCCTGCGAATGTGTTGAAAAATCGTAGCTGCCGTTCAAGTTGTCAGTGTGTCAATCAGAACAACAAAAAAATACAAGAATTCGAAAAAAAAACACACACACACAGAAAATTGCAATCGCTTCAACACCTCGCCGCAATTTTAAAATATTTTCATCGTATTTGTTTTTTTTTTTTGTTTTATTTTTTCCGTGGTTTTTTTTTTCAATTCGATTCGCCGCTTAATTTTTACAGTTTTGCGTTTTATGGTCTAATCGCGTTGACTGCCAATTCTCGTGTTTCTTGACACAAAACAAATTGATTGAGCGAAAGATTGATGGAATGATGCACTCTGCAGCTCGCCTAATAGTTGTATATTTTCTAGTTGTTATTAATGTGTATTGCGAATTCGAAGCGTTGAGGTTTCTCAATTGCCACCTTCCGGCCAAGTGCGAACTGATGATGTCGATCCGTGATCCGTGTTCCGTGTTCCGTGTGCCGTGATTCGTATAGCCGCGATCCCGCGATACGCGACTTTACCACTTGACTCGAATTCAAATTTGAATTCCACTGGTTGCCGTTGCACACGCGCTCGCATCCGTATTGTCAAGAGTTTGGCTGCGGAATGAAAGCCACGCATCGCCCGCCCGTCCAATGGATGCTTGCTTTGCCTGGGATATTGAAGCTGCAGGCGCTGACGGCGGTGCTCACCAATCGCTGTGCCACTTGAGATGGTCGCGAGACCAGCCGCCGCATCAGCATCCAAATTTAGCACTGCCAGTGTGTATCTGTGTGTGTGTGTGTGTGTGTGTGTCTATGTGTAAGTGCGCAACGAGTGGCCAATCGCAGCAGAGCTTCACAGTGATCATCGATGAGTGAGGTGTTCAACCATTGTGGGTCCCTGAATGCGCTACTCCACCAACTCTTTCTGTCTGATCATGATATTTATCGTATAAATAGTTTATGTTTTTGCAGGCATAAGTTTTAACTAGTTTGCTGTTTTTTATATATATTTCTTTTTTGTTGTTTCTTAATTCCAGGGAATATTTTTTAAAATTTAGAAATTTCCAGGTTGTTTTTATGTGAACACAGACATGAGTTTTGTTTCTTTCTTTTTTTAATATTATTATTAAAGATTAGTATTTTATGATTTCACATCTATGTACATGCATTAACACGACGATTTTACGGTAATTGGAACCAGCTACAAATTGTTCAAATTCCATTACTATTTTCTGAATTTTAGGAAGTATTTTTTCTAAAAATAGTTTGTTTCTCTTCCTTTTATAAATATTTTCTATTATCAAGCTATATAGATATACAGTTTCTATTATCAAGAAATATATTACTGAAAAATAGAAATGTAAAAATATGCCAAATTGAAAGTGAGCGATGTGTCCAACATTTAAATTGTAGGGTGAAAAGGCAGGAAAACTCGGAGCATCAGAAACAGTGAACACATGTGTATACTGCACTGAGACTTAAGATAATATTTTTATTAGATTTAATATATTTCTTTCTACATCCTGACTACTAATCGAATTAAATTCTATGGTTCAGCATTAACATATCTGTTCAAATATGCATAAGCTACCAAGAAGCAAGATTAAATTGCTTAGCTGTATCCGGAAAGAATAAGTCGCTTGCTCTACCGTAACGTAATTTCAAATTAAGCTCTTAACATTTTAAAATCGACACGACAATTGATGTAGACCAGTGGTAGTCCATTAGAAACAGTGCGCACTGTACTTGCTCTCTTTACAATGATGATGATGACTGAGCGTAGAGACCACGCCCCCATCGTCTCATAACTGGTCGATTGTTCATCTCAATTGAGGATCTTTCGCTTGAGTGGGCGTACTGACTCATTGGATGCGATCGCTCTGCAGAAGCACTCGCTTCACATGGCCCTCATTTGGAAAATGCTTTTAATTGGACTGCTACCACATGGCGGTGGTAGTGGTGGTAGTGCTGGGCTATAGCCAGCAGGGCCATAAATACAAATTGCGCCATAACCTCGACACTAAATAAACCATAAAAGCGGCCCAACATGATCAGATCTCCGAGCACCGGCGGCAACAGCGGGGCATTAACATTTTGCTGGCTGTTGCTCTTCGATCATAAGAAGAAGAAGAAGAAGAAAATAAAAAAAATGGCGGCTGTTAGCCATAAGCATTAGCCTGCCTGCGAGTGCTGCTGCTGCAGCGATCAAAGCAAATGCGAGCAGATACCCATTGTCGAAGATGGTCCATGTAGATGGGATCTGTGGAGGCTGCTGCGGTAGAAGGTCTGAGTGTGTTGGGGAACTGTGTTGCCTACATTTTTTTTTTTTTTTTTTGTCGGCTTTGCTTATTTGGTGTCTGCTTTTCATCAGCCGCACTCATTTAGTTAACGGTAAATGCAGCAGCAGCCGCCATTGCTGCTCCAAATTGTTTCAATTTTGAATTGATTCCTCCCCTCCGCCATCTGGGTAATACCTGAACCCCCGACTCAGTCTATTTATTTACCTCTGCATTTTTGTTGAATACACATCTACATACATATATTCGTATGTATACATATAGATATACATATATATATGTGTGTGCACATAGAAATGTATAAATCTTAGCATTCAGTTACGCCCAGGATTCACATTGCCCGCTTGGGTGCTCTGTTGTTTCTCTGTAAGCTGTTTACAATTATTTTGAATTAAGTGGATTGCGGTTTGTTTGCCTCTTTTCCAATCACAAGTATCAGAAAAACAAAAACAGTAGCAGAACTCGAACCAGAGCCCGAATCGAATCGATCTAAACAGTCCAACTCAGCAGCAGAGTACATAAATAAATAATGTGTTTTTTTAAGTTATGGCATATTGTTATTACTTTATAATTGCCCTAATTTATGCATCCTTTCTTGCAAATTGCAAACAATTTTAAAATATACATTTATCAAAGTACCAATCTGAATCAAGAGCATGATTTGGTTGTATATAATAAATACGTTTGTATATTTAGTTGGCTCAACAATCTTCCAAAAGATTGGTGTTGCCTTCAGACTTTTCATTACCAAAGTATTTAAAAGAAAATAATGTTAATATTAACAAGAATGAAGGATCATGATGATGTATCGTTAGACACACATTAAGGAACCTTATTATATTGGACAACTTCTCTTGTACCTCTAACGAGACCTCATCGTGATCCTTGTCTTTGTCTCGATTTATTTTTATCTTTCCTTAGCATGTTTTTATTTTTAATGATATATATTAACTATGAAAGATTGTCTTGGATAGCAGAACATAGCTCAATTCCGACTCTCTGATAAATGTATACACAAAGTTTATTAATTTTGTTGTATACATTGTATTACATTCCATTATCTACCTCTATGCGAACTATTCCATTAGCCGTACAGCTTGCTTGACGAAACTTTGAATATATCCGTCCTTTTGCTGCAGACAGTACATATGTCGGATCAGATCAGCATATCATCTATCTAATATAGGAACTGTCGGTTTAAAGATGCGTTTATGTGAAAATCTAGTTTGTTTACAAAGATAAACATCAAGCAACCAACCAAACTCACTTAAAATACGTTTTATTACGCTTCCCACATTTGGTCAAAAAATCATCGATGCCGGACCATCATATCATTTGCCATGGCTGCCATAGGAACGTTCGGTCGGTATTTTTAAATGTATCGTAAAATTTAGCTGTCGGCAGATTAACTCCAGTCTGCCTGGGAAAGTAGTCTTACATACAGTGACTCACTGCTTATTTTGACCAGTGTCTAGCAAAAAATTTAAAGTGCTCTAAAATGTAAACAAAGAAACCAACTCAAAATGTTTCAATGCCAATTTGTTTCATGTTCACGTTTGAAAAAGAAACGTTAGTTTTTATTAAAATATTAATTAATTAATTAAAATTAGTCAAAAACTGAAAACATATCCAAAATGCATGTCACAGCTTATTTGGAACAGTCTTAAAAAATAACAATTTTGGCGTATAAAAACTTAAATAGAGATGTTAATATTTAATACGATATCGTTTAGCCTTAACAACTTCCCTAAGTATTGGACTGTCGCCACCCATAATTCCGTCCGTCCGAGACAAAATTGTTGAATTTTGACTCATCTGCAAATATGACTGTCTTCCAGAAAGTGGGTCCGTGTCCAAGTGGGTTTTGGCGAACGTCTTCCTAGTCCCTTTATTCTTTTCGCTTATAATGGGCTTCTTCTGTGGTACTCGGGCATTAAAGTCATGGTTGCGCAGAACCCGGCGCACAGTTTCCACACTGCACTTTTTCCCCATCTCATCCTCCACCTGTTGAGTCAGTTGTGGAGCCGATAGCTTAGGATTTTCCCTTTTTTTCCTGATGATCCTTCGCTCTTCCCGTTCCGTGAAAATCTTGTTTGGTGCCACTCTGCTCTTGTCCTCTATCCGATTTTCGTCGACGAAGCGCCGAATGATGTAATGTACAGTTGACTTGCATAGCTTGACCATTTCAGCTATTTGACGTTGTGAATATCCGGTCTTGAAGTGTTTCAGGATGAGATTCCGCTGTTCAATGGTAGTCCGTTTGCCCATAGTCCTTGTTGGCTGGTTGCACTCGAGATGCAGGATATAACTAAACTGACTACGAAGGATTGGTCTATTTATACCGAAAAAAATCAACCTGACGTAAAAAATCCGGGTTTTATGGCACCCAGGTGTTCATGATGCCACTGTTGGAAATAAGCAAAGACCATAAATTAAGGTACTTTTTTACATAACCCGACCTAGCTGGTGGGAAACCCCCTGTTTATTGGGGTCATATATTCATTTTGGTGGTTAATATATGTACCTGCCATCGGTCTTTGGAATTTTTGAAAAATAATGCATAATTAGTTTATGGCAGGCAATAAAAATGTTTGCTAGACACTGGTCAAAATAGCCTGTGAGTCACTGTAAATCCTGCGATGGAGGCAAATTCAAATTTGGGTAATCGAGTTCCTTTTTATGCATATTTTGCAATTGAAAGGATATCAGCAAAAAAGTCAATTAAGTGACTCGTATGCCATAATAGTAAAATAATATAATCAAGGAGATAGGTGAATATGCATTCTGGATGAGTTTTAACATCAAAAACTGATAAGCAACAATAATTTTTTCGCATTTGTCGCCTTTCATTCGATTTACAGGAACTTTGTAGCGTTAACAATATATACTGAATATCAAGAACATATATCGGATTAATATTTATTATGGGCATAACGAGAATTTAGAATTCATTGAAGAGAAATGCAATTACTTTAATTACTTAATTTTGCAGATTACAGAATGCAATTTTGTGAATTGAATCGAAACAAAAAATTAAAATAAAAATATATCATGCATCAAATCAGCAGTTCTGGGCAAGTTGCACGCATTATTCGTGTCGCAGGTGCAACAATCATTCAGTTTTTGAACATCCTCTTTTTGATTCGCATCGACATCAGGATCGGCGTCGACGCACTGCAGCGCATTAATGTCAAGGGTCTTGTCACTTTGCTTTACGGCACTCTTGGTGCAGCACCAATAGGTCAGGAAGTCCAGCTCATCTGAGGATGACGAGCTGAGATCAACCGGTATGCACTTCTCATCTTTCTGGGTGTCCGACTGCTGACCCAAGCTGCTGTTGGTTAGATTGACCTCACCCAAGCAAAGCGACGGCTTGACCCGCACATGGTCACGTTCGCAACGGACACCACTGGGTGTGCGCTCGTGGCCATTCTTCTTGACTGCCTGTTCCAGCATGTCCAGCTCCAGCTCCTTCTGGCTATATTGCTGGGGCGTCAGAACCAACGGCTGCCAGCATAACTCCAGGGTAGACATGCTCTTTACCCCCTCATCTTCGAGGATGCAGTCATTGGTGAGCAATCGGCCCTTATATGTCAGCTTACTGAATCCCATCGGCACGTTCATGTTGCGGCCAATGTGCTTCTTCAAGTCGGCCACATTCTGCAAGCGATCCGTCTCATAGATGTTCTTTTGACCGTCGCGGGTCATCACTTGAATCTGCAATTTGCGCATTTTGAAAATACCAATTGCAGCTGAGCAACTAAATCCGCTTGAGTTGGCCTGACACTCAGCGTAGAAATAATATATTTATATACAACTTGTCAGGATTTTTTTTTTTGTATTGTGTGTAAGGCTTTAACTTAATTGTTTCAAAAACGAATTTAAGCTCAAAGCACCAGTTGTGACAAATCCGATGAACATATTTTTATAAAATTCAAAATATCAGACGTGCTCAAGTTTGCAAAAACGGAATTTAAGCTTAAATCGCTAACAAAATAATACGAAAAATGGGGCAGCCAAAAACGAAAACGGAAGATTTCTGTTAAAAACGAAAGCGGAAAAGATTCGCCTAAATTGGAAAACGCCTCTAATGTTATTGTATTTCTATATATATTATATTCAACAACAGCTTGTTGGGAACTTTGTATGTTTACTTATGGTGAAATCATCCCAACTATATTTAAATATATATGAGAATGTATATCCTACAAAGCTCAAGATGTCTTAAAAGTATCTGAAATTAAGCTACTGCTTCAGTGTGTTAAGTCCACAATTTAAAACTGGCTTAAACAATAAAAATGTAATATAAAGATAAGTTTCAAGTTACAAATTAAATGATTTAAAACAAAGTGAATAAAATAAAGTAAAGATTATGATAAATCGGAGGATTTAAAATGTTAAAATGCATCACTGAACGATACTAAGAAAACTTCTAACTTATTAATAATAATTAATGAATATTGAATAATGAATAATTAATGAATATTGGTTTTCCAAGCCAATGTGGATTGTTTTTTAATTCAGTTTATTTGTAGGTATGTATGTATGTATGTAGCGATGCATGCTTGTATGTATGTATGTATCTATGCATGTATGTGTGTGTGTGTGTGTGTATGTGATGGATGCTCTCCTTAGAATTGTTTCCGCATTTGTCTCATTCAGAGTGAATTGGGAGACTGCCGTTCGTTTGAAGGCGTTGATAAATTTATGCACCCCATTGGCGGAGCTTCCGGTTCCATTCGCCCCTACGAGTGTGTGTGTGTGTGTGAGAGAGAGCGAGAGAGAGAGAGAGAGAGATAGAGAGAGGATGTTTGCGCTTGGCAGCAAATGTCAACTGTTAGAGTGGCAGTCAGTTCTGAGGCAGTGGCCAACTCAATGGCACCTCATAAAAACTACAGCAAAATGCCGAGACTAGAAAAAGGAAATCTTTGTTATTACAGATCAAAGGCGTGATAATTTCATCATTCAAGTATGGTTTGTTTTGTTGTTTTGTCGAGTTTTATTTTATTTAATTTTATATATAGTTATGCATATGCAAACAAATTCTAATACACAATGTTCTTTCTAATACAAAATACAAAAAAAAATCGAAAATACTAAATGAAAATGTCGTTTAATGCTCAACAGCCAACTGCAGCTAGCAACTAGCAACTAGTCGCAGCTCGCGGGATCTACAGCGCAAAATTGGCGAGACCACAGGCGAGCAGAAGGGCCAGCGATAGGAGCACTGTGGCGGCACCGTCGCGTGCAATCGGGATGAGCGTGTCATTGGCCAGCAGAGCGTTGCAGCCGTGACCCTCGCAGGTGAAGCAGTGGCCATCGGCAATGCACTGCTTGTTGGCCTGGGCGCTGCTTAGGCAACCGCGCTGGAAGGAGCCGTTGACCACACGATTGCTGTTGCGGATAAAGCACTTGTCACCCAGACGATAAGTTGCGCACACTTTGCTGTAGGCATGATTCTCGGTTGCGCACGTTGAGTTCATTGAGTTGCCGGAGCACTGTAGACACTTAAGGCGATACTGTGGGAAAACCTGACGATTGCAGCCATCCATGAAAGTACAGGTCAGGCACTCGAGCTCATTGTTGCATGATCTCAATGTGGCATTATCCAGTTCGCTGGCACATCCGCGAATCGTATACCCATCTAATCGAAAATACAGAGTTTAAATCGTCCACATCTACCAACAGCATGTCAATCAACCAAACACTTACCCAAAACGCGTGTGTAGCAAACTGTGTTGTTGGCGCAGTCTTTGGACATTATGTTGAGCGGGTCTGTGGCGCAGCGCTCATCTGTTTTGGAGTGGCACTGCACGCAAGACTCTGCGAATGTAATGCAAACAGTTAGAAATATATCAATTAAATTTCCGTTTATGTATATGCATATCTAGCTTGCAATATCCAGTTCATTTTCGCTTGCAAACATTGGGTGGCAACTTGTTAAAAATATACATCTTAAGTAAGAAAAACAATTAATAAAGGAAACACAAAAAAAAAAAACATCTGTCCTCCTTATAAATGAAATATAAACAGAACTATAGCTGTTGTTGCTAATGAATAAAACAAAAATTCGCATCGAAAGCAACAAAAACAACAAAAAAAAATATATCAAATAAAAAATGTTTTTCTTTAAATAATAAAATCTCTCAGAATGTGAGCCTGCTTAACTCAAAAACCACATGCAAAATAATTTTTGGATATAAAAAACCAAAAACGTTAAATATATCTTGTATATTAATTAACCTAATTTTCACTTAACTTTAATTAACACAAATTTCAAGTGTTCACTTTGACACATTGAGAAAGTAATTTCAAATTTGCGCTCTTATCGTACCAATATTTGGCGAGTTTGTCTGCGCATATTTATTTAGGTGTATATTTGCCAGAAAAACATGAGTGATGAAATTTTAATATTCTTCTTAAGGCGAGTGCATATAATGTGCCATATGTGCCTTAGTATGCTTGACATCATTGTCATTATCTGAATCATTATCAAGTGTAGCGATAAGCCCAATTTTATATGTGTAATGTTTATATATATGTATGCATGGATGTATATATGTCTGTATATATATATATATATGCATGTATGTATGTGTGTCCATAGGGATCTACTACGAGTCGATGGCCATGTGCGTATACGTGTGTCTGTGTTCTATGGGGATTAGTCACTCATTTTTATTCTTTTTAATTATATTTGGTATTATTTTATACTCGGCTTTCGTGCATTTAGTGCAGAGCTGAGCAAATATTCTGAGAATCACTGCCGAGCTCATTACTCATATAGCGCAGACAAGCATAGAATTAAAACTTAATACATATTTAAACGCGTCGAACAGTTATATTCATTAGCACTTCCAAAAATATATTTATTAGTAATTGAAAAAAAAAAAACGACACAACTTCCTCATTTGTTGAGGTATGAAAACGATACTTGCAACGCTAATTGCATGACTCATGTTAAAAACAGGTCCTACAATAAGAGCGGTACAGGTCGGGTTACTTGGACCCAGTATCAAGTGCGCCTATGATAGTTTATTGTCTGAACTATATACATATATGTACATAATATGTGTAAGACATACAAGTGTTTGTGATTAGAGTGAATTAGTCAGACTAACCTTTTTCTCTGTAAATCTGTTTCAAATATGCACATATATATACATACCTATATATATCTATATATCTATATACATATATATATATATATATATATATTTGCATATATTTGTTTTTTCTAGGTTTTTCTTATATATATAGAGAAAAAGATTAGCCTGATATATATATATATATATATATATATACATATCTATATATCTCTCTGTGTATATATATGTATATATATATATATATAGGTATGTATATATATGTGCATATTTGAAACAGATTTACAGAGAATATATATGTATATATATATATATATATATATATATATATAGGTTTTTCCTTTTTTTCTTTTTCTCTATATATATATATATATATATATATATATATTGGAACAGATGCGCATCGTTAATTCATTTGGACACATTTGTAAAACAAGTGTTTCTCCCGGTTAAGTTTGAACTATTTTAATAGTATTTTATACTGACACATATGAAACGCCCATGCTTATCAGTAGATAAGCAAAAAGCCTCTACACATAAGATAAGATATGCGACTTACTCAAAAAAAAAATTTATATATATTAAATAAAGAACTTATGTGGTCTCTTCTTACATAAGGCACTTGCATTCATAAAAGCCGTAAAAACAATAAAAACAAATAAAAAACGTTACCACAACTGACGCATGCCAAAAAGGCAAGTGCAGCGATCACCGAAAAATATAAATTCATGCTGAGTATCGAAGACACAATCAGTTTGATATATGTTTATATATATATATATATATATGTTCGAGTCGTTATTCGCACTGCACTTGAAGTGAACCTCCTGAAGCTCAGATATAAACTGAAATCAGTCTTTACCGTCGAAGAACCGTCAACTACTATTATTCAGTATTCTTTCCCTAAATCGCTTGCCACTGTTGCTAGAACTTATCAGCAAAAATACATATATGTACCTCCTTATCTATTTATGAAGATTTAGAAAAGAGGGTAATCCATTACCCTTATTAAAAAAAAAATATATATATGTATATTATATATTACATATATTTCGAAATTAGGAAGATTAAATTTCAATTATGTATTGCTAATTTTGAAATTCTAATTTCTGGTAATAGTTAATAAATTACATTACAGGTTTTTTTCACAATTGTAGAGGGACTGCCCTAATTATTTCAGTTCAAGTAGAATCTATCGATATATCGAATTGAAATATTGCAAGCGTTGCCACATAATCGAAAGCTTGTTACAAATCAGCTGTCACAACGAACATCGAACAAACATCGAGCTTGAAGAATACTCTTGCTGGAAATCCTGGGTATTTAATGTGTTCAGCTGAGACATTATTCCAAACTGCAACGCGCACGCCACACACAACATGACACTAATTGTGTGCGTGTGCGATTATTGGCAACGCCGCCACTTCTATGATCAAAGCCCGATCCAGCCGACAAGCAGAACCGGCACTGGCCGGAATGGTGCAGTTCGCCGACTGAGATTGCAACTGGATGCCATCACTGCCAACTATTGGTTGCGCGAACTACTGCAGCAGAAAGTGCTGCGTCGCCGACTACAGTGTGATCATGGAGTCCAGTTATTGTGGCTGTCACTGCATCCACCCGAATGCGACACCATTGACTACAAGTGGGCCGATATGCTGGCGCATACAATATGGGAGCACATCGAGGTGGAACATTTAATGTCATGGCTCTCCACTCTGGGCGGAGGCTTCTCGGCGCTGGGCGAACAGTTCGAACGATGTGTAAGTGTGCCACCCAAGAAGTGCACAATACTAAGTAATATGTCTATACTGGGAATTTCCAAAATTTCACAGGCTCAGACGGCGGGCAAAATCTCGCTGCAACAACTAAATATTGGCCTGCGTCTGGGTGATCCGTTTCTGCAGGCGCGCTGCAAGCTTTACTACAGCATATCCCTAATCCAACGTGGACAGCTGCGGCAGGCCAAGCAACTAATACGCGTCCAGTATCAGTTCGCAATGAAGCACAAGGAGCACGACCAGCGACTGGTGCGGATGTGTCTGGGCATTTGGCTGAGATTGCGGTTCGAGTATGAGGAGCGCCGTGGGCGACAGCTAAATTTAAATATTGGCTCAACACTGCCAACGGGGGGTGGTCCTCAGAGCGGTTAGCGTTATGTACAGATCGAGATTATATTCCGATCGAAAGGTATTGCATTTTATAATGTTGTTGGCCATCAGAACTTATAAAGTGCAATTCATCGCTGTTGTCTAAGTTTAAGTTTAAGTATAAAATGAACTGTTCTTGGTTGAACTGCTAGTTACGTAGATACAAAATATACACTTTGGATATTCTATATTTGTATTGAATGTATTTATTTATGTATATGTATATATATATAAATATATATACATATATATATATATATATATATATGTATGTATGTGGGTGTGTGTGTGTATATATTTATACGTATCAAATGAATTTGTTGAACTGCGCTTGGTCGGCACCAAATTACGCAAACGTTTTCGTCGCCGCCTCCATAAACAAACAAACTGTTACTTAAACTACGCACTTTTGTTTCTATGCATGTAAGGATTATATATATGTAGGTTAATTAATATGCTACCAAAAGAATTGACGTCACACTTACGTATGTGTATTTATATATATATATATATATAAGTATGTACACATGCATATATGTATATATAAAGTGTTTTGCTTATCCTTGTTCTGATGTGAGTCATTATAATGAATACTATTTGCTGAGCCGAAGTGAACATTTATCAATTATGTATACATACACATATACATATGCATATATAAATATAGGCAACCAAAAAAAAAAAAAAAAAAAATAGAAGGTATATGTATATAGAAAATCTGGCTAAAATTTTAAATTATATGATCGCCGAAAGTGAACATATAATTTATAGTATTTGTGGATTATTGCTTGCAGTGCTAACTGGTTGTTATTGTTATTATCGTTCTTCTAAAGCTTTTCAATTTGGATGATAACCATCTTATTGCGCCAGCGTGCCCATGGGATCCCAGGCGGGCAGGACGATGGGATCCATTTCGAAAACGCGCATCACATCCTCGGGCACGTACTTCTTGTCGATGACAACCTCAAAGCCAAACTCCCTGAACCAATCAGCGCACATGACCAGGTAGCCTTTCTCGCCACGATCCTCGCCCCAGGAGTTCTCCACACGCAGCTTATTCGCCACACCGTTTTTCTACAAATCATCAAATGAAAAGGCAAACGATTACATAACAATAATCATGGCAATTAGCAAATGCTGATCGACTCACATCCACAGAAACTGCTGTGAAAACCATGGCGTGCGTCATCGCCGATTCGCCATAGATAAGACGATCCGCTTTTGAGAGTGTTGTTTGTATATCGATGTCGAAGACCAACTTGAAATTGTGGCTAAACGCACACGCATGCGAAAGAGACAGATATACAGATTATACAGATATTGTTATATTCAATGAGACGGAATACGAATACGGGGATAGGGCCAGAAAACTATTAATCAAACTTACACATTCATATCCTCGATGCCCTGCTTGGACGCAAAACGCTTGCTAACCTCACACCCAAACCAGACAGCTTCGCCAGCTTGCAGCGATTTCGTGACCATGGCCAGTAGCAGATCAACGTTCTGATTGTTGTACAGGACCGGCCGGCCGCCAACAACATTGCCCAAACAGTCGACGGTGTAGACCTGATCGTATCGGCTAGATGGACGCGGATCGGTGACGAGGCACACTTTGTCCTCGACGTTGAAATGCGGCTTCACATAGCTCTCATAGAACTCAAGCGAACTGATGGGCCCAATACTTTGAAAGTTCTTCGATTTATCATAGTAGTCCCAGGTGAAGGTCTCGTCGGGTATGCCCAGGCAAATGCCGACCACCTTGTAGATTTCGGCCATTTGCTCTTTTATTTTGCAGGTTATCTGCTTATCGCTGGCCTTCTTTTCCATCAGCTCTCGCAAATGTCGCGCGTATTCGCGCAGCTGCATATGCAAATCGAATAAGAAGAGCGTAAAGTAAAGTCTGATTGAGCGTGGAGCGATATGATATGCTTACCTTGCTCTTCAGTATGGCATTTAGGCGTATGCTGGACTCGCAGCTATAGCTCTCCGGGAAGCATTTCTTTGGCATCAGACCGTGTTTGGTTATGAGGTTGACCAGCATGTGCCACTGGCCGCCATCGGAGGTGGGATCGAGCAGCAGAAATGAGACGAGTCGCCCGTCGACCAGCTCGCCACGCTTCGCCGTCTTCACAATGTTATTGAGAAAGTAGTTGCATCGCTCAATTTTGTCCCAATAGAAGAGGAACGCCTGCGAGAACTCAAATTCGTCTAGATTGTAGTATTTCATGAATGGCAGGCGTATGCAATTCAGTGCCGCGAATAGCCAACAGCGACCGGAGCTGCGCTGATTGGTGACCGGTTTGCCCTCCGTTTCCACCTTGTAGTTGAACACATGATTGGTCGTTTCCAGCGCCTTGCGCGACAGGCACACATCGAACGGATCGCCGCGGGTGCAAACGTTCAGCGCCAGCACATTCTTCGGGGCGCTGTAGAAGCTCTTCCGCCACTCCTTCAACAGGTCCGGCGTGATGGCGTTCTCCGTCGCATCAAAATTGCTGCCATCGGTGGTGTTGTTGTTGCTGCCATTGCCGCCACCTGGGATAATATCGTCAGCTGCAAGTATAGCGGTATTTGTAGTGCGATTCGTGCAACATCCAACATCTGTGCCCATCTTATTTTGAATTGCAGCCGCTGGCGCTACTGCTATCCCTGTTCGAGCATCAAGCACCAAGCGAGCAAGCACATACAGCATAAATTTATTAAGGTCTGATACAAGAGCCGTTAAGACACATACTTATACATTTACTTTGCGGTGATCATCGAATACATACGCTTGTGCATCAATTTCAATCTCGTAATTTTGAAAATTATATTTAGATTCTTATCTCAAAATGTCTGATATCTATTTTGTCAATTTTTTTTATGTACAAACAGTTAAGTTAGCAGCAGCTAACAGTAATTTTTTCTCTCAGTGTTCGCTAAAGTTCTTCTTGTTCCTGTAACTTGACTTTTATATCACCCTTCCCCTTCCCCTTTCCTCCTCTTGGGCCCTTTCCCCATTCCACAATTCTAATAAGAGAATATGCATATTTCTGGTAATATTCTTGTGAGACCGACCGATAAGCACCCTTCATTTGTAGTCTTTAAATGAACATCGCTCTATAATATCAATGTAGGTTTTATCGATAATTGATGTCAAATATTATTATTCCAAGATTACTTCTACTTATGCAACCCATACACCCACCACATACGCAAGTGCGCACAGATGCAAACAGCTTTATTGTGGAACTGTTGCATTTGGAAACTGATCGAGAATTGGGTTGCAGTCTTTTGGTGGGCGTGGTGTGTGATAAGCACAAAGAGTTGCGTTAAGTCCAAATAGAATTATGCGCAGCGCCAGCCACAAGCTGCAACTCATCAACTGCATGCGCGTGTGTGTGTGTGTGTGCATGTGTGCGCTGCATTTTGCGATGAGCAATGAGTGAGCACTTTTTGCTGTTTGCCTTGTTAATAAAATCGGATACAGAGCCAGAACAGAGGATGACGCCACCACTCCACAACCAACACAAATGCATTGTGCGATTTCTCGAGAACCGTTGCAATTGTTATGCATATGCATGTGTATGTGTGTGTGTGTGTGTGCGTGTGTAGGTAATAAAAGAAAACAGTTGGTAACACTGGAAAATTGAGACGAACAAAAATAGCTAGAGCAAACAGCTACTGATAACACATATGTATGTATGTGTAAACACACATCTGCCGTTGGCAGTAAAATTTAAGTAAATCATAGTAGAAATATTTGCAAGATTTTTTTTATCTGCGACTGTAGTGAGTTGGGCAACAACAAAAAAGCCACAGCGACGACTGAAGCGATAGATGATGCAGCGTGAATTTAACCAGTTTAACGGCACAATACACACACACACACACACACACGCGCGTACACACAGTTGATGGATGATCGGGTGGTAACAGAGGGGGGAGGTGGGAGGGGCAGGGGGGTGGAGGCGACGCAATAAACCGTTTTAAACTTTCGCGCAAGCCGGCGCTGTCTTTTTATTTTTGTTGGATCGAATCTAAACAAACCAACGCAAAGGGTTAAAGCAAAAGAAAGAAAGAAAAAAGAGCAGAGGCAACAACAAAAACTTGTTTGCTCAGCTTTTGAGCGAGTGGCGGAGCAGGGAGCGGAGAGCAGGAGGGGCAAACCAGCAAAAACAAACGGATTTGGGTGAAATTTTACTTTCGTTGCTGCCGTATTGGGGCGTCAGCAAGCTGCTCGCTGTCGCATATGAAAACGAAACGGGAACGGAATTGTTGAGCGATGCCTGCACCACAATCAAAAGCAACTGCAACAACAGCAACACTTTTATTGGCCCGTCGCTAATTCTTGGACTACTTGTGATGCTGATGCTGCTGCTACTGCTGAATTTGCAATTATTGTTATGTTTACATGATATCGTCAAATTGTTATTGGCATTTTGTGGAGCTCGCTGTGCTTTTGGACTTACACATTTTGGAAGTTGCAACGTTAATAATTTGTAGAGTGATAGAAATCTTTGATGCACTTTGAACTTAATTCGTATTTATATCTGTGTATATATTTTGTACAAAAATTATTTATTTGCTTTTGTGTGGTGTGTGTGCACTAGAAGCAACTTTAGTAGACAGTCAATTTTGTTCTATCTATTTGCTATTTTATTTATTAATGCGAAAATATGAAAATGAAAATGTTTGGCTTTGGCCCGAAACACTGAAAACTGAGTCCAAGACAAATGCCAGAGTATCGATACCGCGATAGCTGGTCAGTCAAGGCTGCCAGACCGTATTTTGCTAAACAAAAAATTATCGATTCATCGATATGAACATCAATTTAATTGGTATATTTTGCAGCTTCCTGCTGCCTGTTGTTGCTTTGTCGCCTTGTTGTTGCTGCCTGCGCCGACTTCACTGCGAGCAGGTAGCGAATTTTGAAATCGCTCCGCTCACTCTGCTTAAAAACAGTAAAAAAAAAAAAAAAAAAACACACACAACAACAAAAAAAAGAAAAGCGGAGAACCCCACAAGCGGAGTGCAGGAGGTGTATCTGTGCAACGCGTATGCCTTAAATAACGAATCTCGACCAAATTCGAGTCCAAGATGAGTGCCACCACAAATACCAACACCAACAACACCAGCAACAACAACAGCAGCAACATCAGCAGTACCAGCAGAAACAGCAACGATGTTTCCAAGGACTCCTCCTCAATGTTCAAGTACTATATAGAAAAGTGTTACGTGCTGCCGTTGGACCTGAAGAATGACATTATCTACTGCCAGCGTGCAATGCGCGACTTTCTCAATGTGCACACGGTGAGTAAAAATCAGCAGAAGTCTCACAAAGAGAGCGAGAGAGAGCAACAAAAATCCATTTTCTGACATCCGTTGACTAAACACGATCTCCGTTTTCCCCTCCCCTCCCCTCCGCCACCCCCCTCCGCATCAACCTTCACTTTCTTCTTTCAGCTGGTATCCGATGTGTTCAAGGAGCAGCCCGATGCGGTAAGTGCACATTAATTGTCTCCCAATCTTAGCCTACTTCCTGCATTACGCACATATATCGAAGTTAAAATCATATATATATATATATATATATATATATATATATTTTCTTTGTTTGTCGCATACAAAGTGTGTGTGTTGCAAATGGTAAGCGCAACGGAGCCAGCATATATGCTAGATTGGCAGGGTTGCCAACTCCAACTAGAGCACAATGTGCACACCTCCACACGACTCTTCGGCTCCACAGCTCCGGCCATATCCCCTTAGTAGGTGCCCCTCTTCACTTCTCGAGTCTCTGTTCAATTTTTTTTTTTTCCCGATTAGAGTAAAATTAAGGTGTCCATGCTCAATGGATAATAAATACCACTTGGTAATCCTCACAGAAATATTAATTTATACATGATACATGCCCACTTTTCCATATCGATATCCAGCGTTTAATTTTAAATGTTTTATTTATGTCAGACTGCCCATTAAAGTTTTGGTAATAAAGGGTATTCGAACATATATATATATATATATATATTCACATACATATACATACTTACGTACATATTGTATGTATGTAACACATTAATTATTAAATTTCCTCTGCTCAGTTTTAGTTTTAGAATTCATTTATGAAACTTCCATAAATTCAATCAATTTGTGCTCCACGCAAATTAGCCACACGTGCGCAAAAAAAAAAAAAAAAAAAAAAAACATGTAGAAAAAACACGACACGCGTCCAAATCGGGTTTTCCATTATTGGTTTGTTGCTGTTGTTTTATTGCACTTGGTCATGTGAACAAATATAGATACATAAATATATTTATCTATATATATATATATATATATATATATATATATATATATATATATATATATATGCATATATATATATATATATATATAAATATGCATGCGTATATAAAGATGAAGTGGAGGCAATATTAAGCAATATGAATTTTAATTAATTGCATATGAATTGCATTTGCAGGATCCGGTTCAGATGCGTCGCATCCTCGATGAGCTGCAGAGGGAGGTGCACGAGATAAATGCGGAACAGCAGTTTCTAATGTTGCGGCTGGACGAGCATCTGGACGCGTTCTACAAGAAGCTGGAGGAGAACAACATTCGGACTGTACCTGACGTGGGCAACGCCTACATCTCCAGCCTGATAGTGCCTTTAATTGGCGATGCCAACTACATTGTCTGCCCGCAATCGGTGTTGTCTCGCGACACCGAGGACATGCTCATACGCAAGCATTTTCTCATTTCGCAGGACGATGATGCTGGCATCGAGCCGCTCAAGCTCAGCGAGCTTGACGACAATGTGCCCCTGGTGCTCGTCAATGCCAAAGCCGTCAAGGCATCACCGTCAAGCGGCAACAGGAAAAACAGTTGCAATATGGCGCCAGGCGCCACCAGCAGCGATCCGTTGTCCGAACAAAAGCTGCTGCAGCAGCTCGATGAGCAGGCAGACAGCATCAGCATAATTAAATCCGATGATCCCGCAATGTTGATGATGATGGGTCCGCCACCGCCACGGCCAATGCCACGTCCACGGCCCATGCCACTGCTAAAGAAGGTGTTGTCCGGAAGAAAGGTGCGTCAGCAGCAGCCGAACTCGCTGCTAGCGTCGCGTGGCACACAGAGCTACAAAGTGCCGCCACAAATGTCAAATGCCACACAACAGCAGACACCAAAGCCACCAACAGCAACAGCAGCAACGTCGTCGGCGCGCACGTCGCTGTTGGCGGCAGTAACTGCCACAGCTGGCCGGCAACAACGAGCGCCACGTTCGGATGCCAAGCAGTCGGCCATCAAACGCATTTCAGCTTTGCCGCCCTTTGGGGCAAAGGTGCAAAGGACGCTGACGCCGCCGCCGCTGACGGCAGACTTTGTGGAAGTCGCCCAGAGTCGCATAAATTTGAATAACGTGCTGCGGCGTGCACGCAAAACCAAACAGCAACCGCGCCAAATCGATGAGGAGGATGCTCTTGAGCTGCCCAGTCCAAAAGTGGCAATGCTCAACAGCAAAACAACAACAGCAACAACAACAGCAGCAACAACAACAACAGCAGCAGCAGCAGCAGAAACAACAACATTGAAACAGGTGAACAGCAATGCATCACTTAAGAGTAAACTGGGCAAAGCATTGCAGGCAGCAGCTAAAGCTCCCAGCACAGCGATGCCACCGAGAAAGCCAACAGTGGCAACGGTTCCGGCACCGGCAGCCAAACCGTATAAGACTCGCAATGTGCAGGGCACTGTACGGAAAATGACACCACCGCCACCGCAGCCACCGCCTCCTCTGCCGAAATTGATGGCAACACAGCAGCAGCAGACAAAGTCCACGCCCGGTGGTGTTTCGTCGGGTTCGTCGGATGATCTGCACCAGGAGCTGGAAATGGAACTGGAGCTGGAACAGCAGCGTCTGTGTGCGTCGGCCGCACAGTGGCGCGACGAGCCCCGAGAGTCGCGTGTCGTGCCCTCGGAATACGGACGAGAGAATTTCCTTGGCCTGTTTGGACTGTACACCCATGACATGGTGAAGAAACTGTGCCAGCGTCACTCCAAACGCAAGCGTCGCACCGTACAGAATGCTAGCGGGGTGGACTTTCACTATGGCCAGCAGCTGGCGGCCATCGATGCGGTGCGTCACAAGAAGCTGAAGAACAAGCCCGAGTTTCTATTGTCGCCCAAAGACAAACGGCTGCAGGCAAAGAAGGCGCACAAGGCAGCAGCCGCTGCTGCGAATCGGAAGAGCAAAAGCAAAACGCCGGAGAAGTTGTCCGATCCGTTGGCCATTTGCCATATGCCGGACGTTGGCAAGCAGAAGTGATTGGCGTGCAAGATGCGTGCTGCATGCTGGTAAGTTGCCACTCCACGGTGTGTGACTCAGTCCGACTCAGCACATCTTAAGCAAAGCCGTTCTCAGGCACTCATCGATTGAGGCACACAATTCAATTGGGATTAGATTATTTTAGGCTTATTTAATACAAACATGCTCGTAATTTACTCAAGCTCGGCTTTTGTTTATTTTAATCGATGGATTACTTTGTGTTTGGTTGCGCTCCTTCAATCAGTCGGAACATATTGCATTCGGAATTCGATTGGCATCCAAGTTTAATCAAAAAGTCACTTTTTTTTGAAAAGTTTTCGGGTTTTAAGAAAATCATCAGGCCTATATTTAACTAATATGTTAATAAGTGATTTATTTTTCTGATCGCAGATGAGATGCCCGTGCTGCCATTGGCCAATATCCATCTGGATTGTCACAAGGATGCGAAGGCAGTCGCAGCCGTTGTCCATTCTGCAGTCGGGTCGTTGGGGCCGAGGAGCTAAATGTGTTTCAAACTAGTTGCTAAGAAAGTTGTTTTACATACATATATTGAGAGTGGCGGCAGTTGTCTGTCTCCGCCTTTTGTTGTTCATTGCATTCTGATCGTTGTATCCAACATATGTGTTTGGACATGCATATGTTGTCTAATTTCCATTTCCATTTCTTTTTTTTTTTTTTTTTCTTTTCTTTTTTTTTTTCTTTTCTTTTCTTTTTTTTTGTGTGTATTCTTTTTATTACAATTTAATTTAATTTACATATTTAAATATGTATTGAACTATTTGACAACGGATTAACTAAATAAATACCTGTATTTATATACACATATATTGATCCCGTTGCAAGGCATGACTTATATACGATATGTAGACGATGCATATGTATATTTGTTGTTGTATTCTTAATTAGTGAACTTTAGATCGCTTTGTTTTCCCAATACCAATCTACACGCATAAGGCAATCGATACTATGTAAATGTGTTTCAATTAAATAAACTGTAATATTGATATATATTAAGTTGTAAATATGTACATTGTCCTCTAATCATTCTTAAAACTGCAAAAATTGACGATAGTTCATTTTGTGAAAGTTGAAAATGCGCTAAAACATTGCAAATATAACCGATAAGCCTCAAGATAGTCCACAGACTATTAATAGACGCATTCGCAATATTCTTCATATTCCTAAATGTATTCGCCTAGAAGTGTACGGCAGAACCAACGTACACTTTTCTGGCATGCTATCAGCCCTGTTTATTATTATATGGCTGGGATATATATGTGCACTGCGACCTGCTAGACCTGTTAATGTGCCCCCAATCTGAGTCTATAGCTCTTCCATCAGCCCAAGTTCTTGCACGACTCCAAGATTATTTGTTGGGTTGGGGGTTGGAGCCCAGAACATGCATCCCTAAGGTACTACATCTCTTCCTAGTTGATGCGACACAATCTGGCAGGACGTGCTTTGAGGATTCTTCCTCGATTTCACAAAAACGAGCATAGTTCGCAACTAAAACTACCCAGTGTAGATGGGTGACTTCTCAGTCTACAATGTCCTGCCAATAGGCCGGCGAGTATCCAGCTCAAATGACGGAGGAATGGTGCCTCGGTCCAGCTCCGTTGTCGCCTCTGCATTTCTTCGTTCCTAAGTTGCAGTCGAATTGTGTGTCTTCCTAGGCCTCTCTGTCCCAATTATCGCTATATCCTTATGACCCGTGACTATTATGGGTCCCGAGTTGGTCCAGCTTGGCTCATACCTCACGGACTACTCCTGGCGTTATCTTCGTCCCCCAACAGCATTTACTGCCTGACTATCGGATAGGATGGCTATATCCGTGTTCCGATAGTTAGTTACGTTTCAGGTTGAAATCCGCACATTTCCCTAGTGCACACCACCTCAGCTTGATATATGGGGGGTGTGCGTGGGTGTCCCCAAGGATTCGTGGTAGGACGCCCGAGGGCCGAGGAAGTTGGGCATCTCTCTGGCCTAGGATGTGTTTCTAATTGGCTTCATATTGTATTTGCAAAGTCATATTTGGCTCATTCCCTGCAACTTGCCAGCCCTGATTAGTGAAGTACTTAAATTTGACAGTCTGGCAGTCCTATAAATTTAACGCCGCTTTTATTTCAGTTCGGAATCGTTGAATCGATTCGAGACAAATGACATATGACAAGTGACAAATGAAGCAATAAATCCAAGCGACCCAACAATTTCCGAAATTGTCGTAGCATTTGTCAGCTCGAACACAAAAAAATAGGTCGATCCTGAAATGGGGAAAAATAAGAAGCACAAGAAGTCGAAGAGGGAGTCCAAACGAAAGTCGAAGAAACCAGAGCATAACTTTGAGTGCGTGAGTTGGCTGCCACGCGTCCTGCCGGAGCCGCTCGCCCAGGAGATGTTCATGGCCAATCTGGGTATGATGAAGGCATCGAATGGCACCGATGGACTGAGCAGCGGCAGTAGCACCACCACCACCCGAGTCACCCGTCAATCGCGACGCATGGAGAAAAACGCGAAGCACATTCGAACAATTTATCCCGTCATTGGCGAGGTGCAATGCGTACGTCCATTTAAGATCCTTCCTTATCCATCCATCTGTCGATCCTAATCGCTGCAGACCTTCTCTATTGCAGCGCTTGATAGAGGTGGAGGCGCACATCTACGACCAGATTGAACTGGCCAAGAATTTGGAGGAAGAACGCAAAATGGAAGAGCAGCAGTGGGACGCATTGCAAATATTACCCTTGGATCTGCCACCTGAATCGAAGCTAAGATGCAATGAGTGCAAAATGTGCGAGGGCCTCAGATATGCGTGCGATCGCTGCGTCCAGCCGTTCCATCAGGAGTGCCATCCGGACGGTGGTCTCTACTACCTACATAGCGTGTGCCCCACATGCATTAGCCAACTTAACATTGATTCATATTAAACTTAATGCTCAACGCGATGCCAAAGACAATGACAAATAAACTAATTTTAGTTTGATATTTGTATAGATTTAATCGCCACTCTCAATAATGCCAAGCATTGACATTTTACAAATACATTTTACAAATTAATTAACCATTTTGTATGCACCAATATAGCGAATGCTAGCAGCACCAGTCGCTGATCCGTCCCATGGCCTTGGGCTCCATTGCAGAGATCACCCTGGCAGAAGCACATGTAAACTTTCTTATAATTGTAGATTGTGTCCGCGCATCGATCCATGTTGTCGTCCGGTCCACGCTGCACACACATCCGCTGTATGGCGAGATCGTAGTCTGGATGGGCCAACGATATATATATATATATATATATTTGTAATGTCAGGGTACATGGGAGATTCCATTTCGCAAATGAGTCACCCAATAAAGAAAAAATAAAGTCAAATATTAAATTTGAAAGTAATGTTTAAATTGAAATTGATAGTTATAAATTGGAATGTGGCAAATAACATGAAACGCAAGTGAAATAATGAAAAAAAAATCAGAGAAAATGATTTTTTGGCATGAATTCCAATTGGATAAATAGCGGTACATGGTCTGGTGTCTCGCTCGCACTTACCGTCGAGGGCATAGGTGCCGCCACCCTCGATCACTTTGCCACACCAGCCGCTGGCGCAGGGTATCGCGGAGAGGCCCGGCTCCTTCTCGACATCGGTGGCGTTGAAGGTGAACGGATCCTTGCAGCTGCCCAGTTCGCCTCGCGATCGGCACTGATAGCAGCGACGTAGCAGCGCTGTGAATAACGTTAAACGTTATCTGCTTACGAAACGATTTTAAATGCATTACGCAGCCATACACACACACACACACACACACACACAGAGTTGCTATTAGGCGTTTGCGCAAGTGCGTGGTTTGCCCATATGTATGTGTGTGTGTACTAAAGACTTTAATGAGCAGCAAACGTCACATACCGTTTGTTTGAGGCGCGTTGCTGGCGATTGTAGCGAATATCACAGTTATGATGAACACAGACGCTTGCATTTTACTAGCTTTTTACACTAATTGAGTATTTTGGGTCAGTGTTTATGAAATCCACTGAAAGCAGTAGTGAGAGTTTTAGTTGATGTCTGTTGGATTCTTTGTTGTTGTTGTTGTTGCTGCTGCTGTTGTCGTTGTTGTAACGGGAACCAAGGTTGCCATACAGTAAATAATAATTCAACAGCGAATGCAACAATGTGATTAGTGTTGCCACACTACTATCGCAGATCTATTTGTCGTTAAGCAACACTAAAAGCAATTTTGTCCATTATAACGCAGTGTGTACACACTGTCTAGTTTCGTTGTATTATTTCAGCGAAAAATTCATCATCACAGTATCGGGCGTATATTTTTTGTTTTGTTATTATTTTGAAACAATAATAACTCAAAACCAAATAACGAGCATCAGATGCAGCAATTTTTACACTAAACTTCAGATTCAGTGCCACGGATCACATCTGCAAGCGGAGTGTATAAAAATAAATCGACAAAAAGCTGCAGTATGTAGAAAGAAAGAAATTCAAAGAAACGAAATGAAAAAAACAAAAGCCAAAGCAAACGACAAGAAATTTGGCAAATTGCAAATTGCAAATTGTTGAATCTCTATTCGCACAGAGCAGCAACAGCAGTAGCAGCAGCAGCAGCACAGCAACAGAAGAGGAGAAGCAGCGATTTGGCTGCAGCAGCTGAGCTGAGCTGCGTAACATGCTGCGCACCGAGCAAGATGGATGTAACAATGAAATATATGCATATGATTAATAATCTCATACACAATCTGAACTACCATCTAGCCTTTGTCATTCCCTCAAAGTGCAGCGTAACTAGAAACGCAAATAAAACGGGCGTTTTTAGAGGAAGCAGACACCTTGCAACTGTAACTGCAGCCGTTGCTATTTCTGCTGCTTCTGCTTCGACTGCTGGGCTGCTTGCCCAAGTTCAATGCAACTCTGTTGTTGTTTTTGTTTTTCTTATTAGAATTGAGTGTGTGTGCGGTGCGTTGCGTGTTTCTGTGTTTGTCTAACGCTTTTCGTGTGCATCCCGCAGCAGCTGGCGCCCAACTGGCCAAAGGACAGGGAACAAGGAGCAAGGAACAAGTAAGAGGAGAGCAGCAAACGCAGCGGGCAAGAAGAGGAAGAGCCTGGAGCAATGGCATTGGACAGCGGCACGCAAACAATGACGGGCAGCAATGCGCTGACATCATCCTTTACGACAAACAAGAAGAAGGATGCCGCCGCCGATAAGGAGAACCTCTGGTGAGTTGCTAGTGGTGACGAGCTGACCCAACTGTATACGAATGTACGTGAGAATTTATAACGGAGCAAACAAAAGAAGAAAAAGAAGCAAAAAAAAAAAAAAAACAGCTGCTTTTGGCCATCTATCGACTTTCTTTAGCTGACGTTTGCAATAATTTTTAGTTACTGCCATCTCGCTTTTACTGCCTCTTCTCTCTCACTTGCTCTCTCTCTCTTTCTCTGTCGCACTTAGCCACTTTTTAGTGTGCAGCGTGCCGGGTGCAGGCAGGTGCTACTTACTCGCCACACCCACCCAACGGCCCACAACAATTAGGTACAAAAAGCAGCTGATTTTCTGCCGCTGTACAATTCAAATGCATGTTGTCATTTTGGACAACGCTCGCCTAACCTCAAACTACTTTTGGCTCACACACACACATACAGCTTCTTTTTTTTTTAATTTTCTCTTGTGCGCTGATTTAATGATTTTGTGGCATAAACACAAACTAAATGCTAAAACAACAATTATAATCTGCATAGTGTGCGTGTGCGAGAGCGAGATAGAGCGAGAGCGACTGAGCAGAGTTGCCGATGATGATTCATGAAACAGCTAAAATTGAGGGCAGCGTCGCCGGCTGCGCAGTCGGCAGCGAGCACCTTTTGCTTTATAAGTTTTTGTCATGTTTTATATATACATGTACACATATATATATATATATATATATATATATATACACGGACATAATGTATATGTGCACACTCTAAGCTGAGCTATCGATAATTCAACTAGATGTGGTCAGTTGACAATCCAATTGGAATTAGCATTTCCCAATGAACGCACAGTTGCCGAGTTGTGTGTTTGTAGGCGATGTTGTCATCGCCCAAGTATGTGCCCGTGTGTACGTTGACGTTGATAGGCGACCGTCAGGTGGCGCGCATGTGCAGAACGTCTGCGACGCAGATCAATTTCCAATTGGAAACAGATGATTGCTTTGCCATGGAATAAACTGAAGCACAGAGAAACAGAACTGTCAGCGAAGATTAAATATATTAGTAGTACTATGTACTACTATGTATGGCTATGTACTACTATGTATTGCTATGTACTACTGTGTACCATGTTACACCCATTTACAGCATAATCTGCTTTCGTTTTAGTTTTATGTAGATGTCTTCAGCACATTGCTTGCATAGTTCTCGGCTATCGACTATCGGTCATCGATTGATTTTGTTTCTATTTCTATGCACATTCTACGTATGCATTTAGTTTTCTTTCAAAAAACGCTTTTGAGCTAGAACCTTGATATATATTTGTTTTGTGAACTTGCTTGGGAATCAGTTAATGATAATCATATATATATATATATATATATATGTATATATTTATGTATTCGTTAGGATATATGAATGTTCTACAATTTCTCGATAAATACATCGTCGTTATCGTTGTCATCCCCGTTATCGAATTGTGTCCCTTGTTGCGGCTGCTGCTGTTGCTGCTGCTGCTGTTTCTCGAAATTGTTTTGTATGCGCTCCAACAGATCGGTGGCCACCAGCGCAAAGTCCTCCCACAAGGCATCTTGGGCCCCATCAGCCTCCGATTCCTCATTCGGCTCTTGCTGTGGACTCTCCTTTTCCGTCTCCGCATCCGCATCCACATCCGCCTCTGTCTCCGTCTCCGTGTCATCGCCGGTGGGCAAACGCTCTTCGTCCAAATAATCAGCAAGCAGATCACTGATCTCGTCCAGAATGCTGCCGGTGCGACCAAGTGCCGTGGCGCATTGTGTATCAATTAGAAGATTCCACAGCGCCTGACACACGATGTTGGCCAGAAACCAATCCTCCTGCTCCAGTGCGCCGCGCAACAGCAGCGCCAGCAGCTCAGCGCCGCGTAGCTGGAGAAACGGTGCCCTCTGCTCGCCATCGCCCAGCAGATTGACCAGCACACCGATGGCGCAGGTGCGCAGCTCATAGTCCTGTCCGCTCGCCTGCCGCGTCAGCTGTTGCACCATCAGCGGCAATCCGCCGGCAGCGCAGAAGCACCGACGCGCCACCTCGTTGCGCGTCAGATTGCCAAGGACACGGGCCAGCTCCACCTTGGTGGACACAGACGTCGCCGCGCACTGCGCCAATGCGCTGGCCAACGCCGTCGTCAGCTCGGCAATCGAACTCTGCAGCGATCCAGCGGCTGGTGCTGGTGATGGTGGTAGTGATGATGCTGATGATGTTGCTGCCGCTTGGTTGTCCTGGTAAAAGCACAAATTGTGTAAAGCGCCCAGCGTTGCATGCAACAATTCCAGCCGCTCAGCAGCAGCAGCAGCAGGCTGTCCGCCCTCTTGCACAGTGTCCAGCGCCCTCACTGCACTCTGTAGCAGGCGCAACAGGACAGCGCCCAGAGCATGCACATTGCCCAGAGCAGCGCCCACCTCGGCATTGACACTCATATTGGCCACGACACGGATCAGCTTGATTTGGGCATCCAGCAGCGCCGGTTCGCTGGCCGTTTGACGTTCGCTTAGCTGCTGCAGCACATTCAGCAGATACTCCATGGCCACATCGTTGTGATAGTACTGCAGTTGCAGCATATAGATACAGATACAGATATAGATATAGATATAGATGTAGATATGGATATATGAATTTATCTCTGTTGCGTCTCACTCACCTGGACACGTGCCGACTCGTGCTTGGCGAGAATGTTGCCGAGCATATAGCCCAGACGGCTGAGCACGGCCAGCAGACGTTCGCTGCAGGGGCCACCCTTGGAGTAAGGGCCTAGGAGCAGACCAATGCGTGCCGCATAGTTCAGCAAGGATTCGCAGCATTCCGGATCCTCGGACAGTACACTTAATATGAAAACAATTGATGATTAAAATCCGATTTGTGGGTTGCTCACAGCTTCACTGTGCTTACCTCAGGGTGCGCACCACATTGGCCTGCACCTCCAGTTCACCCATGGCGACCTCGGCGGCGCGTATCAGATGCGGACAGGCGAGCTGCAGTTGCAGTTGCAATTGTTGTTGCTGCGGCTGCTGTTGCTGCTGTTGCTGCTGCTGGGCAACATCGGCCAAGGCGCGCAACGCCGCCGACAGCTGATAGAGTGTGTGCAGTGGCGGACCGATGAGGCGTCTTGTGGCGCCCGCCTCGTTTAGCATTTGCAAATGGAGGATCATCAGTTCGACGGCGCCGTGACGTGCCAGACGCGCCACTAGCGTCTGTTGGCCATTCAGCTTGGTTGTTGTTGCTGTTGTTGGTGTTGCTGGTGCAGCAGCTGTTGCTGCTGCGATTGTTGCGCTTGCTGCCGGCGGCGTAAGTGGCTCCTCAAAGCCGACGGCCCAATTGCGATTGAGTGCATCATCGCGATCCTGGGCGCTGCTGGCAGTGAGGAATCGAATGCAGCCATACGCATAAATACATGCCTCCGGGTCGTCCAGCGGTGAGGCACGACCCAGGCCATCGATCAGTAGTTCGAGTACATCGTTCTCATGGAAGAGTCCGTCGTGCTGCTCGTGGCGAGCAACCTTGAAGATTAGCTTGCAGGCGCCGGTCAAATTGCTGCCTGTTACGCGAAGCTGTTGAATTATCGATAAAATCGATTAATCGATAAATGACCAAATAATAGATATGCCCAACCATCACAACAGATCAAACTATTAATATTTAGCTCAAGTGTTTCCCAGCTTCGATCGATTTAAAATCGCAATACATACCGCAAGGACGACGCGTGCCACAGCCAAAAGGACACGCGGCGACGTGCACTCGACCAGGCCATAAAGACCGCCCAGGATGAAGGCGCGCTTAAAGTTACGCTCCTGTTTGCGCACACGCGTATATAGCTCGAGAAGGATCTGGAAAACGGATGTGGGATGCCGGATGCAGGATGAAACAATGATTACGATTTCTGGCTGGTTGCACTTACAGCATTGATGTGCTGAACGGTCTCGGCACTGCAATCCTTGAGACCCGCATGCTGCTTCAGCATCTCAATGAGCGTCTCCGAGCTGCACTGGCCAAGCAGCGCCCCATTTCGTGTGGGTGGCGTTATACCCACTCCCACTCCAGCTCCAGCTCCACCTGCTGCTTTTGTTGCCTGTAACGATGGCAATTGACGCGGCGGAGCCAACTTCCCATCGAGAGCACGACGATTCAGGAGCAGCTCAGCATTTGCCACGGGTGTCGATGGCGTCAGCGACTTGTGGTTCTCAATCTGCAGATAACGCATGCTGTGGAAACGAGCAAAGGGATGCGGATGTGTGGGGGACATCGATTGAGAGTGCATGTGGAGGTTGAGTTTACTTACGAGAAGGCGCTGGGCGGACGACCAGCCAAAGACACCTTGCCATAGAGCACACGTCCAGGCTCACGTGGCGTTATGGGACGACGTGTGCTGACCAGGCGAGCACCGCCCGCTGCTGTCATAGATGCGGTTGCCGCTGCCGTTGTCAGATCCCCCAGATACAGTTTTGCCTCGCTAATCAGCTCAGCGGATGTTTTGCGTCTGCCCATGCCCAGGCACTGGCGCTGCAGAGTTTGTATGCCGCTGCCATTGTTGTCCATGCTCGTTGCCAGCTGCTGCTGTTCCTTGTGCTCCTTGTGCTCCTTGTGCGACTTCTGCTCCTGCTGCTTCTTTGTGGGCAACTCCTGTTTGATTTGCATTGGACGCGTTTCGCTGCGCGACCGTCGCTTCAGCAACACACTCATCCTGACCGCTGACTCTTAACAACTGAACCTGAATCGCACTCTCAACCGGGTCTCCCCCGGGTCTTTCTTGTCTGTAGCGGTCGATCCACTATTTACGCCGTGGCGCTGGCAAAGTGCGCATTGGTAATGCCACTTCTATTAACCTGGCCAACTGTTTGCCGTCTGTATCTTACTGCCGTTCTGGCCGCACAGGCAGGCAGGCAGCCAGCCAGGCAGGCAAACTTTCACATGCTTGGAAAAAATATGTATATGCAGATGTATTTTTCGTTTGGGCCTTTCGTGCACCATGCCAACCAGCCGGCAACCACGGGGGAGTGGAGTGGTGGCCACTGTTGGCGGCTCGGCCTGCGTTGTTGTTGCCCGCCACCCTTAGCCAGAAAGCCCGTCTAGCGCATAGTGGCGCATAAATTGAACTAAATTTTCGCTTCTTCGGAAATATTCAAATATTCAAACTACTGCTGACAGTCGATTTAATCCGATTTCTTCTGCATGAACTTTACATATATGCAAGATATATGCTATGATTTGAATTAGTATTTACAGAAAATTGTTCAAATATTGTTAATTTGGATTGCTGAGCAACACCAGCACTTTAATATGGATAACTTTTGTTTTTGTTGCCTTGTTGTTTTGTTTATACATTGCGAACCACTGTGCACTGTTGAACAATACCTGTGAACACACAATAGAAGCGAATAGTTAAAAACTAAAAGTCAGAAAGCGGGCAATCGATATTCGCAGTTCGCAGTTTTTGGCACGAAGGAGTTCCCGCGTCCAGTTCCCCATTGGAGAAAACGTCATTTGCATGTTATTCCGTTAGTCGAGCAGCAGTCACTCAGTCAGTTAGTCAGTCAGTCAGTCAGTCAGTCAGTCAGTCAGTTGGCCAGTTGGCCAGTCAGTCAGTTGGCCCGCTAAACGGCAAATATATAAGTGGGTGAATTAGCGAGTCAGCGAATCAGCCAGTTTAGCAGTTAACTGGTCACTTTTCAATCGAAATGTATTTAATTGGATCTAATTGAAGAGCCCTGTCCAACTAAACATCCTTATTCGAATATATACATAAATAGTATATATTTATATATATATATATATATATAGATATAGCTTTTATAGAGAGAGAGAGAGAGAGAGCAATACGAAAATGAAACAAGGTCCGGCTCATAAATAGCAAAGGGATGCAATTAGTTTGATTGCGTGGCATGACACAGTATGCAGAATTGTGGCTTATGGCTTCTGGCTTATGGCTTGCTGAATGGATATGGTTACGGATACGTGTCGGGTTGAATTGAATTGGTTACTGGTGGTGACACGAAATTGGGGCAGCTTTAATGTACATTGCAAAAATTGTATAGCCAACGGAACTGACCCATTATGGACACATTTATTTGCATTGCCCGTTGCAGGTCAGCGATATTGAATGAAGTACAAACACAAGGCAGCACAAAGTTACCGTCAAACAAATGTGTACTAGTATTAGGCGATAATGCCACTGGTAAGACGACGCTCATTGCGAAGCTGCAGGGCGTGGAGGATCCGAAGAAGGGATCTGGCCTCGAGTATGCTTACATTGATGTCAAGGACGAGTACAGAGACGGTAAGTGCAACAATTGCAATATTATAAAGTATCATTATCATTATCATTATCAATTTGTTGCAGACATGACGCGCCTAAGCGTTTGGGTGCTGGATGGCGATCCAGGACACACAAATCTGCTGCACTATGCGCTAAACGAAACGAACTATGCACACACCCTCGTCATACTAACAGTCTCGATGACACAGCCATGGGGCTGGCTCGAGCAGCTCAACCAATGGATCAAGGTGCTTGCCCAGCACATTGAGAGCCTGCAGTTAGATCCCAAAGAGAAGGAGGCGGCACGCCAGCGTTTGGCAACGACGTGGCAAAGCTATTGTGAGGTCGGCGATGATATGGATCCCGGTTCGCCGGTTAAGCGCACCATGCACAACACTTCCATCGATGAGGATGATCTCTTGCCGCTGACAGAGGACGCACTAATTACAAATCTGGGCCTGGACATTGTTGTGGTCGTCACAAAGGTGCGCAATACAATATTTATAATGATGGATGATGAGAATGAATACTAATTTTGATTTATAAATCTACAAATTGTTGGCAACACACAGACGGACTACATGTCAACACTGGAAAAGGAGTATGAGTATCGCGATGAGCATTTCGATTTCATACAGCAATGGATACGAAACTTTTGTCTGCGGCATGGCACCTCGCTCTTCTACACGAGTGTGAAAGAGGACAAAAACTGTGATCTCCTTTACAAATATCTAACGCATCGAATTTATGGTCTACCATTCCGTACGCCAGCGCTTGTCGTTGAAAAGGATGCGGTGCTCATGTGCGTTTTTTATGCTCACCCATATTTACATGTGGATCTGCTAACACGTTATTTCATTGCAGTCCGGCGGGTTGGGATAGCCTCAAGAAAATAAGTATTCTGTATGAGAACATGCATGCGGTTAAGGCCGAGAATCATTACACAGATATCATCAAGGCGCCGCCCACACGAAAGGTGCGTATCGAAATGTTTTGAAGATGACGCATAACATTTGTGACGCATAACATTTGTGACGCATAACTTTTTAAACTTATACCGATTGCGTTGCAGGCCGTTTCCAATCGCGAAACCGAGGTTCAGACGGAGGACGAGCAGGCATTCCTGGCACGCCAGCAGGAGATACTCAAGCAGGGCGGCCAGGTGCGCGGCGAGTCGCCGTTACGCTCGCAAGGAGCCAGCGCTGGCGGCAACAAGAGTGGACCACGCACACCCGGCAGTGCCGGTCAAAGTTCACCCAAAAAGGTGACTGCCACACGGAATACGGATATTGTATTTGTTAACGTTAACATTAACTATTTCTATTCAATTGCAGATTGATCCCAAGCTGACGCCCGCCGCACCCGGCAGTGAAGGTGTGCTGGCCAACTTCTTCAATTCACTGCTACACAAAAAGTCGGGTGGACCTGCTGGTGGACCGGCTGGCCCCGGCAGTCCAGGCGGCGGCGGCGGCATGTCCACGCCGCGCACTTCCAATGGCACCGATTCACTCATGACCGCCGAAAAGTTGGCCGTGCGCTCCGATGCGGCTGCCGAGCTGGATCGTTTGGCGCGCAGCGTTAAAAAGGATATCGATCTGTCGCAAAGTGAGTGTTGAATGCGTATTTCCCACACGACAACAACAACAACAACAGCAACAACAACAGCAACAACAACAAGAGCAGCAGCAGCAGCAGCAGTAATAGTAATACCAAGAGCAGCACACATAGTAATTTAAATCGAAAAATCGAAAGAAAAAAACAACTCAAATGCACAGACTCATAAATTGAACAAATCGACGCATGTACTTTAAATTCGGCTCTTATTTTAAGCGCTTCCTTGGTTAATTCGCAAAACTAAACGTCTGGCAACGCTGCTGCGCATACAATGAGCTAACAAGTATTGCCACCTGTTTAGGCTATGTCGAGCTGAGTACCGGATTGAAATTGGAAAAGAAATCAAATGTTGAATTGAACGAGTGCACTGTTCAGTGAATTAGCATTTTATGAGTTCTGAGCATTGTGTAGGTTACGGATTACATAAATAAACATATACATATATGAAAAATATAAGACAAAATACACACACACACACACACACACATTATAAAATGGCTTAGCTTAAGCAAGCAAAGTGAATAACTTGGGAGAGGGGACAGCGCGTCCTTGTCATGCTCCTTCTTTCCTACATGAATGTGCTTAATCTATAAATTGATATGCATACACATATATATATATATATATATATATATATGTGTATGAATGATTTTTTTCGTTTGGTATTAGCGTAGTTTGGGGCCACACATGTGTATAATAAATTATTTAAATTATGTAATTTTTAAAATGTAATTTGTAATGTGTCAACTGTGCAATGCTATTGCGCACTGAGATTTCAAAAGTACATGCCCGAAGTGCCCAGAGGGTTTGGCAAATGCTTAAAGACACACACACACACACACACACGCTCTTACATCTAACTGTAGTTGATAGCTTGTACGTAAATTTTAATTATATTAATTAATTACACACACACACACACACACACACACACTGGCTTTATGTATTATTTGTTATACATTTTTTTTTGGCGTCCTAAAGAAAACTAAAGAGTTTCATAATAACAAAGTACAACAACAGCAGCAAATGCAGCGTGAAAAAAACATTAGCAAAGTTGAAATAAGTATTTAAGCGAAAAATAAAAGCTGTAATGTTGCGCATTTTGTTCTTTGTAATTATTTAAAAAACAATACTTTTGATTTTAATTTAGTCAGATTCTTATTTTTTTCTCGCTCAAAGCCACACGCGTTTAATTAATGTAGTATAACGAAAGAATGCATAAATTATTAAAAAAAAAATAAATAAAAAATTGTATAAGTACTATTACAAACTAATTTTACTAAGCAATTTTTAACTTAAAGATGCACTTACTGAAATTATTTTATGTGAAGAGTCAAGCGCAAGCAAGTAATCAGAAGATATTGCTATAATATGGAATAAAATCAAGACCTTTTGCGAAGCATACAAATATTATATTGATTCAGAAAGACAATTTACATACACTCACCAAAATCCCCATGCTTTTGATTCAATTTTATTTTTAAATAATTAATTATTATTTTGTGTACAAGTTTCGAAATCAACAAATTGCTTAAAGAATTATCTCCATTCAATTGCAAACAGTTAAAAGAGCGAGAAGCGAAAATGTTTGTACTTTTGTAAATTAGGTCAGAATAAAAAAGTCTAAGCCTCGCCGTTAACTCACTTTTCAACTTTTTTTTTTTAAATTTTAATAACTTTTTGCCATATGCCTCTGCTTTATAGAAAGCAGCAAGAACAGCAGCTGTTTGCCTCTCGCTCTTTGCTGTGGTGTGTCTCAAAAACATACAAGCAACAACCATAAAAAAAAACACTTTTGTGCTACAGAATCTATTTTTATGTATAAACAAAAATTATTGCATATATAATAAATATTATTGTATTACATATTAAATTACTGTGCAAATTATTGAAATTGAAAACAAATGGTATTTATTCTGCAAGAATTTTACATACATAAGTACAATTACAACAACGTCATAGGGAAATATCATGAACAGCAACAAAATACACACAAATATATTGACAATGTATGTGAACCAAGAACAAATTTAATGTTAATTCATACAATTTAATATATACACAATTATCAAATGCAAAACAACAGCGGCATCAAAAACAAAAAACCGACGAAAAAAATTAAATAAAAAACTTTCAATTAAATATTTGAAAAAAAAGCTGAGTAACTTACTAACTATGGTACAAGTTGCGACCACATACGATCTTAGCTCATATGAACAGTAGTCTCTTTAATATATAAATCAAGTAAAGAAATAAAAAATATTGCAAAAATATATTTGGGAATATTAACGTAAAAAACTACGTTTATTTTTGGCTCTTAAGATTCGGCCAAATTGAGAGAAGTTTCCAATATTGATATTTATTCAGTCTCATGCTTAAAACGAGCATAAAAGTTATTTGGCGAACTCTCCTCCAACTAGACATTCAACTTAAATAAATGAAAAACTCCCCTTAATTAAAGCAAAAAAAAAAACAATTTCTTCTTTGTTTTTTTTATATATTCCCAAAATAATTGAAATTGGGGGCTGTATACAAAATTCAAAGTGGAGTCTAGAGAAATTTCTGCAATTTGTCGCTGTTTACTACGCTGTATCTTTTTGTGAATGAAAATGGCCGTATCTAAAGCGAATATATAATAATCGAAACTCGCAGCTTAGAGTAACAAGCACTGTGGCCATTGGCAGGGGGAAGGGGAGCTCAAAAAGCGTTGATATGGAGCCCTTTATTAATGATGTTTTCAGTTGCTGTCATTGTCGTTGCTGCCGATGATTATCGAGTTTCAAAAGAATAAGCAAACGGCGTCACAGCATGGCAGCCAGCCAGGCCATAACATTTTCAAAACACATTGATATTTTCATTTCGATAATGATTTTCACAAACCGTCAATCTGCGTCTGCATGTGAGTATGTATGTATGTATGTATGTATGTACGTATGTATGTACGTACGTATGTATGTATGTATGTATGTATGTACGTACGTATGTATGTATGTACGTATGTATGTATGTATGTACGTATGTACGTATGTATGTATGTATGTATTTAGGTATGTATGTATGTATGTGTGTATGTATTTATGTATGTATGTATGTATGTATGTATGTACGTGTGTATGTATGTATGCATGTATGTGTGTATGTATGTATGCATGTATGTGTGTATGTATGTATGTATGTACGTATGTGTGTATGTATGCATGTATGTATGTATGTACGTATGTATGTACGTACGTATGTATGTATGTATGTATGTATGTATTTAGGTATGTATGTATGCATGCATGTATGTCTGCCCAAGGCCTGTGTCTGTGCTCAAAATATATAAAAAGAAGGCGACTGGCATCAAAAGGGAACAGCTGCCAGCTGCTTTTGCCACGTTTGCCTTGATAGCGCCAAGGATAACACTTTACTTGACCTTTGTGTGTGTATGCGTTTGATAAATGATGACGCCGACGTCGGCGCTACTTTGTTTGATACTTACTCTCGCATTGTTTCAGTTCGCATCCATGCTCTGCGCTGTGTCCGCTCCGCTTGACTCGACTCCTCCGCTGCTCCCAGTCCCGATGTTGTATTGTAAACGATGACAGGCGGCTGATACGTGCTCATTGCGCTTATTGCTAGCATTGCCAGACTTAGCCCGCTTGCCAGCCTGGATTTAGCTCAATATTGACATTGATGTTGATTTGATGTTCAGCTGTACGAACACTTCTCTCTGCTATGTAACAGTCACTGTGCATATGTACATACATGTACCATGTGTATGAAAGTGGGTCAACCAGTTGCGGTACTTAATCATCTAAATATATATTTTCCACACACGCAGCATTTAGCTTTAAGGCAAATGGAATTTTACATTTGTGTAGTGTGAACACTGTTTTATTATTCATATTATTGATCAGTATGGATATACATATTTAACGCTAGTAAATAATGCATATTCAATATGGCTTCCGAATTAAATTTTAGTTAATAATTGAAATTGATTAGATTCACTGAAAATAAATGTTTTATACCCTATATTCAATTAAAATTGTTAAAATGGGTATTATGAAATTTTGGATATTTATCAACGCATCGTTTAAGTATATACAAATAATTTTTAAGTTTGATAAGTAAGTACGAATTACAAATTCGAACTGGGTACACGGTATCTTCTTCGAAAGAATCAGTCATCTTATACTTCAATTTATTATTTATTATTATAGCCTGCACCCATTAAAACTGGATGAAAATGGTATCAGGAAATTGAGCAAATGTTGGCAAAGGGCAGAAGGACTTGAGCTGAAGTTCTCTCAACTAGAGCATTCTTACTTGCTTCACTCAGAATTGGCCTGAATGAAAAATAACTGATGGAAACGATTGGCATTCGGTGAGATTAAAACGCGTAAGGCTAATTCAAAGTGAACAGTGACAAAACTGCAAACAGACTGAGCAAAACCAAGCAGAACACATAACAAATGCATAAAATAAATGCATGCTAATTTGGTTGCTGTTGCTGCTCTGAATGCAAATTGTAATATACAATTATACAATTTACAAATATACACGAATATCGCGAATGAAAGCATTGAGTGCAGGTGAAAGGAATGCGAGAGAGAATATTTAACTCTGCCAGATCCGGCAATAAAAGCTAGGAATAATTTCTGTCTCTGGCTTTACTCGTCTCTGTTGAGTTGCGAGTTGGAATCGAATCAGCCGCTTATTCAATTGAGACGCGTAAAAGTGATTGTTAGTGTTCAGTTGTGTTTATTTAATATTCTCGCTTAATATATCGCCCTGTAATTTGTCATGATCATAATGTAATTTGTCGTAATAATGCGAAGGTGTCTGGGCTCAAAACGAAAGTCGGGATGAGCTCCCTTTGTATGTATGCACAAGTTGTTGTGGTAGTGTTTTTCTGTTGTGTAAAGTGATGGAAATAATACACCAATTATTGCTGCAGAATTATAAGGCTGTTGAGTGCATTATATGGAACTTTATCTTGATTGAACTCTACAAAAACATCGAGTACAAAAATGATCACAGGTTGTCCTTGATTTTCAGCATAGAAACACATTTGAATACTTTGATTATATCCAAGAAATTTGTAAGTATTTTTGTTAGGGTTGCTTGCAGGGTATATTCAAGTCGAGCACTTTTTACGAGACATCTTATTGATAACATGGATAATTATGTTACACACACATGATGTTGATGGGAAGATAAATATAAAAAAATATGTCCGTTTTATTCATTTTTTGCTCGAGTCATTTGGTAAACACTTGCACATATTATTAATTAATTAGCAGCAGCGATATGCTCTATTGAAATTAATCGATCTTATTTAATTTTGCATAAATTAGTGCACGCATAAAAAGAAATATATACTCACTTAATGACTAAGACAGCTCAAGGGCACAGTACGCGATGCCCTACACACATGCGGGTACATGCACTATCTGCTGTGCTATGCAACAAATGACGTAACGCTGAAAACAATAAGTTGGCATTTGTGCTTGATTAATGAATAGTTATTAATATAAGTATATTATCTGATACTGATATTATTATATTTCTTAAGATATCCTGCAATGGATCTAATTGAAATTTTGGGGATTACCTTCCACTATACTTTATAATATCCGTTAATATCAGTTTTTTTTTCGAGGACGTCCATTTGATGTGTCTGCCTTGAAGGTTTTCAGGTTATTTGCTCGGAATTGGCACCTTTATAAATATCCATAAATCCATACACGAATTCAATAGAAAATCTAACGTTTTCCCAATCTGTAAATATACGCAGAAATAATCTGCACAGATAAATTTCAACAGAATATGTTTCCCAAGGTCATAACGAAAGGCAAGATAAAAAACCGCCAATTTCTAACGGGATCGGCTGAAAATGGAATTGTAAAATCATAATCATAAGCATTTTCTTGATATTCAATTGAATGGATAATTTTGGTTTTTTAAATTTTAAAATAGTTTAATTTAATGAACCTTGTTAATTGTTATTATAACCAGTTTTAAAAGCTCCACAGCTTAGTAGAAAAACAAGTAAGATTGCTGTAGTCGAGTGAGCTCGACTGCGATATACCCGGCACCCAGCTGTTGAATATATTCTTAAATTATTGGCAAATTTCCCTATAAAGTTTTGCACCTGCTCAAAGCAGGTCTGCAAGTGAGCTCTGCCGACATGTATCAATATAAGAATATACATTCGACTATAACTTGGGTCTTTCTTATCCGATCTTCATAAAATTTTGGTAGCTGATCCGTAATACGCATATATTCTGTATAAATTAGAAGATGCTGCCTTTAAAATTGTAGCATTTATTGCTTACCGAAATCGAAATGTGTAGATATTCGAGAACCGGAGGCAGTTATCGATAAAATAAAGCAAACTTATCGATTATATCGACTCGGCTGTTGACCGTGATCAAGAATATATATACTTTATGGGGTCGGAGATGCTTCTTCTGCCTGTTACATACATTCGCACAAAACCATTATATCCTTTTTACCCATTTTTAATGGGTTCAGGGTATAATTAAAGTCAATTATTAAATTTATTTTTATTTTTGCAGGAGAAATGAAAAAAATTGAATTTTTTCCCGTGTCCAAAACCTTTCTTGGCAAGCTGTATGTATTTTCAGTATTTTTGCTGTTGGACTTCGTCGTCTGTCGTGACAAATGTAATTGCCAAGTTTTCTTAACGTCTTGATGTCTTGTCTTAACTGAGGACGCTTTCGAGCAACTTTAATTTTATTTCTTGCTGACTTTGCAATTGTTTCTGTTGACTTTATTGCTGCAGATGCTGTCTACATGCAGTTGTGCCTTTGAATGGAAGTCAATTAAAGTCAATTGTAAAATGCTGTGCGCACAAAACAATTCTTCCACAAAATACTTTAAGTCAGCCGTCAAGCCATTAATTCATATAAACAAAGACAAATCTATTATTAAATTTGATGTAAAAGAAGTTAGAGAAAAATGCGTATCATTATTAAACAATTTTTTATAAAAGCTGTCCTATATCAACTGTAGATCTTACAGCATTCAACTAATTTTGTGTCTTGAAGTAAAACAATGCTGTCATTCTATAACATCATTTTTTAAGAAGAAGTTGATTAACAAAATTTTCCCCATCTCCCAGTATTAAGCATTCATAATTGTATAAATTATTTTGACACAACGGCCTCATCCATTCTGTCTATATGAATAAGCCAATCTCAGAGATTATATGAGCCAGAGATTAATTTGTAATGTTAGCCCTCGTTTATCACACGCAGATTTAGTTTATTTTAATTATCGATAACTGCCTCCGCTTTGCCAATATCGATCAAAATTGATTACCGATAGAAATCAATCAATTTTAAAGATATATATTTCTAGCCTTGTATGTTTAAATATATTTATATATAGAAGAAGTCTACTTATGAGTATTGAAATTAATTAATAATTAGAAAATTAAAATACTATTTAATTTGCAAAACATGATAGAAAATATAAATTTTTTCCTGTGACCAAACACTTTCTTGACATACTGTAAATATAAATATATATAAACACCTTCGCCGAGTATAAGCACAGTTTTCATATGACATGTATGAGATATGATGTGTAATGATGATTTGCGTAGAGAGTATCTGCTAGTCGGTTACCCTCGATTAGTGCCTTCTTTCTTGGCTCGATTGGCTCTCTAATCGGGCATAAGTTTATTGTTTACAGAAATTCTCAGTGAGCCATTTTGATGTGAATGGCTTTCATTTTTTGTGATTTGGGATTTGTGATTTGTGGCTTTATCTGAGCATGTTTGTTGCTTGTATGTTTGTTTGCTTGTCTGTTTGTTTCTCGCCAGCTGTGCGCTGTCAAATTTGTTTGACAGCTGAGCTTTTGTTCAAGGCCAACATTTTCTGCGCTCGAATCGCGTCTTCAATCATAATTCTTACCCCCGGCTGTTGTAAGCAACAATTAAGCTGTCATTATGTGTAAATTTCGGATAACCATGAGTCTTGCTAGAATTACAAATTAATAACTACCTAAATACAACTTTTGAGGTTGCTTATAATGTACTTATGCTTAATGAAAATTAGTTCATTTAAGTTGAGCACGTGTTATGAAGATGTCTTGACATACATATATACACGCATGCATATTTAAGAGTATTTTGGTAAACAAGCCATTATGTCAATACTTTAATTTGCATAACTGGATTGCTGGTCACATGCTGCTCGGCATAAGACATAACACCAGTGGTCCGAAATGGCAAGTGCCATTGGTTACGATCACACAGATACAGTTTTGATTTACGGGCTTATCTACTAGGTCTGCCATTCCAGAAGATCGGCAGTAGTTACTATTATTTTGAGAAACGCACAAATTGGCAAATTGGTAATAGTAGCACCACTTACGAATTCTTTATAGAAACTGTTGTGTTTGGCAGATTTGCGGTTTTATAAAATATATGTTTTCAAAAGATTTGACTTTGATTATATTGTTATTGTGTGGACAAATGAGAAATAAGTTGATAAGTTTGATGGAAATGGCTCTCACTCAGAATTGAGCATTTAAGATTAAAATATACATTAAAAGCTATTAAACATGGAGACAGGTTCAATATATTCTATTAAATCCATAAGAAACCAACAGGCGTACGTTAATATTTTAGATTCTTCGGAAGTTCTAGAGGGAAATTCCTCTAAAACTATGCCAGTACTTGGTTGATTCAATGCCGTTGCGTTGCCATTTATGCCAGAACGAGAACGGAACAAAACTTAATACTAAATTTATAAAATAATCTTAACTTTTATAGGCAATTAGCTGTAAGTGAAGAAGTTTTTATTTACTTCTAATATTCATAATTATAAGTGCACTTTTGAAAAATGGTACTTTATCGCAGCTGTAGATACATTTATATTAAATTGCTTATACATCAAAATAAACAGCAATTAGTGAAACATGTGCTTAAGAATTTTATTAAGGTATCCTTATATTTAGAGTAACAACAAAACACCAAAAAGATTACAAAGGTTAGAACATCTCGCCGACTGGCTTAATTATCATCTCGTGCACTTGCATATGTGGCGGAGTCGAAAGGGTAAATATTACTGCTTGGGAAATATCCTGGGGCCTTAGCATTGTTTTTCCAACAGCGTCGCGGAAGCTATCCGGTAAAATTTCCGTATCTACAACACCCGGACTAATGCTCTGCAAGTAAAAAACACCAAATCAATATACTATAATTGTTACAGTGTATATAAATAAAAATGTATAATTTAAAATAAACTGCACATCATATCGATAAAACCATATATTTCACAGTCTTAAGCTAACGTTCTTCAAAGATCGGAAAGCCTATATCTTCCATAGCTTTTGAACTGGTCATCTCCTTATATATTGATGCCAAACTTTGAAGGTTGATTGCTCTTAGCCTCCTACTAGGTTAATAATCAAGTTTCATGGTCACGCCCACTAACTACCACATTTGAAGCGGTACTAATTCCAAATGTAGTAGGTACATTCTAATATAATCGCTTTCCGATAATTTGTCAACACAAATTTCCACCCACTCTTTCACAAATTGCGAATCTTTCACACTTTTAGATCTGAAGTCACCGCATTCAAAAGGTACATTAATGATTATGTAATGATCGAGGAGGGACCTCCCCCTAAACAAGACCTTTTAGCCACTTGTTATTAGCTGATACTACGCTCATGTCAGAGAATTCCAAATTGAGTATTATAATTGTGTTTCGTGGTTTGCTGCCTCACCGTGATTTTAATGCGCGTTCCCAGACCAATGAATTCCTGGCGATACATTTCTGTTAGAGCGGTGACCGCATGCTTGCTGGGCGCATAGATGTTTACATTGGGTGTATTATCCGCCATAGGGGAAAACAGCTTGTGACCCAGAATGCTGTTGATAAGGATAATGTGACCATCGAAATTGCGCTGCTTCATCGAGCGAAAGGCGCGCTGTGTGCAATTGACGATGCCCATTATGTTTGTCTGCACCACTGTCTGCATTGATGCGGTTGGCATGTCCACCAGTTGGCCGGGGATCGCTACGCCGGCATTGTTCACCAGGATATCGATGCCGCCCAATTGCTTTTCGATCGCATCGAAGGCCTCCTTCACCGAACTCTCATTGCCCACATCGCAGTGGAGCGCAATTAGCTTCTCTCGACGTGCAGCTGGCAACGATTTCTGCAGCTCTTCAATACGTGCAACGCGACGTCCCAACCCCACGACAACCAGTCCAGCATTCACCAGATCCACCGCAATGGCCGAACCAATCCCAGAACTGGCTCCGGTTACGACGGCAACGCGATTCTCCCACCGATCCATATTGGCTTCTCGCTTCCGTCTCAATCAACCAACTAACCGAAATGTTCTGTTAGATGTGCGCTTTTAAAACGCTGAGCCATCGCTTTAAATAACAACCGGTCGTCAGCTGCCGCTGTTGTTGTTTGCATCTGTATCGCGTGTTAAATCACAAAGCTGTCGTAAGCTGAAATTAAGCTGTTATTGTGTCGAAATTTCGGAGATCCATAGTCTGGCTAGAGTTATAAATTAATAACTACCTAAATACAACTTGTGATGTTGCTTATTATTTACTTATGCTTAATGAAAATTAGTCAATATAAGTTGAGCACGTGTTTTGAAGAAGTCACGACATATATACACACATCTATATTTAAGAGTATTTTTAGTAAGCGGGCCATTATGTCAATATTTATACACATCACACCTAATTTGCATAACTGGATTGCTGGTAATATGTATGCTGCGCGGCGTATAGCTTAACACCTGTTCGGAATGCTAAGTGCCATTGGTTACGATCACACAGATACAGTTTTGATTTACGGGCTTATCTACTAGGTCTGCCATTCCAGAAGATCGGCAGTACTTACTATTAAACGCACGAGGGCAAATTGGTAATAGTAGCACCTCTTACGAAATACACTTTTGCAAAATATATGTTTTTAATTGACTTGACTTTGATTATCTTATTATTTATTTTATTTATTATTTCGATCATTAAACTTACAATAAATTCCAAATTATCAATTTAATGGTTTTTAGAAAACAGTGCAGTTTGGAAAAGCGCGTAAAGAAAATGCTTTTCGATTTAAAATTGCTGAAAATTGTGTTCATTTACATTCAATGCAACTGTGCATCTATACATAGATACATTTGTTTAAGTCCCTCATTAATGAATACCGATTCTGTTAACTAACAGCATTGCGTTAGTATTGAATAAACTTTGGTTGAGTACACAACGCAGATGGTATTTCTTTTTAATCTCCTATCCAGGCAAATCCTGACGCGGGAAATCTTCGCTTTAACATATTACGGGCCAGAGTACATGGCCTGATTGGATTGGTTATAGTTTATTTACTCGATATCTAGGGTTACGAACTCGTATGTGTTAAAAGAAACAAGTTAGAGTGCTGTCGTCGAGTGAGCTCGACTACGAATTACCCCAAACACAGTTGTTAAATATTTTTAGTTTTATTGGACAATTTCCATTTAAAAGTTTTGCGCCAAAATGTGACCAGGTCTGTAAGCGCGCTCTGCCGGCAGACACGTTAATATTCATAGTCTCTGGGCATGGCTATATCGACTCGGCTGTTGACCCTGATCAAGAATATATATGCTTTATGGGGTCGGTGATGCTTCCTTCTGCCTGTTACATACATTTGCACAAAACCATTATACCCTTTTTATCCATTTTTAATGGGTTCAGGGTATACAAATCGGCAGTTCTCTGTGTGTAAATATAAATTGCGTCGCACAAATATATAAATGAATGCGTTGTATCATATTGAGAAGCTTGAAAAAAATAATTATGATTCTTAGAGCGTACAGATGCGAAGCGTGTTGCTGCATGTGGATCTATGGGAAGTTGCGTCGGAATATTAACTGGAGTCTGATCATTGGCGATAATATTAACGGGAGTGCCGCTGCGTCAAGTCTCGCCATACGCCAAAAGTTGCTCAATAGTGGATCAGCTTACCGAAACTGGAATAGCAATTGTTGATGAACTTAAGGTCATTAAATTGCTTTCGAGTCTTCCAGACACTTATGAGAATTTCGTTGTCGGAAGAAGGCGAGAGGAAAGTAATAAAGTAATTAAAAGTAATAGTAACGGATGTTATGCTGCTGCATGCTGTGTGCTACTCGTATTGACCATGGCCCACTCACTGATAAATCGCACTGAATTTTACAAAATTGTGTCATATCAATTGAAAATGTAACTGAGACTATTGATATCTAGGCAGCGTCGACTAACGACTGCACTCAAAAAAAAATCGCACTGAATTTTAGAAAGATTCCCTAAAATTAAAATCGCCTTAGGAAATAGAAAAATGTTCTTTTTTAGAAATAATTTCTAAAACTAAAACAAAATGTCGTAAAATTAGAAATGCTTATCTTCTATTTTTCAGAAGGAATGGAACGGAAGAAAGCGAAACGTTTTTACTATGCAATAATTGAGAGCAAGGTTGTTGGAGGAAACGAGATTGAGAGTGTGAAAAAGAGAAAGAGATACAGCAGATGATAATCTTATCATAAGTATTAAATATTTCATAGTTAGATATTGTAACAGGCTACTAGTGATGTACTTCTAAGGCTGTAACATAACATCTGTAACCTAACATGCAACTATGTACTTAACATTGATATCGATGTCGATCGATATCAATTGTGTGATCACCAAGAATAAAGGAGTCGTTATGAATAAAGTAAACTGAGCAGATGTGTTTCAGAACGAAAGATAATTTAGTTTTGACTGCCAGAATATATATGTACATCTAATATATATATTTTAATATTCCTATAAATCAAAATAAATACCAACCCAAAGTGAAACATATGTTAAAGAATTTTATTAAGGTGTTCTTATATTTTCAAAAGAAAAACCAAAAAGAAAAATATTAGAAGAGTTCGCCGACTGGCTTGACAATCATCTCGTGCACTTGCATATGTGGAGGCGTTGATAGGGTAAACATTACTGCTTGGGAAATATCCTGAGGCTTTAGCATTGTTGAGCTAGCAATGTTACGGATGCTGTCCGGCACAATTTCCGTATCTACAACACCCGGACTAATGCTCTGCAAGTACAAAAAACGAGATCAGTATACTACAAGTGTTTCAGCGTATATAAATAAATATGTATCATTTAACATAAACTGCAGATCGATTTAGTTTTTTTTTTTTTATAGTCTTCATCCGATGGTAGAGAAGTACATCGGTCTTGTGCAATTTCCATCCTTCCGTATGACACCTCTGAAGCTATAGACTTGAATCTTGGTTTATATTTATTCGTCTATGCTCGAGTCAGACACTGCGCTAAATGCCTACCAATAAAACCATATATCACTCACAGTCTGAAGCTGACGTTCTTCAAAGATCGGCCCCTCCGCTCCTAAGAATCGGAAAAGCCTATATCTATAGTACTTCTATGGCTACGCACTGATTGAGGATAGAGATCGATTAACTGCCGTCGCAGTCCCACCCCCTAAACAAGACTTTTTAGCCACCTGTTATTAGCTGATATTACACTGATAACAGAGTTTCCGGAGTCGGTTCTTATTCTTATTATTGTGTTTTGTGGTTTGCCTCACCGTGATTTTAATGCGCGTTCCCAGACCAATGAATTCCTGGCGATACATTTCTGTTAGAGCGGTGACCGCATGCTTGCTGGGCGCATAGATGTTCATATCGGGTACCTTACCCGCAGTAGGATCATACAGTTTGTGGCCCAGAATGCTGTTGATAAGGATAATGTGACCATCGAACTTGCGCTGCTTCATCGAGCGAAAGGCGCGCTGTGTGCAATTGACGATGCCCATTATGTTTGTCTGCACCACTGTCTGGACCGTTGCGGTTGGCATGTCCACCAGTTGGCCGGTGAGCACAACGCCGGCATTGTTCACCAGGATATCGATGCCGCCCAGTTGCTTTTCGATCGCATCGAAGGCCTCCTTCACCGAACTCTCATTGCCCACATCGCAGTGGAGCGCAATTAGCTTCTCTCGACGTGCAGCTGGCAACGATTTCTGCAGCTCTTCAATACGTGCAACGCGACGTCCCAACCCCACGACAACCAGTCCAGCATTCACCAGATCCACCGCAATGGCCGAACCAATCCCAGAACTGGCTCCGGTTACAACGGCGACGCGATTCTGCCACCGATCCATGTTGGCTTGCTGCTTCTGTCTCAATCAGCTAACTAGACACATCTGTTTGATATGTGCCTTTAAAACGCTGAGCCGACTCTTTAAATACTAACCGATTGATCACGTAACTGCTGCTGTTATTTACATTTATATCAGTATCTATATATGAGTCTTTATATGTGTCTACATTTTAACAATTCAATGATAAGTCATCAGCGTCAATTAACGACTACACTAAAAAAAATCGTCAAGAAGCTTAGAAATTTTCCTTAAAAGCTAGACAAAAAATAAAGTTTTATAAGAAAATTTCTAAAAATTAAAGAATTCTAAAATGAGAAATGATCCTTTCTAATATTTTTAGATATATATTTCTTAACAATATAAAATATTTCTAAATAGTAGATAGTAGATAATAGTAGAATGTAAATCCTTATTATAGAAGAAATTTCTGAATTGGAGAAAATAGTAAATTATATGAATCTATAAACTATTTTAAGTGTGTGTAATCTTAAAATACTTCTGTTTAATAATAATATAAGGAACAAACGCAATGTAATGTAAACAATGTCCATGTACACATATAAAGAATACCTTATAAATTATACATTTTTTTTTAAATTGTAGAAATATGTACCCTGGAATTAAGAAAAGAAGCTCCTGGTTTTTAGACACAATCTTCCGTTTTATAAATATAATTTTAATAATACAGCAAGCTGCCCTTGCCACAAAAAACAATTCAGTATGATTTGTTTTTCTAATTGTAGTCTTCTATTAGTACTCTTCTAGTAGTACTGCAAGTGTTTTAATTTTTTAATTTATATGCCTAAGGGAATATCATATCAAAGAATATATTTGATGTAGACGACGCTTAAAAGTAATATATATATATATATATTTTTATTGAAGCTTAATTCGTCCGTAGCTCCAGGGTATTAGATTGGTGCATATTTCATTAAACTCAACAATATCACTCAATGCATCAATTAAATAAACTGTATATTATATATAACATATGTAATACTTGAAACACAATTATCAGCTTTTCATAAAGCGAGTTGTGGGTGGTGGGAGTGGGGGGATGGTACGAATGCAATTTGTGCAAGTAAGTTGACTTGAGTACGCCCCTGACAATCACACATATTTGTTTCCGCTTAGCAGTTGCAATAGCAAATTACTATTATCTGTCAAACGGTACATAATGGTGCATTTGACAGTATCGAAGATTATTTCTTTCTGACATGCAATTTATAATTGATATGAATTTCACAAAGCTGCGAGTGGGGCATAAGTGCAATCCAGAATTTTGATTCGGTGAACGTAATAATAACACAAAAAAAAGAAGATAAGTCGAGAATGCTCTGCACTCAGAAAGAAAATCGACGAGAAATTTAGAAATCGACTTACATTTTTAGAGTATTATATTTCAAAAAATTAGGATATTTTTTCTTTCTTTCTCCCTGAAGGTGTTCTTCATCCTGAATGTGTTCAGAGTTTTTACGGGTCATTTACAAAGGATTTGAGAGATGCACTTTTGCAACTTATAATTTAAGCAATATCCAACCAAGAACCATGTGCATCAGTTGGCCAACAATATTTGCAAATTGCCATTGTCAAGACGAATCTGTTGAACTTTGCTCGCTGGCTGACCCAGCAACCTAAGCACTACAAGGGACCCAGCCAAAGCTTCTCCTGGTGCGAACTTGTGTCGCAGTATTGCACAACAAGTGTTGCATTGTGTTCCCAGTGCTTTGCGTCGAGTGTATCGATGGGGGGCGTAAGTTCAAATATTTGTCAAGCAAAGAGCAGCTGGCATAGTATTAAGTGGTACTCGTACTGACCATGGCCCACTCACTGATTGTTGTGGAATACATACACTCAGAATAAATCGCATTGAATTGTAGAAAATCGACATAGTTGTGGCGCCAATCATAGCTGAACTTAATATTCGGTTGTGTCTTTCTTGAAAAGATGGTTTTTCTTTTAGATTCTTCCAGTATTGATAAGAAAAAGGTGTCTAATTTTCTAGGTGGTTAAGTAGAATTTATAACATTAGCTTATTTATTATTATTGTTTTTAAACATTAGTATTGTAAGATTTCCCAAATATGATTTTTAGATATTTTATAAATTCATATGATGTAAATTTGAAAAACTTACAATATACGGGGACTCGAACCAGCTACCCTTTTTCTGTTATTACTTCTTTTAGAATTTCTTAAAGTTTTTGTTTCTTAAATTATTTGTTTTAATTTGTACTACTTAGAAATGTATTTCTTCGTAATAGAAAACATTTCTAATTGTTGAAAATATGTAAAAGATCAATACAACATTCCGATTACTAATGTTAATAACAGGGATATCGATACTGCGCTCGATACCCCAACTTAAGAATACATTGAATAAAAGTTCTTCTTAGTCTTACCGCCAAAACAAGTGCATCAATTTTCCCGCTTTAAAACCCAACAGGTTATGGGTCCAGGTATATAGTAAAAGTTGAATGAAACTAAGGTTATGTTAAAAAGATCGAGTGTAATTTTCATTAGAATTGCATAATTTGTATTGCTGTGTGCATTACCAGCTAAAGTTTTCTGTGTGAGAACAAGTACGAGTGAAAAATGAGTGCGCTGTACAATATAGACAAGTTGGACGAAACAAATTATGATTCGTGGTGTGTCCAAATGAAAAGTGTGCTAATTCACCAGGAGCTGTGGTCCGTCACTTCTAGAGTTATGAAATTGGGCATTTCCAGACAAGACGAGTGAATATAGTCAGTGGATATCAAAAAACGAAAAGGCATTAGCGGTGATTACTCTCTCAATAAAAGGTTTTGAGATTGGTCACATTAAGAAATATGATTCGTCGTCGAGTGCGTGGATAACTCTAAAGGCAGTGCATCAGCCCACCGGTCGAGTGAGAAAGGTCACATTGTTCAAGAGATTACTCTTCATGCGGATGATCGAGAATGAGAACATGCAAATGTATATTGCAAATTTTGTGAACACGGCGGAGCAGTTAACAGAGATTGGCATTGTGCTGCAAGAGGAAATATATGTTTATTTAAATCATATGAAAATTTGGTTGTAGCATTCATCATCACGTGATGAATTACCAAAGTTTAGTACTTTAAAGGTTAAATTGATCGAAGAGTGCGATAGACGCAAGAACGAAGCACATATAGAGAGTGTGAACGAAAATAATGCACAGGCATTTTTAAGCAAAGCACACTACGCTAAAGAGAGCGCAAAAAAGAAAGACAAAGTAATCAAGATCCGAAACCAACACTAATAAATAGAAAAACGCCTTTCTAATTTTAAAGAAAATTTATTTTTATTATGTCCAAAACGCATTGCTAAGAACAGGACATTTTTCTAGTTTTCAAGACGATTTTCTTTTTTGTGTGATTTTTATATGAGCGCATGAGAAGCTAGGAACGCACTGGGATGCAATAGTGCCAGAGTCATCTGCAATTATTTGGATACACTATTGGCTTATACACTTGTTATACCCTTGTATAATTTCCTACTCCATACAGTATGTATTGATCAGCATCACTAACAGAGTCGATATAATTATGTCAGTGTGTATATGCGTGTTAATATTAATTGGAAAACAAATTTCATTGCCGGCTTACTATATCGCAGAGCTTACATAGACATCTTTGGTGTGGCTAAGATAATCATTCTTTTTTGTTTTAAAATTTGAATCTGTATTAAGTACTAGCAGCAGTCTATGCAAATTTCAGCCCACTTATCAGTTATTACTTACAACAATGACTCAAGGAAGTCTATCTTAAATGAAAATGGCTGTTGAAATGTTGGTTCAAATGGGTGACGAATGGAGGACATGGAAAAATAATGAGCCTAAAGTCACTTACACTTAATTCAGGTCATTCCATGTTAAGTATTTAGCATACAACTTTTATATGGCCATAAATGACAGTTCGTTTCGCATGGGTGCACATACCCTGTAAACATAAAAATGTCTAAGAGGTATGCCAAAGGTGTGGCAACAACGGATGGCAACAGCATCTTAAATGATAAACTCTTGATATTCTATTAAAGGCAGTCACTTAGCCTTCGGAAAAGTAAGTAACATCAAAAAATGATCACTCAAGCAGAAATCTACAATCTTACGGGCCGCTGGATAGAAATACTACGGCATCTAAAATTCTTTTTGGTTTAAGGTTACAAGTATGGCAGTTGCAGTTGCAAAATTTAATTAACTTAATTTCGATGGTCAAAACGGCTTCAATTATTACTGGCACAACTTAAAGAAGTCTGATAGATTTTTCCCTGTGGTGGTGCTTCACTCATGCTCACTGCTGCATTCAGTCATCATTTTAGGCTGTATGAACTTGGAGGGTTTATAAACCTGCTGGACGAAGTTTTGGTGAATTTTATGGAGCATCAACCAGACCCGAATGCCTTATTCCAGTAGGATAATGCTCTAATACATGTGTCACGAGTGGCCAGCAAGATCATCCAATCTGAATCCCATAGAGAACATATGGGGACACCTGTTCAATCGAGTAAACATGGGTACTCTACAGTTTTGAGACATTCGAGCAGCTACAAAGGCTGTCGCTAAGGAATGGTCCAAAATCCCAGTATCTGAGCTCTAAAAAGTTTTTGAATTGATGTAAAATCGAATTTTTTAGTTATAAACAAATCTGAAGACTGAACACATAATTATTTTGTTATTTTCATGTCATTTCTGTGTATAATATTAATTTAATTTGCACTGTCTTTAATCGAGCTCCGCACCTTACCCTCACTTAAAAAAAAAATAGAAAATGTTATGTAAATGTTACAAATTTAATTTATCTTTTATTTGACGTGTATAAAAACAAGGTACAAAATGGAAATTTTTTAAAATTTGACTTTCAATTTAAAAAAAATCAAGTGTCTTTAATCGAATTTCGCAGAGTGTATAAAAATATAAAGTGAATTATAAAATTTGTAGGATATATCAGAGTTGAGTACTATTTTTGTTTATTTATGTAGACTTTTTAATGTTGCCTTGTCTCGTATCCTTGTCGTTTGGATTGTTGACTGGCTACTGTGTTAAGTTTTGAAAAGGACGGCAGCTGTCATGTTGCAGCGCTGATGATAATGACGAAGACGTGGCGGCAACAACAACAACGGCAACAATGTACAACAAAAAAATGTTGTCTTTTATCTTGTGCAAAGCATGAAATGCAAAACACTTGAACTGAGTGGAAACGAAGGCGAAAGCAGAATAAGCAACAAAACGAGAACAAGTAAAATAAGTCAGCACACACACACACACACGCACACACACACATATATATATATATATATATATATATACAATAAGAATATGAAGAAGATGAAAACGCAAAGCGGCGGTGTTGATAATAGTAGCAGAGACAAAAGCCATGCACACGCTTAATGGGGGCGCCGGGTCTGAGAAAGTCTAGAGAGACGGACGAGTGTCTGTCAGACTAGTCCCCGCCCCTGTCCATATCCATGTCCATGTCCGTGTCCGTGTCTGTGTCCGCGTCCGTGTCCATGTCCTTGGTGATGCAACAACGGCTGTTCTAGTTAAATTGCCTGTTCTCGACGCCGTAAATCAGACCGTAACAAACCTTACAAAAATGTTATCAAGAATTTACAAAAAAACAAGATAAAGCGGTCATTTTAGGCAAGGCTGTTAATCTGCTCATATATTTCTTTTTTTTTACCACTGGATGAATATTCTACATTTGTGTGGTTATATTGTATTAAAAATAGTGACCAGTATGCCTACACCTTAAAAGTCAACTTTCTTTGCTCTTATATGATATAGTGGTCCGATTCGGTTGGATATTGACTCTTGAGTGGTAGAAGCAAAGAGACGGATATTTCAAATGTTGCAATATGATAACTTTAAAACGGGGGAGTTACACATATCATGACAAAATTATATTACCCTCGACTAGGGTATAAAAATAATATGAATAAAAAGAGAGAATTCGCTCAATGCAAAGATGAAATGATTAAGCCTTAACTAATGATGCTCTTAAATAAGCATTGCGAGCTTAAAGCTAATTCTTCACTTAACTAACTTAACTAGTTCATCTGGGGAGGGTAACAATTTCATATTATAAAGTACCCTTAATTTATTAAGCATACTTTTAGCATTTCGGATGAAGAGATTGGCAAACCATTACCAAAGCTTTGCTAAGTATCAAACAACTTTCAGTGCTTAAGGTTTCACTGTAGAACCATCTCTCCCATGCTTAAGCTAAAAAGTCAATCATTAGCTAAAGTGTCATAAAACCAGACGTACATTAGACTTTATACATTTGCTAACTAATTTATAGTCCATCTTGGCAGCTGCACCGACTTGCCCAATTTTCTTTGCTATTGAGTTAGCTTCCATAAAAACACATATTTTATAAGCAGTCCATTTCGATTGCAATGCTTACGACAAAAGTAGCATTATTTTGAAATCCGCAAGTCATGAACTGCTACACAAAAACAAAAAAATAAATAAAATGAAATGAAATAAAATAAATAAATAAATTAAAATTATTTATAAAATTGAATAGCTCCAGTGTATGTTTTTTGGAGAAAAAAAAATTAATTTGAAATTTATTTTTTTCATAACTGGTTTGATTATAACGAACCGGTTCGGCTCAAAATTTAAGGTTTTTTTTTGCGCCCAGTGTAGAGCTGTGTGATCAAATGTGTTAATTTTTTATGATCCGACCCAGGACCACTTAAAGTACTATATATATATATATACATATATATATACTTATTGCTGAGTGCTTTTGCAGTTGAACTATGGCAAAGCCAGCAGCAAAGCGAAAATCAGCAGGAGCATCCTGCACATAGTTCATCAAGTTGGCAAACAAACGCATGCCTCAGCTAAGGGCGAGTGGCTTTTAAGGGAGTGTTGGGAGCGGAGTAGTTTGAAATATGTTAGCCGTTGCAGTTGCTGATGCAGGAAGACGAGGCCAAAAGGGGCGGCAATCGCATTACGATGCCCCGAAGGCGTGTTGCAGATGTCTTTGTTTGGCTACTGCTCGCCCCCACTCTTATTGACAATTGCAAAATAAACTTGGCCGGTTATGTTGGCTACAATCGTGGAGCATCGGCATTGACTATAAATGGCCAAAAGTGGCAAAAGCACTTGAACTGAAAGTGGCATAATAATTACCAAAAGAGGCACGGGATTCCAGTGCCGAAGTTTGTGCAAAATTTGCTTGCAGCAAATTTCGCATTGTTCACATTTACGATTTTATACCCTATCTTTCTAATTCGAGTAGTCAGAATAATATTTTTTAATTTTTTCTTAGCACACACCTATATAAAAAATATTATTCTTTTTCTGAGCCCTAAACTTGCAACTGGGTATTTCACAGTCTATCATTGGCTAGGAAAAGTGTGTGTGTATTGGGACAGCCGACTTACACAAATTCAATTGTGTCGGTGTTAGATTGGATTGGAGAATAGAAGATTGGAGTCGCTTTAGCTTGTGTATATGTTGGCCTGTTATTCCAGTTGGCCTAAACCGATTTGGCCACAACGCTGTCTCTGCGCTGAAATCTGTGTGTGTGTTTGTGCATTGTCGTTTGTGTTGGCAGTTGACTTTGGGCGCTTTGTGTCAATTGGTAGCTCTTAGGCCAAAGCTTCTGCTAGCTAAAGGCTGTGTCACGCACAAGATGACTAGGTCAATACACATTCATAGGCACATATCCTTTACATGATTTTAGTTATCTATCATGACGAAGCTTAGTCTAATGCCTTGCTTTCGTAAGCAGTTTCAATTACTTTGGTCCTCATTCAACTCAAAAGAACTGTATGAGTTAAACTATTCAATTTCGAACTTATGATAGTTACAGTTTAAGCATGTTGACCACGTAATTACTCGCTCTTAGCCAATTTGAGTGTGGCTAAGGAGATATATGCGTTCCTTCTACCCCCGCTCCGTGCCGCTTTGTCGCTGTATTACCGCATCAAATGGCAATGCCAATTTATTTAATATGCCGTACGTGAGTATCCGTGTTCGGACCTATTTCTGATTTGGATTCAGCTGGCTCTAGCTGCCACATGGCACATGAACTTTACCCTTACCGTCGGCGTAGCTACTCACGCACGCAGAATGCGACGCATTGTGTTGCAGTCTTTTCTCCATTCTGCATCACATTCAAAATCAGCATTTTGAACCTTTTTAAATTTCATTCGTTGTTTATTTAGATTTATACAGTCTTCAGTTTTTTTTTCGCAGAATAGATGGTAAGTAATGACCAGTTGGTGGTTTACAGAGTGTTTATTATTCGATCAAATCAATTATTTCAATTTATTTTTATTCTTTTCTTCGCATTTCGTTTCATTTCACTGGCCGTTTTCAAATTTTTCGCTTGGGTAAGTTTTAGCAGCAGTCCTACTTCAAGTCTAACGACGACCGATTTTTATTTCAATTTTTTTTATGTTCTCTGCCCAACCATTTCTAATAAGCATAGCGACTAACATGTGAGGCTGACGCAGGCCCACACTTGGACTTGGACTCGAACAAAGGGGACAATGAAACTAACGAGAGCGTTGCAGTTGCACGTAACCGAATGTGTAATACACTATTTACTTATATATTTGTATATTGATATATCGAGGGATTTTCAACTTTTGAGCGATTAGCACAAGCAACGGACCCAAATCCTATGGACAATATATGTGGCAACACATTTGTCGTAAAGATTACGCTGGAAAGCAAAAAGTTGGTTCAAATCCCAAAAGCTAAGTGATATAATGCCATTTTAATTTTGATGAAATCCGTGGAGAATCGTGTGGTAAAACTTTTGCGTTGTTCCCTTGATTTTTACTGAAGAAAGCAACCCAACTAAAGACCAATAATTCGATTCACTTCAGTGTTTAATGGATTTTAAAAAATTAATTAGTATGCACATTCCACTGTGTGAAATTTCAGTTTTCAGCAGTAACACATACAAACCAATTTTGTGTGCAAAAATCGGAATAAAAAATTGGAGTTTAATTTAAAAAGTAATATAGTAAAATATGAATAAAAAATATGATAATTTTTATACAAACTCATTTTTAATATAGTTAACTTAAAAATTGTATTTTAACATCTTTGTTTTTTTAAGTATATGCCATTAACAGAATTTCGCGATAAACTTTGCACAATTCCGATATACTCTCCTAGTTCTGTTAACAGAGCATACAAATACGTTGGTATTGTCCTGTTAAAATATTCGCTTTCGACTGCAGAGGCTTGTGCACAGGTGTTAGTTATGTGGATCGTGTGTAGGACTATAGTTATGCGCAGTTATGCGAGTGTGTGTACGAGTGTGTGCGTGTGTGTGTATGTGTGTGCGTGTGTGTGTGTGTGTGTGTGCGTGTGTGTGTGTGTGTTTGAGGTTCATAAAGCGTCAGATAAATAAACAGAGCTGGTCGACTAGCTGACTGACTATTTGGCCGACTAGCCGTCCAGCTGGCTTGCCTGGTTGCTGGTCCTGCCAGCTTAGAGAGATAAAGAATATGTCGTCAAGGACAGCGCAGGCGAATTATGTTAAAGTTTATGTATGTGACTCTGTATGTTGCTGCTACGGCTACGGCTACAGCTACAACTGCTGCTGCTGCTGCTGCTGCTGCTGTTGCTGCTGTTGCTGCTGTTGCTACAATCATCTCTCGTGGCCCGCAATGCGCGTCGCCTCATATGCAAGTCTTTGTGTTTGCGCATTCAAGTGGCGTCGCTGCAACAGCTGGCGTTGCATTCCATTCGAAGCTGCATCGCAACGTGGCCTCTTCCGTCACTGTCGGTCGTCTCTGTTACTGGGCTTGGATTCTTTGCTTCTGATTTTATTCCACAATTTTTTTTTTTTGTATATTCTGTGCCCTAAAGTAAGTTTTTTCATATTTATGGTCCTAGAAAAAGCTTTCAGCTGGCTTATTTAAAACTCACAGTTTGCCGAGAGTATGACAAATTTTTGAACAAAATTAGACTGCAGCAGATTTAGCTGCTGGTCCTTATGCACATATGAATAAACTTTAGTCAACATGGTGCTTAGCTATAAAAAAAAAATGTTGCCATTTGTTTCCATAAAGTTCTGTTGAACGATTCTTTTAATGAAGTCTTTCTTTATAACTGGATTTAACCAAACTTTGAATACTGTTTATAAAAAATGGAATGATTACTGCTGGGTTTTATCTGTCAAGAAGTGCATTACATATGTACATACATTACATGTATTATAGAATATAAAATACATTACATGTATTATATTAAATGTTTTACTTGGTGGAGCCAATTGATTGATTGTTGCGAATATTGAATGATAATTAGATGAGAGCCTTCGCTAAAAATTTGAGTTATGGCAAACTTCTGCGGCTTGCGAGTTGCGGAGCTGTTTTTACCTGATACACTTTCACAAGTTTCCCAAATGCGCGATAGAACTGTTTCCTTCTTGTTTGTGATAAGGTTGAAAGGTTAAAAGGTTCAAAGGTTCAATAACGCAACATGATAAAATTTATTATCACTACGTGTTCGAAACGCACATAACTGGACAACGACACAAACAAACACAAACGCACTCACTCACACACACACACACACACACACTCACTCACATACACACACACACACTCACACACACACACACACACACACACACACACACAACGGAATATTGATGACGGAAACTTCATGAAGCATAAAAATGTTTGCAATGCGGAAATGTCAGAGGAACAGAGATACGAAAGCATAAATGTGTGTGTTTTGTTTGAAGTTCTGGTTGATTTGCTACGGTTGTTGCTCTTATTATTATACCGTTTTAGAGGATGTTATCATTTTATTTCCAACCCAAACCACTAAGAGTTCCTAAAGGTAATTAAATTACTTTTGCAAAAAATATAAACTTGTCTCTGCACTCGCTTCCCTTCGACATAATTAAAAGATTCGGAAAGCTTCGATATTCGAATTATTAGTGGATTGGGTTATACATCATTTGGCTGAAATAGGAGAAATGAGTCTTGAGACCGGTTTGGAATATTCAGTTAACAGCCAGATTATCAGATAAATAAATAAAGTAAATAATAAATTTACAAGTCAGCAGACGAACTCCTGTCAAAAAGGGTAGGCAATCTGCGGCGTCCCTAAGATGACCGGTTTTCTTGCTTGCAAACAGTTTGTGGACAAGCCTCTGGATGAGGGGCTGAATGTTAAGCCACTGATGGCAAAATGAACCGCTTGACTATGCATGAGCCCGAGGACCAGATCCAGACGCAGTGGTTGCCATTTTCTGTGGCAACGTCGTCATCGGTATCGTCGTCATCGTTTTGGTCGATTGCCAAATGAATTTTGCCAGCCAGCGAAGGTTGAAATTGGCTTTTGCCTTTCGGCGAACGTATTTTGAATTTTAATATAGCATCGCCACAAACGCAAAGCAACAGTCGTAACCCTTTTACCCGTTTTTTCTGTGTCTCTGTTGACGCTTTCTGGTTGTCATTTCGAATACACAGAACCACACACGCAATCAAGCACACCCACAAACACACACGCACACACGCAACCAACGCGCATACAATTTTAGCCGACTATTTCATTAGCAAGGCAGCCCAAAGAGCAAAGAGCTGAAGAATTTGGCAAAAAAGACGTATGTTGCGCAGGGAGTGGTCTTGAATACACTCAGAAAAAAGACACATTCATTGTGCTGATCACAAGGAGTTGGTTGTTTTTTAAATAATATATTTTTTTGTAATTATATGGTCGAATTTGTATACTCTTCTGAATTTGAAAACAGAAACAAAGTAAATAAAGTAATGTGAGAATTTGTCGTTTTTCTTCTGTAAAATATATATTGTGAACATACCAATTTTTTCTAAGAACAATTTTTCTTTATTTATAACTAGATGTTTTGCAACTTTTGATTTGATAGCTTTCTACACAAATTCAAATTTAAAGTAAATGGTTAAAATACTAGTTGCTTTTGCTAATCGACTAAGTAGTCTAATTGAAAACTTCCAATAGTGTTTGAAAATCTGTTTCTGGTGCAATCATAGTAAAAAAATATATAGATAAATAAGTTTTGTGATAGAAGCACTTACATTTTGTACTAGTTTTATTGTAAACAAAGGAAATTTTTATAAAAACCAAATTGTTCTGGCTTTTTCTGAAGATGTATAATTTTGTATATATAGTATTGCATATATATTTGTTTGAGTGTGGCTTTGGTTCGCTGAGCTAGCCCCACTGCACCCCTTGCATAGCGCAACATGAGAAACAAAAATAAACACATGCTTTCAGCTGGCATTCAACTGACGGCGACGCACACAAAAAGACCGCACTGCGATTGAATTAACATTTGCTGAATATCTATAGCATACTTAGAAGGGTATACATATAGCTACACACACACATACACGCATATATACACTATATATTTGTGGTATAGTCAGTCGGTCTGTCACACAGTGAGTCAGTCAGTTTCCAGACTAGAGCGTGCGTGTGTCTTAATTTGCGGTTGAACACTTGGGTAAATTATTGGCAAGCAGCATATTTGAATATTTGATTGTTCTCGTCTCTCTTACACTCCAATCCAGGTTATATTATGCTCTATAATCAAATTAAATTGATAATGTACTCGATATGAATTCTTATAAGCTTAAAGATACGTACAAATTATTATATTATTATTATAGTTATTCGAAATTTAACTATTTGAGCTATTTGATATCAATGTCCATTTTGGGATACTACATTTTCGGAAATTGTAAATCTCAAACTTTGCTTTCATTCATTTCATTTAGTTCAGATGCTTACCATAATCCATAAGTGATTATACACATTTTATTTATCAGCTTACATGCAAACATATATTATGTTTTGTGCGTCATATGAGCGGTGTAAAAATAGCTTTATATGCCCAGTGGTAGCTGTGGTTTTGTTTTTGGCCATTTGTGGCCAAGGCCATGACACACATTTGACAGAAAAGAGCTATTCCATGCACGGCGGCCTGTCCTCTGAGATCCTTGTCGCGACCATCGCTGCCCTTTGTGTCATTGCTTGCCCCTTGTTACCTCAGCGGGCTTTAGCCGTGATTAGGCTTCCGGTGGAGCGACGTGGCAAGTGGGCTTGTGTGGCAAATGCCCAGTGTCCAGTGCGGTGCGGCAGGCTGGCATTTTGACCTTGGCAACCAGCCGGAAAGGGACACTAGTGCTCTGCAATAGAATGACTTCCAAATGAAGCAATGCCACTTAAATTTTAAAAATAAATTGTGATTTATAATCAATCTAATGGAGACATTTTCCATTAAATCATTTAAAAGCGAGATGATAACGGTCGCAACAATAACACAGTTTTGTAAAATATCAATTTTGGTGCGAAATATATAATATGTTTTGTGTGTATAAAAGATTGATTGATCCCATTGAAAAACGCACTTATTTGCTAAGCTCTATAAAGCAATCTATTTTAATAGTCAACTTTGTTCTACATCTATTTTTTGCTTTGGATGAGAAAAATAAGTTTCCTATTTTCGATTGCAGGTGGGTACAATTATTCATATCACATTCATGAGTGTGCAGTCGGCATCCATTGTCGTATCCATTAAATAGCAATTAGGGAGAATAAAGTTATTCAGGCGAATGTATATATATATATACTTTGTTTTGGTGGGGGGGTCATAAGTCAAAATTTTGGATTTCTTGGATTATATAGATATAGTACATACACAAATGTGTGTGTGTGTGTGTGTGTGTGTGTGTGTACATGTTTCTTCTGGGGTGTTGGCAGCTCTTGACTTTCACTCACGACAAACTGTTCGGTGGCGACGCGCCGCCGGAATGCCATTGCGTGTTGAATATGTTGAAATGAATAGGAGTTTGATATGGGAAGCAGAGGCAGCGGTAGCGGCAGCAGAAGCGGCAGGATGGTCTGGTAAACGACAAGGCTCCGCGTGTGCCTCGTTGACTAAGAGAAAGAGATTTATGCCACATACAACAACAACAGCACCAACAAGAACAAGAGCAATTAAAACAGCGGCAGCAACAAATAAGAATGTGATAAAAATAAAACAAAAGTGAGAAGCCGTCATCGCCAACGAGGTGGCCACCACCCAAAATCACCCACACCATTCAAGTTAGGCGCCAACGTACTGAGACTGAGACAGCAGCCACCCAACAGACCTCCGCACCATTCCACACGAGAACAATGGAAATAAATGGCGACGGGCGCTTTTAATGACGCAGCTGTAAACACTTTGAAGGCGTTGGCCCACTTGGCAACGCATGGCGACCGGAGGGGGAAAGCGGACGTGGAGAACAGCGCAGCAGCAGGAATCATCTGTTTACCATGTTTGCATCTGTCCCGTGCGTTACACTTGAAATGTATTAATAATTGCCCAATGTCTAATTAGCCATGCAATCTACGCACACACACACACACACACACAAGTGTGGATCGTAATGTGTGTGTGTGTGACATTTCTATGGTCTATGGTATAAGCCAAAATCAAATCTAAAGCCGAGTTTCGTGCGTTTGCCTTTGTGCTGTCAAACAATTTTGATAACAAACATTTGAGCAGCGCCAAGAAAACGAAAAACAAAAAAAGAAAAACAACAAAATATGCGTATAAGCCGTAAGAAAATCCGGACGTACGCCTCCGATGGGTTCTTAGCGTTTCACTGTCTCTCTCTCTCTCCCACTTGCTCTTCTCTGTCTCTCTCTCTCTCTCTCTCTTTCTCTCTCTCTGTCTCTCTCTCTTTCTCTCTCTTTCTCTCTCTGTCTCTCTCTCTCTTTATGTCTGGCACATTCTAGCACGCTCGTGACTCTCTTTCTCTCACTTCGTCACTGCTAAACAAGACAATCAGTTTGTGCTTGGTACTTTTTACTCCTACGAACAGCAGAGAAAATTTCCCACAAATGCGATTTTTTTGTCGCATGCTACACATTTTCTGGGTTCGTGGCTTTGCTGCCTTTCAAATTGATGTTCATTCGTATGCGATGATCGCAGGCTTAGCACAATATGATACCCTGGCAGAGGGCAATTTAATTGTATTGTTTGGCTTATAGCGCATTGGCGAAGACATCCAGAGCCCCATTGTTGATCAGAGTCACTCGCCGAGTCAGTATAGCCATGTCACTCAGCTCATTTGTCGCTTAGTCTTAAAGGAAACTGCAGGCAGTTGTCGTACGACATTTTTTTTGTTTACCAAGCCAGGAGCATAAGCTCCTATCACTTGAACATCATATTTATGTATGTGTTTTGCTGTGCCTAAATTGATTGCGCCCTGATTTTCATAGGCCTGTCCACAGCTTGCCGCAGGGAAACTGTTGCATTTTCTTTGGCACCCTTGGAGCGCTGATTAAGTCATTAGTTCTTATTTGGGAGTCATCTAACTGCTAGTTTTATCTTATGACTGTCTTCCCGAGGCATTGTCTATGTGTCAATTGCCAGTAAGCTTTCTTAAGCGTAACACTTTATGAACATTTTCTTTTCCATCACAGTCTCGGTTGAAATTAGCTTCATTTAGAATAGAATTGGATAATTATATCATACAGTTTTCATAGGAGCAATCGGTCCATATTTCAAAATTTATAGTGAATATTAAATTATGGCAGGTTGACTCTGAAAGCGTACGTAAACTTCGGCATACCTTACGTATACGTTATATTTTGCTAAAAATATAAATGCCTTTCTCTTATTAATTAAATATGCATAAATCTCGAGCATGCCCATTGTTAGTTATTGTAAAGATGGCTCTCCAGCTATATCGTCTCCCTCTATTAAGTAGTTAACGATTTGCATTAGATTAAATACTGATTTTTGTCATACGAAACTTTTATTTGTTTTTGATTTGATTTGCCATATAAAGTAATTGGGATGTTTGAGTGCACTCGCACATGAGAGCAAATAAGCTTGAATACAATTTAGCAGTATGTTAATTGTAAAATGTAATTCTTGCATGAGTGCATGGTTGTTGGTTTGTTGCTAAACTTTGTGCCATTTAAGCAGCATTTAAATGATATTAAATATTCATGCAGAGTTTAACTGTAATGGAAAATACGAGCAATGAGAGCAACACTGATGCTTTCATTGCTCTTATATGACTGACAAAAAGTGACGGTCAAAATAAAATGGCGGGCGGGTATAACATCCCCAGGGGGTATAAAGTGTGCGCAATGTAAATATAAATGATCCAATTAAAATACAAAATATGAATACGCTAAGACGGCCAAAGCGCATTAACTTTAAGTGGCCATCACTAAACCGTCGAAAGCTCATTCAATCAAATTGTTGTTGCTGTTGTTGTTGTTGTTGTTCATTCGCCTTTCCTTGCTGTAGTTTGACCATTAATCCGCGGTGTGCAGCTTTCAAAAATTGAGCATACCAATATCCACACCCACAGCTACTTCGACCACCACCCGCTTAACTTGAATGCAAACAATGGTGTCTTAGAACATGAGCATGACTAAGACTCCTGGGCGAGAATCAGTTTGTGCGTAAAATATGGTGGGGTTGGTCGGACTGGTTGTTCGGATACCCCCAATTGATGCTTGAATGCTGTGCCATCTATTTGAAACGCCTCTCCCAAATCCCACATCCCCATTCTGTTACTCCCAGCGCTTATTAACATGCTGTTGGTCATGTTGTTCAATATGTTGTCCGTGGGCTGTAATCTGATTTTAATGTCGAGCATCGAAACGCGTCAGGCTGTAAAGTGCATAATAAAATTGTTGAAATTTAATTATGCGCAATTAATGCGCATTAAGTGCAGCAACAGGACGTTCAGCAAGTGATCGAATATTCGATATAGATGCTATTGACGCCAGCTAATTGGCAACCAGCGAAGCGACAAAAATACAACATCTGAAAAAACAACAGAAAGAATAAAACAGAAGCCAAGAAATCTGCATGCATAGATAATGAATGCTGTTATCGCTGTGATTTTGGTCATTGCACATTTTACATGCGATTCATTCAATAGATATTATCAAAAATAGCGTCTGGTAATAATGAATCGTTACTTAAATAAACAATGGAAATTAAAATTTATAATAAGTTACTACTTGACTCAAATTCGGTAAACTCAGGAAGCAGAAACGTTATTTCAAATTAACATTATGAAATTTAGAAACACAGCCAAAATGTAAAATTTTTGAACAATCAGTAATCAGAACCAATATTATTATTAATTGGTTTTTTCACACTTTTATCTTGAACCGGTACATACCAGCACCGTAACGTAAATTGAATACCGAAAATAGTTTGGAAAATCTTTATACTTTGCGTATCAGAAATCTGGGTTCGTTACCAGTATGTAAAACATGGTTAAAAACAAGAAATGCTATAATTAGAATATCCGCTTTGAATTAATCCAATTAACCAATCAGCCATCAATCGGAGATATGATATAATAATCGTTGCTGCTTCTCAATATAATAAGTGATGTGAATATGGATATACATGGATATATACTTTTTAGTAGAGATTTTTTAATTAAACGATTCTTAAACTTTGGCATTGCTTGCTTCAAGTTACAAACGACAGAATGGAATGGATCCATATATTATATAAGGGCTATTAAAAAAATGAAATCAAGGAAGGACATCTTAAGCACACAGAAGATTACATAGCCTAAAAAGATGGAAATATACCTAGTTTTATCAAGCTTAAAGAGTTTTTTCATAGAAACCGACGGACAGTCATGTGAATATATATACCCTACGGGATCGGAGATATGTATGTGCTTCTTTGCGTTACAAACTTCACGGTAAAAAGGATAGCTTTAAAGCAACTGTCGCATTGGGGAGTCAGTTTCTCCAAACCCAACTTATGAAATATGAAAGATGATGTGGAGTAACTATAAAGTGCCCATATTCGATGAATCGCACTTAAAGGTCTCGTTGAAAAGAAAACGGTGCTTGCTCAGTTAGAAAATAACTATGGCTATATGCCACCCGATTGAATTTCTTGAAAGTTTGTGCCGCAAGAGGCAGCCAAGGCTGCCCTGAAAGCTATTTGAAGCCATTTAATTTTGAATAGAAAAAAAAGACATCAGACATACCCTTGTTTGGATTGGTGAAGGGATGGTGGAGGCGGCGAGTATGGGTGTATGGAGCGTGTAGGATATGTATACATATATGTACATACATACATATATGTAGATACATACATATATGTACATACATACATATTTATTGGTGGCCACTCGCGAGTTGGCCATGTAAAAATCTGTGCTGGCAGGATACAATAACAATAGCATAAGTCATTTTTAATTGACTTTTATCGAGGGCATTGGTTTTTCTTCTTCTTCTCTTTGTGTCTGTGTGCGTGCGTGTGTGTGTGTGTGTGTAGTAATTTGTTATACATTGAAGTTCCTGGTCCGGGACAAAGGGCCACGCTGACTAGAGCTGACTGCGGACGGCGCCAGACTTATGACTGTCATTTGTTGCACGATGGCGAGGCTAAACAAAAATGACAGGCGTGATCGCGTAACAGGGCAGACATGACATGAACGGACATGAACGGACTTGGACGTGCCATCATTTTACACTGTGCTCGCTGGGTCATTAGCGTGTTGCCAGAACAAGTAGCCGACCGGTTGGACAGTGGCCAAAAGGCCTTACTTATGCAAGTTACTTACTTACCTGGCTGCCATCCCGTCGCAGATTTATGTGTAGCTATTAATCAAGCCCATGCGGCAGGCAATGAAGTTTGATTGCCACTTGGGGCAGACCAAAATTTATGCTAACTGCTCGCCTGAAGTGGCATTCAATTTGCAATTTTGGCAATTGGCTGCCAAAAAGTTGAGATTGAAATTTGCTGAAATATGTGCGTCGATGGTTATTTTGATGGCTGCTCCTTTTTTTTATAGTTGCCTGCTTTTTTAATTTAATATATGTGACCGTTATTATGCTCTCACACTACGAATTTATTAACTATAATATAGATAATTATTCACACGCTACAAATTCTTAATCAGTCACTGCACAACTTTCCAAAGTTTGCCGAGTGCAACTTAAGAAACTGTTTCCACAAGTCGGACAAATTCTTAGCGCTTGGCAAAACTTATTTCTTGAGCCAGAAACTGCGATGGTAACTAAACTGGCTTATATACTTACTTATCCAACTTGAGTTATTAATTTCATTATAGTATATCTGCTAATAAGTTGTTATATGCAATTTGGCAACTAAAGTCTCGCCTTAAATTTAACTATTTAATGGCAGGCGAGATAAGAAAATTGGTAAGCAAAAAAACGATTTTTAGAATATTGTTGTCCAAATGCAAGATTGAAATTTATTAGGTATAAAATCGCAGTCCACTTGATGAAGAAGTTGCTGTGGTAAAGTGTTACCACAAATAGCACAAATTAACCGATTTGGAGAGCATCTGCTGGCTAGTGTTAACTAGCGAGGAGACTCGGCCATATTAGTGCCAGCATGTGGCATGTGATGATGGGACTTATTGTGTCATAGTTATGTCATTGCCTGGGCTAATGTGCTCATCAGCGCCACATGCGCTTCTGGGGCACCATGTGGCAAACGCCTGTAAGAACACTACTCCGGCAAGGCAGGCAATGATTTTTTCTACCATTTTCCTTTCTTTTTTTGGACTGGACTTGACAAATTGATGGGCGGGCATGTTTGGTTAGCACAGTTACACTTGAGCTGCACTTGTGCAAACAAAACGAGGCCTTTGTTTCTGTGTCTGTGTGTGTGTGTGTGCGTGTGACTGCATCATCGGAAATAAGTAGGAATTTTAAACCGACTGCGTAATACTCTCATTTTCGGTACTGATAACAGGTAGATGGAAGTCTTCTTGTGCGTTTGGGATGGTTCGTCCTATCAAATTTGGTAACTCAATGTCTAAAACTGTGGATAACAAAAATTTATACACTCTCCTCTAAAGGTGCCAACATAAATCACAATTAATAGTTAGAACTGTGCCAACTGTGCTAAAATTATAAGTACTATCAGCAACATTGTTCTGTGAGTCTCATTCGCTCTACATACGTTTTGGTAGACTTAACAAGTAAGAATGGCTTTACTGCGTACAAAAAAAAAAAATATATATATATATGGATATATTTGAAGTTTCATTAAGATACTTTCTTCAGTGCGGTTGAAACATGAGATGCAAAAGGATCCCTGCGGCTAGCTTTCAAACATGAAGCCGCAACAACAAGGTCTTAATCATAAGGAACTTACAATTACCGTTGCTGAATTGTTGAATTTCCGGACTATTTTGTTAATCAAATTATTATTAGTATTAAACATTAATATTTTAGAATTTCCCATTAATAAACATTTTGGATAGTTTATAAATGCATACAATTTATATTTTCTATTATTAGGAAATATATTTCTGAAAAAAAGAACAATTTTAAGACATTATTTTCGCAATAAATAACTGAAATCAAGATTTTTTTCAGTTCAGTATGGCCATGCAGCAACTGTCACGACTTTCACTATTGCGGAGGACAGCGACGGCGACGGCGACGGCTTTGAACAAGAAAAATGTGCTTTTGGTGGCATATCCTGGAAAGTGATATGCATCTCATCAATTGTTCGCCTCACTTGTTGTTCAATTCACTCCACAATTGACATATGTCACGTGCCGGAAGCAAAAACAAACTCATTTCATCATATCCGTTGTAAACAACAGTACTCAGTGCCCCAGCACAAGCGTTGGGACAATGGTTCATTTGTTGTTAATTTAAAGTAATTTTTAATTTGTATATTGTATTGCTTGTTATTATCATTATTGATTGTGTTAAAAACTTTTCATGGGTATTGAATCCTGGGCAACCCATTTCTTTGATTCCTTCATTCATGATTCTGGGACACAAGTGCTGGGCAAGAGCTGAAAATGTGCTTCACAAAGCTTTCATCGCTGTAACCTATCGAAAAGCCTCTTTTTAATTATTAACTCAGCAATAAATGCTTTAGGACTGGCACAAAATGTGAATTGAAATAAAGTTTACATTATAATTGTATGAAGTGTAGACTGGCAAAAATTGAAGCTGAAACAATTGCAATTCTAATTCTTGCACTATTCAATTTAAATCCCATTTTAATTCCAATGTTAGGTTAAAGGCTTGTCAACCTGAAGATTGACACACAAAGGCCACGTTTGGCCCGTTGTGATTGGTGCCCCGACGTGTTATGAACACTCAACCTTCTGACTCCTAGAAAAAGCAAAATAGTGATTGTGTCTGAAATTGAAATAAGATGAAACTTGAAATATATCCGTATATTTCTGTGTGCCGTTTAGCCGTTCTTACTTGCTAAATCTACCAATACGTGCAGGCTAACAGAATAATGCAAGAATGCTATATATATGTATATATATCTATGTATGTATGTATATATATATATGTAAATATTTATATAACTTGGCTTAAATTTGATGCATGTATTGAGTGTGCAACAAGGACAGAAACAAGGACATTGATATGGACAAAAACAGCAATTAGTTGATGTAATTACTGACTCTGACCGTTTGGTCTGGGCGGGGGGGGAGTACGTGAATTCAAACAGAAAACAAAAACATTTCTTTTTTATAAAAAAGTCAACACTCACGCAGCATGTTTGTTGTGTTTTAGAGTGGAGAATGCTGTGTGTGTTGCTGAGACATGTGCATCGCATTTGCATTTCAATGTGCACGTTTTGTGCCCTGAGAGCATGTGAGACGGGCAGATACATATGTACAGAATATTTCGATGCATATGCCTGGCAAAGCTGACAACGACAATGGATACGACAACGACAACGACAACGAAAACGGCAAAATGCAATACAATAAACATTAAATGGATTTTCGGCAGATATATACATACATATGTATGTACATATGTATGATCTCAAGTCTAGAGTTGTACCAAATCGTTCAATTGATGACAATCTTCAAGCTACACTTGTGCGTTAAAGTTCTCAAATCGGTTAGTGGAAATTCGCCAATTGATTAGTGGCCTGTAAGTTCCATCATCATTCGAGTTGTTCAGCTTGTAAGCTCGTTTATTGTTCATTAGTTTAAGTGCTTACGCTGAACTAAGTAAATTATTTGTCCATTGAAGACCATACGAAATTATTGTTTGAGCTACTTAAACGAAACTATAGTTCGTTCAGTGCTACGCCAAATACTGAACCAGTTAACTGAATTGAACAAGAAAGTCCAACTCTAGTGCTTGTGTGTGTGTGAGTGTGAGTGTGTGTGAGTGTGTGTATCTGCGTGATTGCAGACAACAGGCCCCAAATGCAGACTCCGTTTCATACCTAAGCCCAAAGCACAAAATGCCCAATTTGGTGAACGCCAGTTACAGCATCCAATGGACGAATGAACAAGCCAACAGCCAACCAAGCCATGCAACCACCCAAAACACCCATCCAGTCAAGCCACCAACCGTCCGAGTGGCGCCCACATCGCACGCATTTGCAATTTAAACTGAATGCGCATAAATTAGTGGTATTGCCGAACTTACCAGCAACTGCGAACACAACAACAACAGGAGCATCAGCCACAGTACCCATGTGACAATTGCACATGTAGACAGCAGTCACAAATAGAGAGAGAGAACGAGAGAGAGAGAGACAGAGAGAGAGAGCATTTGAGATTGAAAAAGCCTTGGTGCAGTGTGCAACAATACAACACTTAAGCCCACTAATAGAGATACTCAGTTCATTGCTCAAATCAAATTTATCTCCACAACAAGAAAGAACGGCCATCATGGCTACAAGCTTAACAAATTCAAGACAAAAAGCAGCAAAAAGTATTCTTACAACGACGTAAAACGCATTTTAGAGCACGATTTTCAACAATTATAAATTAAGTATTTCTTGTATTAGAATTTCACGGATCCAGGGAATATGTTTACTCAGCTTGTAAAAGCAGCAACTTGCCAATGCCAATTAACTTAGAACTATTATGATTTTGTGAGCATTCAAGCACATTCAAATCCAGAGAATTGATGTTAGACCATTATTTTAGTTAATCTGGTTAATCTATTGCTACTTACTTTTATTTGTACATTTACATATGTACTTATACATAAGTCTATATAAAATATATGTATCTATGTATATATTTTTCTTTAATGAGAGTAATTGGCTTTAAATTTATTTAAGGCTATTTAAGTTCATGTGCGACGGAGCTACTCAATAATATTGAAATTGCTTCCATTCATTAATTCGTATCTGTTGCCATCTCTTTTAGTCTGACGAAATTCTGTTTTTATTACTTTTGCTGGCAGTAACAATTTTGCAAAAATATATTGGTTTAATCATACAAAGAGAACGTTTATATATACGTTGAGATCAAACATGGGCAGTCTACAAAATTCGGATCAACAGAGAAGTAATATGTTTTCTAAACTTTATTTTGTTTCCCAACTTAATAATCAATATACTCATAAAATAAAACTCCCTGAATTTTATAAAGTTGCCATACTGAAATGATTTTTTCTGAAAATTTGGGTACGTTTCTAATTTTTAAATTATATTCTGTAAGTCAGAAATACAATGCATATTTAAAAATTAAAATGTATTAAAATAAGAAACACTTTCTAGTTTCATGGCGATTTTCTAAAATTTAATACGATTTTTTTCTTCACATTTTCACATCCTGAGCAACTTTGAATTATTCCCGTATTATGGAATATTATGAATATAACACCAAGTTGCAAAGCAGCCCTCTATTTATGTGTGTGCAACTCCATGAGGGCAATCCATATATTCATAGTATGCATTGCAATTGCGTTGCAATTTGCAATGATAAATTTAATTGGATGGGAAGGAAATGCTGCAATGTTTTTATACCTGATTCGACTGGAGGTTTATACGAGTGCTTCCTTATTGCTGGCTCACCCAATAACCTGGCCAGGAGCTGGACATTTATGAGGCCATAATGCAAGCCAGCCAATTTGTGTCTGAAGTGAACTGAAACGTGGTTTAATGAGTGCTATTCAATTATGGAGCTTGTTTTTTTTTTTTTTTATCGTTTGGCAATTACGAATGCAGCCGGTCAAGGCAAAGTAGGTATGTGGCAACAATTTGAGGCATCTCTTGCCGCTTTCGCGCGTCGTTGTCAATGTTGAAGCTAATTTGAACATTGGCCAAAACGCAAAGGCGTTGGAGCTGAATGAATACTCGATCCTGGCCCGGGGCTGTCTTTGTTTGTTTAGCTGACTTTGTTAAAAATGTTGTCGAAAGCCCAACACAACTAGAGAAATGCTTGGCCAAAAACTGAAACTGACAGCAACCGGCAACCAGCAACCAGCAACCGTAAAAACTTACTGCCAGCCACACTGCCAAACATTTTTACTCTCCAAATGTGGTAATGGGGCCATTCGCTTTTGCGCATCATAAATCTATGGGTTTGACTGCCTGGTTCACACCAGCACCCTGTGTCGAATCAGTTGAATGTTTGTAGATAGATTTACGACCACAACTCAGCGCGTTACGTTATTCTATCCTAAAGGTTACAAATACAGATACAATTCGCGTTTTCATTATGATTTCCCATTTCACCATTTCCATTGAGCGGTTGAACTTTTGGTTTATAAACTCAATGTCAGCATTTTGTTTTACCGAACAACTTTTTGTTATTGCCAAATTGTTTAAGTCTTGCAATTCATTTCGAAAACCCAAAATTGCTTTAATACCCCGTACACATAAAAAAGGCTCTTGGGGTGTCTGCAATTCAGTGTACATTTTTGTATTATGCATCTATTTGTCTGATCCAAGCTAAATATTATTGTATCAATAAATTGTAATTAAGTATTTATAAATCAAATTACATTTATAGGCTTATATTGACAACTTGTATTTTTCAAAATAGCTAAACAGAATATTTTCTAGTCAAGCACTTTGTCTTGTGTATACATAGTATAAAAGGTTGTTTGATCTATGATAGTTGAAACTGGTGTACAGGGTATCTGCTATTTGAGCATTCTCCACGAAAAAACTTTGACTTCTTGCATTTAAATAGCTATCATTCAAGAATATTTAATTATTCTTGCTTGTAAATAGCTTGACGTTTATTAATGATAATAAAATAATACAATAAATAAATCACCCGATATGCAATTGTAAAATGAAATTTGCTTAAAAGTTTTCAAAGAATCGATTCAAACATTATGTTGAACATTCCACTCGAGTGCAGTCCAGTTCAAGTGTTTGCTTTGTAAGTCTGTCATAAATGCATTTATATTTGTATTTATCAAAAAGAAAAGGTGTTAAAGCTGCATAAAGCTGTAATAGGGAATCTCAGAGTTTTAAACTTAAAATCATTATTCAATTCCTTTATTGTCTAATAATTTATACAATTTATTTCAATTTATTTCTTAAATAACACTTTTAGTAATATTTATAATTTTTGGTCCTTATTCTTCGTCGACATTAAGTAAATACATTTTTATATATATTTATGTGTACATTATGTTCAATATTATACACACATATCTTGCTGTACATAGGGTACTTACTAATCGGCCATGCTACCTGTTCCAATTGGCAACATTTGATTGTTGTACGATTTGTGGAGCAAAGGGACATATAATTGCTTTGAATGGGTCCAGAATTGATTTAGTCATATGGAAAATCGTTTAATTAATATTCTGCAGTTTGCGTAGCCTAATTTTGGGCGGCTTTAACGCCCTTAGGGCTGCCGATAGCTGCCTTACTCTCCTTGCCCTCTCCTGTGTTGTCGTCGCTGTCGCCTTCAGCTCTTTTGCAATTTCCCTGATTAATTGCTGGGGTGTTGTTGTTTAATGTGCTTTTTTTGGTCGCTTTTTTTGCTTTTCGTTTTTGGATTGTTGGGTGGGGTTGGGTTGGGCTTGGGTTGGGCTTGGTTTGGTGGATGGCCTTGCGGTTGCTTGAGGCACACAGCGCTCGGCTCTCAGCTCTCAGCTCGACGACGGCTCATCTGTTTTTATTTATGTATTTCATTTATTTAATTCAAACGTCTGCCTGAGTTTCTGTGTTTAGTTTTGGCGTCGCATTTGCATTTTTCTCGAGTTGAAGTCGACGTCCGTGGCCATGGACGTGGCCGTCGTTGTGGCCATATCTTTGCTCCTTTGGTTTGTTTGCTCTGTTGTTGGCTCTGGCGTTTTTCTTCATTAAATGCGTTTGAATTAATTTATAATTTGCTGACGCTTATGTATTTATGCCGCCTACCCATTGCCTTTGTCGCATTATTGTTGTTGGTGTTGCTTTTTCTATAGCCATTTTCACGCCTCGCGCCTAACTGTGATTAATTGTCATCGAATTTTCATCGAGTCAGCTAGCTTTGGTTGCTCCTGCCCCCTTTCTGCCCACGCACTCGTCTCTCGTCTTTTGCGTAATTGTAATGGCCTCTCATTTTTCTAGTCTTTGTTGTTGTTGTTGTTATTGCTTAACGCTTCTTAGGCTTGATATATGGGCTGGCCGAGAGGCTCGCTGATTTTATGGCGACTCTGCTCAATTTCACAAATACATACTCACATCTCATCCAAGTAGCATTTGAAGGCAATTTAAATCAAAGAAATATTCGTGGCAAATGCTCTGACCAGCGGATATAAAGTGTTTCTAAACCCAACCAGAGAGGGTATTCTAAGTTTGTTTATAGTGACGAATTATAATGTCCTTACATACGGGGCAATAAAATAATCAATATCGTATCACTATATTCAGTATATTCAGTTTGAAATTGAGCTGTGAGCAGGTGGAGAAAAAAGCGTATTTAAACTATAAAAATTTCCCGGATATCTTTCGCTAGCCGAAGATCGGATAGCCTTGTAATCGGCTGACATATTTAAATTATTGTGCGGAGCTCGCAGTTAATATGTGCTTTCTTTTTTCTCTTTTTTTATACGAATATTTTTATTTAAGTTTACTTTCATTTTTCGACTGGCTCTGTAGTGAATATACCATATTCTACGCCTATCTCGATTCCGCAACTTCAAAGTATTCTTTTGACCGATTGTCCTTATGGCAGCTTAATGATGTAGTGGTCCGATGATGATGATCTTAATTCCCCAAATGTAAGAAACTTAATAACACGCATATGTTGTAGGCTTAATCAGTATTTTTTATTTCAAAATTATTTATTTACGACGAGAACAAATTTTGCGAACGATTGTTTCTATAAAGTCCATATAATATGGTGGTTAAAATTGCTTTAAAAGTGAGAGGGTTCTGCGCATATATGACCATTGAGATAATATGATGTATGTATGTATGAATGTATTTATATTTTGTATGTTTTTAACCAATAGTTGCAGACTAGGCGTATTGTGAGTTTTGGAAAGTTTTGGTTGTTGTTTAAATTGCTTTTGTTGCATGCAATTGATTTTGAGTTATTATATAGTTGAACTTGTGTGGCGGTGCTGTCAATATGTCAATATTTGATGAAGATATGAACGAGCAGGTGGAATGAGGTGTACGGGTGGATATTAGTATTACAGGCGATTGTATGAGTTGTGGTACTTAATGCACTAAACAATTTCACGTCTGATTGAAGGCAAATAAATTACTGCGTTTGCGCTCAAATCATGCGAAGTAAACGCAGCCCACTTGAGACTGCGAACTGGTTGTTGTTGTTGGACAAATTAGAGGGCAGTCAAGCGCAAAGTGAGTATACGCACCGTATAGCACAGAAATATGCGGTGAATCTGTAGCTAAGCTCTGGGCCACTGAACACACAGTTATGTATAAACCAGCTCAAAAACTGGCAAAAATTGTTATGCACATGTGTGGTTAAAAAATGTTTGTAATTCAAATGATTTTTTAGCAGACGTATACACATACAATCAAACAGAAACTGCTAACTTCAAAATACAATAAATAATTGGTAAAAATGATTCGTAATACTTGTTTTTTAAAATATATCGAAAAAAGCAAGTCGTTTTGAAAACAGTTCCATTGTTCAATTGAATATTTTATCTATGATTTTTAAGATTATGCACTTAGGTGCTTATTGGGATATAAAGCTGTAACCCTCTTGCTTTACTTACCTTATTCTTGGCTCCGTCGTTTCTGATAATTTGAGCAATTTCAAAATCCCGTTAAGACCTGCTCATCTCCGAGCAATTCTCGATAACAGTGTTTTGGAAATCAGTTAGTAGACAAAGACGGTTAAGACTCAATTGACAATTGACGCCTTTCATTCGAGTGCTCAAGTCGGCTTTTGCTCTCCGATTGCTTGGCTGAAGGTTGTCATTAGCATTGCCCAAGGGTCGGATTTGAGTGGCCGTGCGTGGTAAGTGGCAATCAATTGACATTCGTTTTGTAATTGCAACAATTGAGATCGCCTTTGTCAGCTATTTGTGATTGAGTGTCTTTGGCTCAAGCACTCGAGAGGCGAATCCTTCATATTTTTTTTTGCATCAGATAACTGAAAATTTGCATCACAGCACAAAATAGGGTGCTTCAAATCAGATCATGCATGATTAAAGCCAACCAACGCTAGAGACACTTAATAATAATTTTATTTATTGATTTTTTTTTATTACACAAGCGTTAGTGAGGAACTAGTAAAGCCCTCAATTCTTATTATTATTATTACTTTTTTCTTCAAAGATAGTTTGGACAATTTTGCAAAAGTGACCACTGTGCGTGGCGCTGGTCTGGTTAGCCGGGTGTCATTGACAAGTGCTGCAGCTGTCGCCAGTGTCCACCAATGCAACACCTTAGCCCCACCCTGGTTAGAATTCACTATATAAAATTCTTCTCGCCGTGTCTCCCTTTCTCTTCAGTTGCATAAGTCGAATGTCAGAGTGCATCAGTGAAGGGAAATTCCAAAGTGCGACTTGTTGTTGCCAATGTTATTTCTTTTCTGCTTCGGCTAGCTTTTCAATTTCGCCTAAAATGCTTTGCGGTAACTGTCCGAGCTGTCTAAATGTCCGAGTAGGTGATGCCAACTTCCAACTGCCACTGGCTTCTTCTCTCCCGCTGCCCCCTGCCCACACATTGGGGCAAAATCAACATTATTCTATATGTGACATTGCGCCAGCTGTGCCTGCAGGCATCTTCGGAACTTTTCATCAAAACTGCAAGGACTTTTTAAGAACGTCTGTAGCCGGGTTAACTGGCAGTCGCACGTGTCCTGTGTCACTTTATGTCTCTTATATGCTCATACGTGCTGTCAATTGTTGGCCAAAAATGCATTTTAATATCCATTCCGAATCTGAAATTGCAAATTAATGACACTCGAACGAGTAGAGTGAGAGGCCTCTTAATGATATTCGAGTCAGAGTCAACAAATTCAAATAAAGTTTGCCATAACCGAAATATGCAATATATATTACAATATGAAAATGTTGATCAATATAACAAATTAGTAAATCAATTGACTAAACGCTAATATGTACTTAATTGAGTTCTGTAAACATATTGTCATTGCTAATTTGCTTAGTGTTTGGCTAAACTTAAATATGAAAAAAGTACAAAGCGTTTTTAATGAAAAGTTTGCAATAGTGTAAAAAAAAAGTATAGAAATATATTTAAATAAAACTTGATTAAATTGATACATCGCAGTACATTTAATTCGATGCTTAATAATGTTTCTGAACGTGTACACAAAATATACTTACTTACTGGTGAAACATCACATGGAATTCATTAAGCTCCATGTGCAAACAACACACATGAAAGTAGTAGACAAATGCCTGAATAAACACACACCACAATTTTAATTGTATGCACGGCGTGGCGCATAATTTTGCACACACACACAGACACACACACACACACACACAGACACACACACACACACACACACACACACACACAGACACACAGACACAATTCGCATTCAAAATTCGAAATTCTACATGATTTTATTCACTTGTATTCATATGCAAAGGTGGGACAATACCTTGCAAAATGCACGAAATTACGCAAATATAATTTACATAAGTAAATTGCATAAAATAAAATAGGGAACTGCGAAATCATAGACAATATTTGGATACACATCCCCGCACATACACGGCTGTGTCTCGTTTTTGCTGCTAAACTTTATTCATTAATGTTTAATTAGCGCTGTTAATTGTCCACATTTGTAGATTTTAATTGTGCCACCGAATTTGTGTAGCAGTTCGCTCAATTTACATCAAATAGATTTTAGCATCTGCATTTAATACTCTTCGAAGCAATGAAGGCGAGTTAGGCAATTTTATTTCACTTTAAAATAACCCTCCAAGTTTGTTATAATTTTCGAATATTTGAAGTAATTTATAATGAATATTGAATATTGATTAATTTAACAGTGCAGTGCAAACATAAATGATGTAGGATTGTCATCTGTATATAATAATCTGTAAGATGATTTCATAAAATCGATTTGAAATAAAATTTGCATTGAACATGAACATATATTTTTTTACTTGCAGCTTTAAAATTGAGTATTCCAGTAATTGTTACTGTTACAGATTCAATCTGGCAATATCATTCGCAGCTTGATGGACTGAAAAACGTACAAAAATAAATTAAGAACAGCGAAGGCGTCAATAAATAAAGACTTGCAGCAGCGGACAGCTGAAATGAAATTTATTAAGCGGAACTCAAAACAAATTCACCGTGGATGGAGAATGGAGAGAAATGAAATGGCATGGACTGGAATGGAATGACAATTGCCCCAAATGAGTTACAACAGCCCAAATAACCAGAATTTGAATAATGAACAAATAAAAATATGACAGAAGAGGAGTGACTGATGGGCGCCGTAGATTGCCCATAGTCGATCCCAAGAGAAGGGGACACGGGTTAGCAGACGGCCAAATTGATGAAAACCAAGCAGAAATGATTTTACTTTGTACTTTAACCCGAATTGACCGTCCGAAAGCTGCCACTTTAATGCTCTAAACTGTAGTTTGGGAATAACCACATACCGAGGGCATTCCCAAAATTTGGACACACCCATCCACACACACGCACACACACACACGCACACACACACACACGCACACACACACACACGCACTCACACATGCGAGACGAGTACTTTTGTACATACAGACAGCTGTAATTCCCTGTTGACGCAAAATGAACAAAAAAATATTTGAACAAGAACAAGAAAAACGGTTATATTTGCCAGGCTGAAACCTACATACCCTTGCAGAGTGAGTCATTGTGAAAAAAGGAACGACTGATTATAACTGTACAAGTAAAATTATAAAGTATATTGAAAATATAGTATGCTGATTGAAGAGTCCAAATGTGAGGAGCAAAATAAACCGCATGAAGAGTGAGTTGGTTCGGTTAAGTTTGGTCTGTCATGCAAGAACTATGTGAACTATATAATTTAATGATCCGGTACCTGAATTGCCTCCAGCAAGATGACGGATATATTCAAGTTTGAAAAAAAAAAAACTAAGGGACTAGTTCGCATTGACAGATCATTTCGTGGGCAAACTCTGAAATATATGGTTCATCTGCTAGCTATGTATCAATATTTAATTAAGTAATGCCATAATGCAAATGCTATAATATTTTTGGAAATGTCAGTAATCGCTACAGGGTATAGCGATTAGTGTTGGTCAAAAGGGTAGATATAATAATAAACTTTAATGTTTGTAAATGCTTTTCATTAAGATGTTATGTCAAAGGTCACCAAGTATTGTAGTATGGGTTACATGAATCCGCTGGGACGTGCACAAGAACACACTTACACACACACAATCCCGAGGACACACATCCCCACGCATACACACCGAAGGAAAGAAAGAGAGAGAGAGTAAGAGAGAGAGAGAGAGAGACGATCAAAACACTTGCAGCTATTTTCATAAATATTTCATTCGAGCCATTTAGGTTTGTTGTTCGGCCATAGTTATAAGGACTGGGACCGGTCATGGCTTTCAGTACTGCATACGTACATATACATATGTATGTGAAAAATTATGCTATTAAAACTTTATCCACAGAACGCATAGCGAATAACAAAGTTAGAGAAGTTACCAAACATTAATACCATTGGTAAACGGTCTAAGCACTCGCATACAGATACAAAAAGACATACACGCTCACATACCCGCATACCACACATACCCTGGAAAATAAATAACAAGGTTTGTTAATTTTTCGAAATTTTTTTCGTATATTTAGAAATTATTTACAGATGCAAAAAAAAAATGTTCTAATTTTTTGGGTAATTTTCTTATATTGGGGTGATTTTATAATGTTTGGGGCCATTTTTTTGCGGAGTGTACATTTGATTTTACAGCTGATGAACTTCGGTAGCCACAAAACTTTTTGAAAATTTTTGCTCTGCGCCACAAGCCATAAGACCAAAAATAGCATCAGAGGCACTTAAAAGCCAAACTCAGATTTGAACTCGTACAATGTAAGATAAAGATACCGATTTAGACACAGATAAAGACCACCGGGAGGTGGTAGCCAAGAAATTCTGATCTTTGAAGGAGGTTCCTTGTAATCTACCTTTCAAATTTGGAATTTAAATTGCGGCAGATAGAGGCTTTTGTTAATTTCGAGAGCGGGAATGGGGGGAATGGTTATGTTTGAGGATTTTCTGCCTTCCAAGTTTGGTTAAATTTGCTCTAAAATTGCGGTGGATATAAGCCCAAAGTTGCGCTCCTACGGAAGGACGGACGGACTACCTTCGGTATCAGAGTATAAAAAGAACTGTACCAATAATTGATTATTTTGCGATTTGTCTTTTTTCGCTGAGATATAAAACGCAATCGTTTTTTTTTTTTTTTTAATTTAGAAATGGCTTTTACTGTTTCAATTTGGGGACGACTGAAAGCGAATGCAGCTTATGTTGCATTTGTTGCACCCACATTTCGAAATGTTTAGCAATGTCAGCATTGTGGCTACAACCACATCCGAATCCGCAACGGTGCTATAATGTCACAATTCGTTGTTGTTGTTGTTGTCCTCCAATGCTATAAACGCAGCACTTTAGTCAAATGCCATCAGGGAGATCATCGCTGGTGATGGACTGGATGTGGCAGTGATGGTTATCACTGTGGTTGCGGCTGTGGTTGCAATCATTCAGATTTCAACTGCGGGTGCTGAGGTTGCCTACCAGCATGTGTTCTAGATGCATCAGCTATTTGTCGAGCTTCTACCGATATTCCACATATCGATTTACAAATAGCTGACAGCAACTGGAGCAGCAACTATTTACGGAGATCTAATTTGTATTAAATTTGCTTACTGCTTGTATATGTACAGTCGAAGTCGTTTATTTTGCCACTATATACATATGTATATACAGTTATATGTACATATTTCCAAACTGAATTATCAATATTTTTGCATTGGCAGTGAGATTAATTCACAACTCGAATTGACTTTGACCCAATACATTGATTTGTGGCAAGAGTTTATCGGTTAGCAGCCAGCCTACTTCACAACTACTATATGGGAGATTTGGGCCCAAGATTTACACTACAATAAAGCCCCGAATGAACTGGGCCGTTGGGTTGTTCACTGGCTCCGCACGTGCTTTGTTTTCGTTACGGAATTAGAGAGAGAGAGCGAGTGAGAGAGAGAGAGAGAGAGAGAGAGAGAATAAGAGAAGATTTTACCCGTTGCCACAAAAAATAAATATGTATCGCTGTGTATGGTTAGTATGGATGTCCTTTGCTGCTCTGCTGCTAAGTTGGCCATTTGCTGATTGCGAACGCACTATTTCGTTGGGTTTGGCATATAAATTGACTGAGAACCCAAACCCAACAGCCATCGCCTAATAGTTAAGGGTCTCGAGTTTACTTTGTATGCGACCAGATTTGGATTTCAATTCAATTGCATTGAGTGGCTGAGTGGCTGAGTGGCGTGTGCTTGTAATCCAGTCCAGAATAAGCTCCAGCTTAGGCCCATGCTTTGTGTCTCTGTGTGTGTGTGTGCGAGTTTCTACACGTTTGTCTGTGCGCGTGTGTGTGTGTGTGCGCGTGTGTGTGTGTGTGCGCGTGTGTGTGTGTGTGTGTGCCCATTTGACCATTTGCCAGCCGATGACTTTTTACTGTCGACATGTGCGCACCGCACTTAATTGATGCAATGCATTTGAGTTCAGCCTGACATAACTTTGCTTTTAAGCCTCACACAGGCGTCAACAACAACTTACCCATTCAGCCTACATGCAAGCGTTGCCTTCAAAAACGAAGCGAAGTAAAAAGAAAAAAACACCCACCAAAAAGAGGAAATAGAAGAAAGCATGACAGTAAAGCCGTTGGAGCGTTCAAAATGTGTGTGTCAAGCATTAGCTGTTTAAAGAAAAAAAAAGGACATCAGCAGCAAAAAGGAAGGAAGGAAGAACTTGCTCGCTAAGCGTTGCTCATACGCCTTGTGGGCCACTTTCCTTCTTGTTGGCCAGCTACAAAAAACACAAGTGTTAATACGAGTAACACAGTTAACGAAGGCATTGAGTATAGATTTGTTGCAATATTGTCCTATTAATATGAGTCGTACAGCTTAATAGGATGAAATGAAGTTGTGCAAAAGCATAGATGGAATAACTCTATTTATTCTTAATCAGCTTCAACAGATGAGTCTATATAGATATGTCCGCTTGTCACCCCGTTTTTTGACTGATCAACTTATCAGCCATCTAAGAAACCATAACGGCTTCTACTTTGGCTGATAAGTTCCTGTATAGCATGCGCAAATCAAGTTTATTGATGTTAACCTACGTTTTCCCAATATCGATATAAATTCATAATCCATAGTAATAAAACACACCATTTGACAGATGTAGCTTTAACTGTAATAATTGTAAGCTCTTGGGTTCAGGGTATCTCCTAGTCGAGCTGTCTTGACAAGAGCCTGCTTAGTTGCTTTGATTGATGTGGTGTATTTAAAGCCACAAAGATTCATCAGCATCAGCTGTTAAAAGTGCAGATACCCAGTTTTGTCAACCGGTTGTTGCGTATTATTATTTAACTATAATTTAATTGGATTACATGCAAAAATGTAAATAGGAAATTTTCAGTGTTCGCTTTAGGGCTTATAATAACATCAACGTCAAACTATCAGGCATGCCACTTGTGGCCCAGACCCTAAGCCCTAACTCTAACCCAGCACCGAAACCTGGCCCAAATGCCGTTGGCATTGAACCCAGTTTGGTGTTCACGCCTCTGGTGATGACTGCCGACGGCATGTTCATATTGTTGAGGCTACTGCCAGGAGAGACTGTGCTTAAGTCTCGACACTTGCCGCCCCATGTCCACGGCTATGTGGTCTCCATGGTGTATGGCCAAAGTAGACATATTTTTTTTTGTTTTTTTCTTTTTTATGGCGCTCGCAAGGTGGCAACATAAAACCGGAAACAATGCAGGCCACGGCAAAGGCAAAGGCAAAGGCAAAGCCAAAGGCAAGGGCACCGACAACAGACTTCTCTTCGTTCAGACGTAAACTGACATGTAAATGAAACTGTTTCAATGTGTTTCATTGTGTGCGTCTGTCCCTTGGCTTGTTGGTCGCGACGCTCTAAGCCCGTAAGAGTTAAATGGGTGCGGATGTTGTGCCCGACGCTTGTCTCCAACTGCGTCAGCGCACAACAAAGAAAATGTCACGGAAATAACTAAGGATTAGATTGATGAGTTTGCTGCTAAGCCAAGCGACTGGCCCAAGCCCCAGCCCCAGCCCCTGACCTTGCGCCAGCTTCAGCGCAAGACCAAGCCCCAAACACCTACTTCCATACCCACACACTCACACACACACACACACACACCAACCTTGCAACAACTACTGCTTGGCCATGTCATAAACTAGTCACCGACACGTGAAACATCACAAGTTAAGGTCCAAGCTTCAGCCCCAGTTCTAACTGGGCAACTGTCTGAAAGGGCTTGAGGGGACTCAGGAGCAGCTTAATTTTTTGATTATATGCCAACATCAGTTTATTGCGCGGTCGTTTGCTCCATTTTTACATGTGTTATCTTCTACTCCGGCAACTGTAATTAATTAAATTAGACTTGTTGGAAGAGAGTGCGTAGTGCCAAAAAATCTTCTAGTGAAATTAACTTGCAAAAGGGGATATAAATGCGTTGACAATAACAACAACGATGACAACAACAGTAGCAGCAACGAGAAAACCCTTGACAAGGTCGTTCATATGCATACATATGTTATGTGTGAGTGTCCATGTGTCCATGTATACCATTCGCTACATACATATATATATCGCATACGCATATAAATATATATAAAAAATATATATATATATATATTGCATACGCATACATGTATAAATATCCTCATACTCATATGCCACAGGCCAACAACATAAACATGAACACCAACAATCTACCAGAAGCATCACATATGTACACTGCCACACAAATATTATGTGTAACCAATTTTAGAGTAAAGGTAGTCTAGTGGTGGAATTGTTATCAAATAGTTATGAAGTACACTCAAAAAAACAAATTCTCCTGAATTTTAGAAAATAAGAAGGAAATTGCCTTGAAAACAAGAAATATTGTCTGGAAAAGCATTTATTTTTCTGAATTGTATTTCATTATAGCAGAAAATATTTCTAAAAGGTAGAAATGCAAACCGTTATTCTTGGAACAAATCCTTTCTGAAATTTAGAAAATAGTAATGAAATTTGCTCTCAAAACTACAATTTTTGTGTTTAACCAAAAGTTAGTGTAATGTTGGAAATTACACCTATTTTTGTTTAAGTGTTGGAAATATTTACATTGGAATTACGAAGAGAAAAAGACGTTTTAGAAATATACTTTCTGAAATAACAATAACATTGAATGCAATGACAAATCAAATATACAATTAGTTAATCCACAATTTGATCGAACATCGAGTAAATGTCCTTAAAAGCAACAAGTTGATTTGGTACTTACTTCATTCAAATTAAAAATATTAAATATAAGATGTCTGCTGGTATCCGACACAATAATATGCATGATAATGAGAACAAAAGGCATAAGAATAAGCATACCAATGATAAATAGAGATCCCAAAGTACAATTTCAAAATTAATAATCAATATGCCTCAATTGTTATCAGAACATAATACTTGATTTGTTCTTGTGTAGTCTATAGTGTAATTGTATATATATACATACATATATGTACGTGTGTGTGTGTTTGTACGTAGATATGTGTTTGTGTCTGTGCATATATAATGTTTAACATTATCGTTGACATTTATTAGAACCAGCTAAGTGAATTTTTTGCTTTGCTGCCTAACATTAATATTATTATTTTGTTGTTATTGTTGTTTCTACGTCTTTTTTCTATACATATGTGTGTATGTATGTGCCGCTTGTGCACCCTTTACGGGTCTGAGTATCTGAGTATCTGAGTATCTGAGTATCTGTATTTAAATATGCATGTGCGTGTGAGCGAGTGTCTGTGTGTGGTTTAGTGGTTTAGTAGGTGTGCCTGGTTTTGTCACGTTTAGCCGAGTCAGTTTTTGTTCCATGGTGCTATGGTATCTGTGTATCGTTCTAACTTTATGTATTGTCATATTCAATAATTTAATTAACACCCACACAAATACACTATCAAGCATATACATACATGTATAAATACGGTTAGACAGAGGAAAGAGCCATAAGAAAGTTTATTATTGTGCACGATCTCTCATCACTAATTTCAAAACTCAGACACTGGTAAGAGTGCTCCAATCGAGTGTGTCCGACTTGGAAACAACCTCTGCACTCGATTAAGAAACGAGTTGTCTGATTCATTCTGGAATTCATTTAAAAATGTTTTAGTTATTATTTTTTATTTGGCTTCTTTTTTTTCATATGTACAACATCAATCCCAAAGACAGATAATCCTCGATTCACTATACACAAATTGTTAATACATATATACATATATATGTATGTATATATTAAGGCGCAGGCCGCTAGGCCCATGAATCATGGGGGCAATCCTGTCGAGCCTGTGTGCTTGTGTGGACGGAAGGGCCCATGTGGCACGTCTATTAAGCTGTTTTAATGTATTTTGATTGCATATTTTTGTAAGTTATGACTTGTGAGTTACGTTTAACATATGGGCATAAATATTACCCATGCTGCCACTGAGACAGAGCGAGAGGAAGCAGAAGCGAGAACGTGTTCAAGTCACACACAAATATTTAGCTACTCGGACGCGAACTAGTCGTATGGATATTGTGACATAATTATTCATATTTACCAACTGAGCGAATGACACACGGGGCCTATTAGCGGACACAGTGGTCCCTATCAGTGGTACAATAAGGTGTGGCCAGTGCGTGTGCTGTCCAACAACCCCACGCCATTCACGTAAAGAGATCAATCTTCATTTGGGTCATTTAAGAGCAATTGTTAACTAAAATCGACTGCAATATTTGTGAGCACTTTTGATGGCCTTCCCAGTGTTTTGGTATTGATAATGCCACACTGCATTCGCCAGATAGTCTAGGCCTCGTTATTCGAATCCGTTGACTGCTCACCAAGCTTCACTTCCGTTGCATTGTGTGCTTGGAGGCCAGAGTTGTAGTTATTATGGCGCTGTGTTTCCTGTCCCTGGCGCCGATGGCGTTGCCGGTGCCGTGGCCGCTGTCAGGGTGCTGCGTGGTGTGTGTCAATTGGGTGGGTTGTAAGTCATCACCTGCCTACCAGAGCCAAAGCCAAAGACCAACAGCGTTAGCGACACTCCACCACGTCCACAGGCACCGTCCACACAGACAGACGGACGGACAACAATGCACAATTGGAATTGTAGCCATCCAGCTCATCACATTCTTTGTTGTTCGCTCAAGGCTCTGATTCGTTTCGTTTCGCTTCGTTTCGTTTCGTGGAGGCCCATCTCGGAGCTGAGCACTGAGTGCATCCCTTTTGGTTGGTCACGTTCAAGTCATTATCATTATCCGCACACGCCTTGTTATTAAGCATAATTATTGGATGTAATTTACAATTTTTCTATTTCAATTTGCACAGCTGCACAATTGGATGCCATCATTATTATTTATTGTTGTACTAAAATAAGTGAATGCACATATGAATTCTATTTACCAAATAAGCAGTCCTATATGAATAAGCAACTATTTATGAGTAATTTATGTGTTCGTTTGCCAACTCCACAATTCTGAATTTCTCAATCTCCGCAGAATACACATTTATATTTAACAAACTGCATACCTAAACATATTGATATTTTCAATCATCATTATAATTTTTATTATAATTAATTTAAATATATATCTCCATTGTTATGTATATTGTCTTTTGTCTTTGCTTGCTGTCTCAACCATTTTGAGCATTATTTTTAAGCATTATTTGAGCACTTTTTTAAGAAAACATGATATTTTCACATACGTTTTCATGGTGTCTGGGAAATCTTTATTCGATTTTTATTTATATTTTTATTATATGTAACAGGCAGAAGGAAGCAAGTACATATATTCTTGATCAGGATCAACGGCCGAGACTATATAGTCTGTACACGTGGATCTCAGAGATCGACAACAGCATTCTTATTTTTTGAAGCATATTTGACAGATTTGGTCGGAGCGCTGGAAATGAATTAAAGAGTCGGCGAATCATGTGTTGTCTTTTGGATACATTGTATGTTTTGTAATTTGAGTGAAAATCTGACAAATTTAATAATTGTAAAACGCAAAGCAGACGAATTAGAAAGAAGCGAACGCAGCGTGAAAATAGCGTTGCATGCAACCAACTGAAAGGCAATGCGTAAAACGCAAGAGAGAATTTAAGCATAATGCACAAAATGAGGCAGGGGCACAGATGGCAGCGGGAATAGGGCGTGATTTGGGCGTGATTTGGGCGTGTACAAGAGCATGGGCGGGGCGTTTGCCGAATTACGCTAGACAAAGTTGAAATGCAATTGAAAAGTTTTGCAAAAAGAAGCAACTACTATATATGTATATGCGGCCAGAGGATACGGCGAAATCTGAAGAGAGCGTGGGTTGTTTGTGATGGGGGAGGGAGAGACAGAGAGAGAGAGAGAGAGAGAGAGAGAGAGAGAGAGAGAGAGAGAGAGAGGGTGCAAGCACAAGAAATGTCATAAATGTTGACTGAGTGCTCTGGGCGCATCTTGCCAAAGTCGCTAAATTCATATGTATATACAACTTTATTGAGGGCAACCCTTTTGCGGGTGGTATGTGTGGCAAATTCATTTGTAAGTGCAGCATAGCTGTGTTGCATGATAACGCCAATGTGTTGCCAGCGAGTCGGGAGCGGGGTTGTTGCAAAACTTTCACAACCGGACAAGTTGAACAAAAGTCTTAACATATTTTCATAATCCAAAAGTTTAGCACAAATGCGACTTAATTGTTGGTACGCGTTGCTTGTTCTTTCTTTTCTTTGGGCTAGTTGCAGCTGTTGTTGTCGTTGTTGTCGTTGTTGTTGCTGCAGCTTTTTCAACTTTTGCTACTCTTTTTAATCACTTAATAAAGCGCGGCAACATCATCAACAGCAAATTCATTTGGGTTTTCAGCTTGCCAAGGCTTTTCCTTATGCCAACAACAACAGCAACATCAACATCATCAGTAGCCAGCCAGCAGTTAGCAGTCAGCAGTTAGCTGCGCTTCAAGGGTGGGCAACTAAACTGCTAAACGGGACTAACAGCGATAAGATGCGAGGGGCCGGCCAAGCCCCCACCCCCTCCCCCCCATGGAGCAACCACATTATGCAGATTTGAGCCCAGAGCACAAACCACGCAACGGAAGAGACAGTAACTTGGCTTATTTGCTGTCTTTAATGCGCTTACAGTGAAAGTGAGCTTCCAAATGCTCACTGAGTAAGGCCAACAGTTGCTTGGCTTTTAGGAGGGTTATGCATCAAGCAATTAAATAATCTGGCGTATTTTTCATTAGTTCGCCGCCAACTAAAATGCCATATTTTTAGATATATAGTATCTAAATTTAAAAATAAACTTCACTTAAACGAAACTGCTCATTTTTGTGTATGACATTTTTGTGTGCATGAAATTAAAAATTAATCTCTTAGAATATTTTTCGAAATATTTTCAGTCTTTTTCATCAGTTTTTTTTTTGGTATTTGTTATTAAAGTTTGATTGCTTTTGATCAGGGGAATTGAACTGGCAGCAATTTGTGCCCAACATTCGTATAGAATAATTGCTTTTGCTATTTGTATTTTAAACTTGATTGGGTTGGTATTTAAATAAACATTCATTTGAACGTTCCCGAAACCTCCACCGATATTTGATTTTATATTTTAAATGTTATTAAATATTTTAGTTTTTTTTTTAATTTTTTTCATCCATGCTTTTTGTGAAATTTCAGATTGGTTTGTAGTTATTACTAGAAATGTATAATATGCGAGTTATTGAATTGTTTTGACAACTTTTATGTATATATACCGATTTACCATTGCTTCTAGTTTTTCTTTTTTTCATTTTTTTCACTTCTCCTATTCTTGTGTTATCTCTTTGCGTCACGCCTCGTAGCGCCAAAGATAGATTTTATGAACATTCAATTTTTTTTTGCTCAAGAGCAGCAGCATCAACAACAAAAATAATAACATCAGCATCAACAACAAGGACAGGCAAAACTGATGACAGTCGCTTGTTGCTGTCTTTGTTGTTTTTGGGGCAAAGAATTCATAAGTTTTTATGTCTTCATTTTTGGCAGGCGCCGCAAATCAAAGTGAATGGCATAAATGTCTGTATCTATTTAACACAAATGCCCTTTTAGGCATAAACAATGTTACGTAGACGTAATAAATACGACATTATGACAACAACTAAAACAACCACAAGAACAGGAGAACAGCAGCTAAGCCATAAACCGAACGCATTAACGCCACAAATCTCGACACAAATGTGACACAAATGTCACACAGACTTATTGATTTCTTCGAATCGAATTGTGATGATGGCAAACGAGAAGAACTACATAGTCACACACACACACACACTCACACACACACACACACACACACACACACACACACACACACACTTACACAAACACAAACACACTCACACTTACATATACAATAAACAATATCTATGCTGTCCAAGCCGCTGATAGCAAGGATACGAGTCCTGATTGCTGACAGTTTAGTCACAGTGGACACCAAAATTGAATTCCAGGGTGCTGTAATGGAACATTTTTGGGCCGGATAATACATAGCACGCTCGCCGATAACAGCAAACGTGCAACACACACACATATACATATAAAGACATAGCTGTGGGTATTATTTTTGATGGACACACAAGAACGCAATTAGGTGGACACTAAGCGCAGGCTGTGATTCCGAATTGGACCTCCAGCAAATGGTCAATTATGCTCCTGGAAACTCAACTAATGTTTAAGTACTGATCAGGGAGCTGCAGCGATCAAACAATAATTGCTGTTGTTGTTGCTCAATTTTCGCAATTGTTTTGTGCGTCAGCATGAACTCCCATTCCATAAAGTTAATATATTCTTCATCAGCATCATTAGCCGTGTTCGTGGATTCCATTCCGTCTTTCCTGCCTCTTTGTATGCATGCAATTATCTCGGTTTTAAAGCTACATTGATGCAACTTGCAACAAATCTCTTTTTTTTTTACTGCGCACATTTAATAATATTATCAATCAATCGATCGAAAGATAAGTTGCCATTTTATCAATAACTCATCGATCAAAATCAATGACACAACCTTAAAGATCCTCATAATCCTTGGCATCATTTTAATTAAGTACAAATTTCATCAATATTGGCAAATAAGCACAGCACACATCAGCTGTGGCAAGGCAATGACTTGGTTACAGGGTATCTCCTAGCCGCGATGTTCCTAACTAGAGCATTCATACTTGGAATCTTCGGAAAATGCAGGATAACCCCGATCCTGTTTATGGTTAGGTGATTCTGTTAAAGTTTAGGTGGTTTTTGGTCGAATTTAGTCTTTATGCTTGTTGAATTTGTTTCAATACGCTTGCCATAAATGCCTAAGTGTGTTTGTAATGTTTTGTACCCTTACAAACAGCATGCACGTGACACACACTCAAAGAAACACCACTACACACACAATACGCACACATACACATTCTCATATCAAACAATTAGCCACGCATCGCAGTTAATGATTGGGGGACGGATACACCTAGTATGGGGGTGTGGCACTTATAGCGTCAATAACTTAATTTCCACTACAACGTGATTTAATTAACGATTACTAAAAGCCTGACCCTTTTTGGTCAGTTTGAGGATTCGGCTGCTCCGCATGAAACAATTAAATGAGTTTGCCTGTCGGTTTGAGTTAACTGGCAACTTTATATCGAGTCGGTTGGTCTTGCAAAACTTTTTCCCTTATGCTACGTGCCATTTAAAAGGGAATTAAAGTCAGTTTTCAAGTGCGTGTTGATTGGGCCACATTCAATTTGGATCTACATCTGTACTTAACACGCATCTATGAAACAAATGCAATTTTCGGGAGATGCAAAGTGCTGATGCGCAGCCTGTGAACTATTTTTCATATTCATTAAGAAATTTTATAATATTTAAAAGATGCTGCTAAAAGAAGACTTAAAAATAAAAATAGGCTAATCTATTTATATATAGGTGGATGACATCGCATCACATAATTCATAGCTCTAGAAAAATATGCGTTCCACATCCAATTCCCTGCCGATCCGTAACCACGCCTCCGTTCCGTTCGTACGCTGCAGTATGCTGCTGTCGTTGCGGGCCAGAACCGAGAAGTGTGCTATGATTTTCCTTATGCCACCCACCCAATAATTATGCTACAGATAATAAACACAATAAAGATGTACGTTATACAAAAATTATAAAAAAAAATCGGCATAACTTCCATAATAATCTCGGAAAGCTTAAGACGATAAGACCGCAAATCTCCCACAATTTTAAAGATAGAGTTACCAAACTTGGAAGGTAACTTGCTGGCAACCTCCTCCAAGTATCGGCATATACATTTTCAGAGCACGGCTACACTCGCCGCCCCCAGATACTTCGGTCCTAGAAATCTGAAATGCGCATTTCTTCCACAATTTGTAAGCTAGAGTCAGCAAATGTTGAAAATATCTTACTAGTAATTCCCCTAAGAGGTCGATTGGATTGCCACGCCCACTCTGCTTCCCCAAACCGATACACCGATACACCGATGTTAGTGTAAATCGATAAAACTGCATATCTCACACAATTTAAAAGCTAGAATCGCCAAATTTAAAAGTTATATTGCTAGTAACACCCTTCAAAAATCTAGAAAACAAATATTGGACAACGCCCACTCCCACCCTCAAAGTTCTCAGAATCCCATATCTCCCACAATTTAACAGCTACAGTTACCAAACTCGAAAGGAAGATTACTAGGCACCTTCACTATATTTTTTTTAGCCGTGCCATAATATATAATAATAATATTTTAACAAATCTGGAAGGTAGAATACTAGGAAACTCCACCAATATGCTTACTCCCGCTCTCAAAATTCATAAAAGCCTATATTTTCCGCAAATTTCAAAGGCAATCTTGGACGGTAGATTACTAATAATCTTCTTCAAAGATTGGTATTTCTTGGCTATACCACCCTTGTTCCTTGCTACCTGTTATCAGCTGGTATTACTTTTGGTATCAAAGTATTTCGCAGTCGATTACGCCTGACTGCAAAGTTCTCTTTTGTTTTCTTTTAATTTGTACCAACATTTTTTTCTCATTTTCCAACAATATACTCTCATTGTCTGACAATTAGTGACCTGCTACAGAATGGAGATAAAAAAGAAAATGCGATATTCTTTGTGTATTTTGTATCGCCCAAGGGAAGTGCAGTGAAAGGTAGAGCCAGAAAACTGGAAAGGAAATATTGCTGGTAAAATCATTTAAAACAAATTTATCTTGAACCACGCTCCCAAAACGTCTAGATAAATTCTACATTTAAAGTTGGAAACGCAATGCTGGCTCGAAATTCATTTAAAAAATAATACCCCTATAAAATGCTTGTATGGACGGGTCAAAACTTCCCAGAGCCATAATTTTGCCAAAACTCAATCGATTTTCAAAAATAAGTGATTTTAATCATGGTTTGACCTCAATATAAAATCTACATTCATAGTTAGAAACGCACTTCTGGCTCGAAATTCATAAAAGTCTCGGAAGATAAATAAATAAAATTATTCATATCAGAGTATTTCGCAGTTGGCTGCAACGTTCTCACTTGTTTTTTATGGGCCAAATGAGTCCACGCACAAAGCTCTAATTTTAAGTACTTACTGTTTTAAGGAATGTGTATTTTCTGTAACAAATATTTATTTGAAAACAATTTAAAGCATCAACCTAAATGAATACTGCACCAAAACTCAGCCAGGCTGCAGTGCAGTTAGATCGCTGGATGGGCTGTGAAGAGAGGTATGGAAGGGTCTGCTTTGTATTCACCCTACACATCCGGCTCATTTGTTGTGCTGTTGCATTTGACTAATTAACATGCAGTAAAACTTTCGCACCAATTTTGTGGCCCAGCGAGTCGCGTTTAAATGCACAATGCGGCGTAAACTGCTAGACAACAACATTTTCATTTGCATTTGTAGAAGACCCAGTGGTCACTGCCTCACTGGACTGCGGCCCTCCACTAATAGACGCATTTAAGCGCATTATATCGAAATTACCGTACTTGCGAAAGCGTTGGAAAATGCAATCTCATTGTTAGTCCTTGTAGCGCTGCGCTATCTCCATCCACAATACGACTATACTCGCATGAATATATAGATATATTGTATTTATATATCCGCCATTTAGTGCTGTTTAAATTTGAATGAAAACTTTCTATCCACAAGCCACCTTCGAGTGTACTGCATATGTGTTGAGGTCAACCAATCCGCCAAACTCGGCCTATTTGGCATGAAAATCTGGTTTGCTGATCTGAGGATCATTTGACTAATACCTTGTTTAAATATTAAATGTTGGAAAGCATGTGAACTAATATTCATAAATATATATGCTTTAAATGCATAGCGACCTTTTCAAGTTTTGTTATGTAAAGTGTTTTTTTATTTTTCTTATAGTCCGATATACTTCGAATACTGTCGGAATTCATCATCAGTGGAGTTTCGAAGTCAAGCACATTTCAAGATTAATATTAAGAAATAAATGTTGACTGATGAATTTTTAATCGTTTTCTTAGATTTACATACCTGTTGGCTGTCTTATAAGAGCAGATCTTTTCAGTTTCGCAATTACCGGCGTAATTAAAATAATGCAACGCATCGATTTGGATCGATGGAAAAGCAAGATTTTATTGATTTCAAGACTTAAAGTGGTGTTAATGAAAATACAGGTGTAAGTCATAGTTTTATTACGCATTTATTTTTCATACATTCCTTTTATATCCATATTTTAACTTTACAAAAAAAAAACAGATTTTTTCGATCATGTTATTATTATGCATTAATTAAACATTCGTTTACTATTCTTAATATCTGTCTGACATTTTTCTGTTTTGGTTTGCATTTTTGGTCATGCAGCAGGACTTAAACGATTTTGCTTATAGTTTTAAAACTGTTTTCTTTCCGTTCTGTTTTCTTTTATTTCATGAAAATTTTGGTTTGTTTGTTTTTAATTTAAAATGTACACCAAAAAAAAAAAAACCAGCTATACATTACAACTAGAATATATTTGTAATTATCAATTTGCAATTAAGTTTACTTTCAACATTCTTTTTCAACATTTTATTTGTGGTTTTTTTTTGTTTGTTTGGGATTTTCCGGTTTTTAGTTTTTGAGTTCAAGCTCGGACTGAATGTTCCGCTATACTCACAGTTCTATGAAGGAAGTAATATAACGAACTAATACATTGATAGACAATAATAATACCTCAAGTTCTGTATTCGATAATCATTTCAATCGCGCAATAAAAGACTACATCATTTTGAAATATTTAGTGTGGGATTTTTAGCTTTTCGTTCCTTAAGGATCTTTTGATAACAATTTTGTTTTGATATTTTGTATTTTACTAACGTCGTTTTTTCCGTCATAGATCTACCCATCTCTCATACTACATCTAATGAGATTTCTTCCTTTTTTCAATCTGCTAGTCTGCGTGGAAATGCTGTCCTGCTTTTCATTTAAGTCACACTGAAATAGTGAATATAATTAATCGTACTTATGCTAAGGCTATGACATGTATTTTTTCCACTCTATTCTTAGTTATTAGTAATTCACAAAGCAAAAAATATACATTTATTATAACATTTTTTTTATACAGTAAACTTGGTACCTTGTTTGTATTTGAGTTCTGTGATAGAACAAGACCACAGAAAAATCAAAAAACAAAAAAAAAAAAAAAAAAAAAATAACACAACACTAATAGAAAATTCTCTAAAACGAGACTTTTTGTTCACAATTAGTGGTTTCATTGGCTTTTAAATACTTGTATTCTCTAATGACCAAAAGGTTTACTTATGATTTCTCTTGCGTTGGTAAAATTTGATTTTAACAGTTTATAAAATTTAGATTAAAAAACCATTGTATATACGAATAGACTATATACATTTATGTGTAACACTCATTTATTTATTGATTTTATTAGGCTTAGGCCTTAAGAAATAAATGTGGCATGCAACAGATTTCTGAATAAGTTGTTTTTTCCCTTTCTGTTTGACATGCCACAAATCCAATTATTATATTTTTTTTTAAATTTGACACTTTTTAATTGGTTTAATGTTCTTTCATTTTTTTTTTTACAAAGTGTGAATCTTAATATATATAGGCCATAGGAAGCCGTAAGAAAACGTTAACAAACTGTGAAATTGTTGGAATTGGTTTATTTTCAAAATTATTGGCATTATTTATTTATTTATTTACGTTGCTGTAATCTGTTTACTCATTGATATTATTGTTAAGTAACTCCACATTCATTTAGCTAAAATCTCGTTATAATTCCAACTGCCTCAGACCGCATTACCAAAGTAAGCTTCTTTGATTGAAAACCGTGATATGAGCCAGTGTATAAGCGTACTTATTTAAGTTGTCTTCTGGGTTTGTTGATAGGCATTTTTGTTATTATTATTATTTTTATTTGTATTGAAACTGTTGTTGCTGTGTGAAAGAGATTGTGGCGCACTTAAATACAGTTTCGCTTGGGTGGGTCAAAGTTAAACGTGGGTGAATATCGTTTTGATTAGCTTGGCATTTCAGCAGTTGGCATATTGTCGTGACTCGCTTAGGGGTGTGTGTGTGTGTGTGGGTGTGTGTTTGTGTGTGTTTGTGCATCATTTGATTCCAATAGTATTAACTCTGTTGAGTAGTTTAAGTAACAAGAAACCAATCGTTCGAAGGAGAAAAGTAGTTGCTAGTTAGATTCATAGATCTATAAGTAGTATTCTTAACTTCACTCGTTAAGCGTTTAACTTGATTGATTAGTTTGTGTTTAAAGTGTGGAGAGGACTAGAAATCTAAGTGTTAATACATAGATAGTTATAGAGCAGTTGGTGTGCAAGATTGCAACGCATTTGGTTTTTTTTTTTTAATATTTTTGAAGTTGTAAACATTCGTAATTACTCGTACTGCGGCAACATTTCTCTAAAAATAACACCATATTTGTTTAGCTTTTTCTTATATTGTTAAACACTTATTATTCTTCATTACTTAAGTTCTAGTATTATTTAAATATTATCATTCGTTTTTTTCCTCTTTTTTTTTTTTTTTGATTCAATTAAGACAACATTTATTTTTTATTGTTTGATGTTTTATTGGGTTGGACACAGTTTTCTAGTGGGACAAATCTTCAAATGTCTTAAGATTTTGTTATGTTTATAATATTTGTATTTGTTTTTCTTTTTTTAAATGTAGATTTGGGTTAGCGCCTCGTATACCACACTTGGTGCAGTTTCATTTTGAATGTAAATAAGTAAGTATTTAGTAGTTGTAAAGTTGAAAGCTTTTTTTAGGTGTTTCAGCTAAGGTACCAATTTGCTACAGGTTGTCTAAGTGGATTACTTTTGCACTCTCTCTTGGTTCGTGTTCTCGCTCTTGCTCTCGCTCTCCCGCTTGGGCCAAGGCAGATTGGAGATCTTTTGAGAATTGGTGTTGGAAGACTACATCTATGTAAATGCATATGTATATACATGTACATACATATGTGTATAACAGTAAGTGGGGATGCAGTATTAGTTGGTAAGGTTCAAATCAATAATTCAAGTGACTCAAGTTCCAATTGTTAATCCAGTTCCGTTCAATTAAGTATTTTTTTTTGGAAATCCATTGTGTTAAAAAAATAATACAACTATTTACATTAGTTTAGTTTAGTTGGCTATTTGCTATTGTATATCGTTTTTAGTTTTTGTTTGCAAAACATTTAATAACCTAATAGTTGTGTGTGTGTGTGTGTGTTCTGTGTCTTATGTCTACTTAAAAAAATACAATGAAGCAATATACATATTTGACAAACATTGTATTTGCATCGTATATTTTTATCCATACATACATACAGTGTATACTATATGTATGCCTGCATGTGTATATTTACACATTTACTTAGTTATTCTGGAATAATAAACTACAATATAATGCATTTAGTTAGTTTTCTACTTTTGTTTTACTTTTTGCTTAGATTTGCTGGTCCAATTTCTGATTTTAAACATTGATTTCATTTGATTTGCTTTTCGTTTTTATATCTCATAGGTCTTATTGTTTAACACGCAATTATATAAGTATTATATGTAATTGTACATAACTAATAAACTATGTACTATAAGTTGCTATATACATAAATATGTATGTATGTATGTAGAGTATACGGGTTGGTCTAAATAGACTTGGAGATTATTGAATAATTGAAATTTGAACAGCAACAGTGTGAAACAACAACAAACAGAAATTTACAAGTTGTCATTGTCTTTTGAGCGGTTATACGATAGATATATTGGCTTATCATATTTATTGGCTGACATCCACTGCTCTAACTATTTACTATTTAAATGTGCTGGGTACAATTTCTAAATCCATTACACCTCAATTTTATTAAGGTTTTGTAAAGTCGTTTTATTTTATGGTATGCCCAGCATAAGAATAAAATCCAAGTAAAACTGATTGGGTCAGATTCATAGATTGTGTCTTTAAAAGCACAATCAATCCAAATGCGGCAAACTGTAATTGGTATATATATTTTTTTGAATACTCTGGTGGAGAGTCATTTGCAAGTATCGTTCTCGAACCAACAATTCCAAAATAGTTTCAGCTCTGAAATGGGAAGCTTGAAATCTGATTTTCGGCATATAAAGTATGCTGAAATAAACTGACAGTTAAGAGATTGTATCATTGAGGTCTAAAATTTCAAATGATACAATCTTTTTTCTTTTTAATATTCCCAATTCTTACAATACAGTAAAAAAAATTATATGGTGTGAAAATTCGACGAAATTCGATTCCACTTCGATTTTTTTTTTATAAATATAGCATTTCTCTATCTTAGAAATTTTTGTTCGTTCACATATTTGTTTGGATTTTGTATGTTTTGCTTTTGGTTTTTTTTGTTTGGTTAGTCGGTAGTTTGTTGGTATAAAGCTTTCGTTACGCATGCAGTCAACAGTGAAAATGCTGTTGCATAATTTTGTGGGCTTACCAAATTCAATTGATTCTAATTTGCCCATATATGTACATATGTATATATGTGTGTGTGTGTGTGCGTGTGTGTGTGTGCTTGTGTGTGTAAATAGTGTGTACCTTAGCTAATTGCATATTGAGTGTTCGTTCTTCGCTGGTTCGCTGGCAGTGCGCAGATGTTGTTTGTGTGCGTGTGTGTAACACACTGACAAACATAAACACATCCACACTTTAAGCAATAATTTGAATATTTATGACCATTTCGTAGCTAGTTTGACAATTCGCGTTCGGCTTCATTTTCGCATTCGCTTCGTTCACATTTCATGTTGTTTTTATGCAAATTTTTGTTGCTTGCATAAATATCTGTGTGTTGGTGAGTGTGTGTGTGTGTGCGTGTGCGTGTGTGCGTGTAAGTGTAAGTTTGTGTTTGAGTGGGTGAGTTTTGGCCAGCAGCATTTCAAGCAGTCAGCAGGCAACAGCAACGGGCAGCAGCCAGAGCGGCAGAGAAATCGGCAATAAAAGAAAGAGAAATAGATAGAAAGAGAAAGAAGAAGAAGAAGAGCACATATTTTAATTGGCATACAAGAATTTCAATTTCATGCGTCTATATGTATATGTGTATGTGTTTGCATGGCAAAAGAAAACAACGACAAATCATATGGAAAAATATACCAAAAGAGAAAAGAAAAACACAGATAGACTGAGATAGCCATAACGAATAACAGTTAGCAAGAGGTAACGAGCAACTGCATCCGTTATCCATTCTCGTTCATTCTTTGAGTCTCCGCTTGAAAGGCAGCCAAATTGTCATTCTTGGTCTTTAACAACACTTGAACAAACACAAATACACAGAGATACACAAATACATAAACACATAACATAACTGTATATGTGAGTGTACTACTAAATGAGTAAGGCTACAATAACGCATACATAAATATATTCGAGTTTGATTCGATTGAATTCTTAGAACAATGTTTCTACACCAGGGTGTCAAGCCGAAACCTATTTTTGTTCCGGTTTCAGTTCCGGCTCCGGCTTGTAAAGTGTAAAGATTTCAGTAAAGATTATGATTATGATTTTAATATAATTTTTATTTTTTTTTGTTTACCGATTTCTGTAGCTGGATCTTAAATTCTGAATTTCAGTCGGTTAAGTTGCGGTTCCGTTTCCGGTTTGACACCCTGATCTACACATATTCAAGACAACTAAAAGTTGCTGTAATGTAAGCCTAATTTCCGATTCGTGTGTGTATACAAAAATTGAATTGAGAACATTTTTCTTTTATGTTTTTTAATTAGCAATATTAATTATAAATATGAATTTACATTTTTTTTTTATAAAGCCAATAAATACAGTGTCAATTAAATGGATGCAAACAAATTTTAAGTTTATAAAATAGTAGAAACCAGAGAATTGTCGAAATAGCATTCACATACACACACACACACATACACACACATTCACATACGTTTAAAGTATGCGAATAACAGGTATTCGCTCATGGATATTGAGCAATTGATCGGACCTTATTCATTAGCTTAACTATTTGATTTTCTTGTTGCTTTGTCCCTCCGACACTCTTAATTTTTGTTTTTTTTTTTCATTTTAAAGTAGTTTCAATTTTCATCACAGCTAACGTCAATTTGAGTTTTGGTGATAACTACTTATGTTTTTGGGTTTCTTTGTTTTTTTTTTTTGATTTGATTTGATTTCGCCGACTCAGAACTAACGAAAAGAAACAAAATAAAAAAGTAAATCATATTTTCAATTTGATTATTTGCTTTATTTTTTATTTAGTTTAAGATTAAAATTGCATTATACTGCAGCTTTACTGTTATACATATAAATTTATATTTAATTATTAAACACTATAACACATTTTACACCTTTTTAACACCAATATAACAAACACATCGATTTGAATTTGCCTGATCTTAAACTGACCTATGTGTAATATTGTTTCTGTTTCTGTTTCTGTTTTTTTTTCTCTGTATGTTTAAGAAAGACCAACCAAGAAAAAACACATACATATGTATAAGTAAAGTACATTGAATGTTAAACTTAGAAATTAAAACACTTGAGTTGCATTTCTATTTTTTATAGTTTAATATAGTATAGTATATATTATTAAGTCCAGCCTGTAGTCTCTTTCTGTGCTACTTTTGCTTTACACAAACGTTTACGAAATTGAGCAGAAAGAGCGCAAAGAAATGTATACTATTTTTTTGTTTCTAATTTTGTTTTTCATTTGTTGTATTGTTTTGAACAGTTTTGAACCTGCATGCAACATGAAAATCTCGGAAATACTTATGCTGGTATCAAAGATGTACTCACTAGCTGATAGAGATACGAATTTTGAAGGTTTACAAATAAATGCCTATTAGCAGGAGACGCCCTGCTTGGCCACCGTATACCAAGTGCTGACCGTAACCAGCGACGGCGAGTCTGGTGTATGGGGCAGCTCTGTTTGCCCAATGCCTGCCACTCGATAATTATTATCCAGCGGTGGCGGAAGCGGCGGTGGCAGCGGAATTGCTGCTGCGGCGGCTGTTTCTGCTGCTGCTGCTGCTGCTGCTTCTGCTGCCTGGACTTGTTTGCGATTGTTGCGCTGCCTGTTCTTGTTTTTACTCTTGGCTGGCTTGGGTGGCGCATGACCTTGACCCTGACCCTGACCCTGAACCGGGCACAACTGCTGCGGATGATGGAAATGCATTGGCTGCGGCGTATGCAGATCGCGACCCACCTGAGGCCCCACCTGCGGACAACGAAAGCGTATCGCCTGCTCATTGGCTATGCTTAGCTCTGGCCATCTTGGCGGCTTCTGTGAATGTAAATGCTGATGTGGATGCTGATGCGGATGCTGGTAATGATGATGGCGCTGCTTGCTCTTGCTGCGCTGGCGCTGACGTGACTTGGAGTGCGATTTGCGCACTCGCATTGCCGGCAATTGGTGCGACTGTAACTCTGTTTGGGGGCGTTGGCAGTGACGGCAAATGGAACGACTGCGCGGAGGCATCAGCTCCTCGCTATATTCATAATCATCTAAGTCGGCATCATCTGCATACTCTTCCACATCATAGTCATCATTATCGTTATCGTAATCCGCTTCATTCTCGTCGTCATCTCCATCGTTGTCGTCATCCTCATCTTGCTCATACAGCTGTATATCGTTCAGGGGGCGGTGCCTATCATTAGCTTTGTAGTTGTTGTTGCTTGCTGTGTAGATGTTTGTTTTTGTTGTTGTTGCTATGCTTGTTGTTGTTGTACTGGTGCCATCCATGTCAATGACATGACAGCACTTGGCTGTTGCTGTCTGGTGGCTTGTGCTATGTATTGGTTGCATTTGTTGCTGTTTCATCTTGTAGTTTGACTTACGTTTCTCTTGTTCCGTTTGTTTTTGTTGTTGTTGTTGTTGTTGTTGTTGTTGTTGCTGTTGATGCCGTTGCTTTTGCTTTTGTTGCTGACTGCGACCACGTTGCCGATGTCTGCGAACCGTGTACTCATCGCCCTTGTCAGTCGGATATGGTCAGAATGCTGTATCAAATACGGACATAGATCTGGATATGGCATCGTCATTGCGGCACGCCTCCAAGAACTCCTCCAGCGTCACAACTCCATCGCGATTGATGTCCATTTTCTGTTCAAGTTTCGATCAAAGACAAAATTGTGTTAGAATAACACGCCATCAGTTTGTCAAATAGTCTTATTTTAAATTCTACAATCAACCTTTCAATCAAAGTCTAGGAAATTTCATCCACTTTCTGTAGCATAGAAACAATCGGTTGAAGAATAAGAGTCAGTATAAAAGTTCTAGTTCTAAAAGAACTAGTTCCTCAGCTATTTTGATGAAACATAGACTGTATTTGTTGTACAGAAATGGGATTCGCATTCGCAGCTAGTTTTACTTATTTTTATGTTCTACTTAATGTTGAATACCTCTGCTGTAGAAACACAAAGAGAAATGAATTTAAGGAGAATAATACTGACAAATACATAGTGTATCCAGCTACGCATTTGGCTCTCCCCTTTTGGTCTGGCTGGCGGCTGCTGGCTGCTGGCTGCTGTACCATATGGACATAGAACAAGATGGGGCATTCAACAGGACGACAACCGCTAATGACACTGCGTGACTGGCAGACCAAACGAGCCAAGACAGCAAGTTGCCCAAGCTGGACATACTGGACGGATAGACAACGTGACAAGTCCCCCTATTTTTGCGGCTGTCTGCCATTCGATGTGCTGTCTTGCGAAATGACCAACAAAAGAAATACATAATTTGATTTGCATAATGCTGAGTAAATAAGCCGCCAGTTTGAGGCGAGCGCAAATTGAAATTGAATAATTAACATAAGTAATGCGAATCGTTGCGGTCAGTTGCAGAAGTGAACCGAACCGAAACGAACCTTAGCGAAGCGAAGTGAACCGAACCGAACCGAACCGAACCGAACCGATACCGTACAAGCATCCACAAGGATGCCACAATTGTGGGCACTCACCTGAAAGATGTGCTCCACCTTGCCCTTGATTTTCTCCTCCTCGGGACATTCGTCGGGGAGGCGGCCCATTAGCTCGTATATGGCAGTCACAATGTCAGTCATTTCCTCCCTCGTAATGAAGCCGTCGCCGTTGATGTCGTACAGGGAGAAGGTCCAACGGAGTTTCTCCTCAACCGAGCCGCGCGACAGTATCGAAAGTCCTTGAACAAAATCCTGTGCCAAATGAAAAATAGCCCAGTATAAATATACATTATACAAAAAAAAAAAATAATAATCTTACAGTTACATTTACAGTTACAAACAGGTGCGACATGAAAAGAAGACAACGGAGCGAAATCGAATATATGTTTTAAGAAATTGGCCGTAAGCCACAGCCCATTAGCACGTACATGGCTTCAACTACTTGTCGCCCAATCCACCCCCCTCGAGTTAAGTCCAGCATTGTCCAGGATGGATGCTTCCGAAACGCAGCATGCTGCTGAAGTGGACATTCATCTGAGTTCTGCGTATGACAAATGTGCCTAGATAACAACTGGCAAGTGGAAAAAGTTGTACAATACCGTCGGACAGAACTCCCCATCCGATCTAAGAGTGGAAAAAAAAAACTCCAAGCGCAGCTAAAAGTAAAATTTTGCTTCCTTTTGCATATTTCCTCGCTTTGGTCTTATCTATTTGTATTCGGATTTGTTTTTGTGCTATGCTCCAGCCATTTTCTGGATTCGGCCCATTTGGCAAATGGCAGAGAGCGCTAGTCTAATTTATCAATGAGCCAGGCAAGTGATAGAAACAGGTAAAGAAAAGAAGAAAAAGGAAGGAAGTTCGCAAACTAGTTCCGAGCATTTGCAGTTGTGGACGCTGACAAATGGGTGTAGTTGAAAACACAACTGAAACTATTTGGATTTTTGTTGCAAGGTGCGTATATATAGTAGGTAAGCAGTGTCTGCAACAAATTGTGGAAATGAAAGGCGAAGCTGGTACAAAATATTTTGTATAAATGTGTGCTTGTAGAGTATGTTTTGCGAGCCAATGGCTAAAAATGCATCTGAGTATTTTTTCTAAAAAATGTCGATACTTGAACAGCATTTTCAATACTTCTCATAACCGATGAGAAAAGCCATTTCTGGAAGATTATTTGAAATCTTTTTCTACGAAATTTGTCTAAATTTGTTGAAACTTTAATGCAAATTACTTCATAAGAGACTATATATAATAAAAAAAATAACACTTTAAGCATACGAGGAAGAATTAATATAACTTAAACAGTATTTTGATCATTTTATTTTTTCCAATAGCCTTACTTTTTGAGCTTATTTTCAGCGCTGCTGTATTTATAAATACACATACTACCAATCCAATGCAAATTTTTGCTCTTCGTGAAATTTATATTTATATTTCATAGATCAATATAATCATCACTTTAAGAAAAGTGTAAGACTTATAAAATGAATACAGAGGACAAATTATTATCATAATAGTGTTCAAAAGTCTGGAGAAAGTGTTTTCTATAAATTTGGGAAGATTGGAAGTGAACATTCCTCTTTTGATTACTAACATTTGCTGTCGATGTATTCGTTTATTAAGTAGTTTTGTCTACAATACTTTTTACTTTTTCACACGTCGCTGCACTTGCACTTTCGATGCTTTTAAGGAATGTTGCAAAATTCAACTCAAATCCAGCAAGCAAATGTTATTGCGTTGACGGCAAAACCACGTTTTCAATTTAATAAAAGCAACTGTCGTGCAAATCGTGCATAAAACACCTTGCAACAATATGTGAGCTTAATTGAAAAGCGGAAGTCTACTTAGTCAACCATCACTCGACACACACACACACACACACACACATACACACACACACACGCACACTCACTCGTACACAAGGCACGAGCAGCTGGAAGAAGGAGAGAGAGAGAGAGAGAGAGAGAGAGAGTGGAAAGTGCGAGGATTTGTGTGTGGTGTGTGTTGTAGTGTGCTCATGTACATACACTCGGAAAAATTTAGAAAAATGCTCTAAAATAAAATTCGCTAGAATGTTTTTCTGGTTTATGGAAATATTTATAGATTAACGAAATATATTTCTGCAAATTAAAAACACTTGCCCCAAATCGACAACTTCAAAAACGTGATTTTTTCTTCAAATTTTCAGTAATATATAAAATTTTTAAGAATGTTACTTCCAAACATTTTTGAAACATGCTTTCTGAAATTAGGTCATAAAATGAGCTTCCGTATTTCATAAATGCACTTTCTGAAAAATAAGGTATGAATGAATTTCAAATCGATTTTGTATTAAAGTGTATAAATGTTTACGTTTTCAAGTATGTACATGTTTTATATGGAGAACGTGCCTTGGAGTCATTACAATTTTAGGTCATTATTCACAAACGAAAATGGCGAACAGGCAAAAAGGCAAAGGCGAAGCCCGCTCATATTTGCCCAGATAAGCGACTGTCTCTTAGTAGCTAAATGTATGTGTGTGTGTGCGTGTGTATGTGTGGCATGTGTACAACTGCAGCAGTTGTCTGCCTTTTGTTTAGCCTGTATCTTTGCTTTACCATATTGCCCTTGTGTCTTGACTTGGCCACCCCAGCGAGTTGGTGTTAAAATGCCCATAATTCATCGTTTCAATGGCATCGCCAGCCAGTCAGCCAACACGTGCTGCTCCCTCTATCTGTGACCTCCTCTGACGGCCCGTTCCGTCCTCTGGCATACCATTTTGCATAGCCAAATGGGCGTGGTTCCCTCACACCGGAAGTGAAGTTCATGTTCGGACGTCGGCGAACAAAAGTGCAAAATTATTTGCAAATTTGCATGCGAAGTTTCTGCCTGTCTGCCACACCCTAGAACAAAAAAAAAAAAACAACCTGCTATTGCCTGCCTCACCGCCCTCCACTCGGGCTGACCACCCACGCAGCCATTTGCCACGCTCTGCATGCGCATATTTATTTGATTTCCGTTTGGCTTCTTCGCGCTTTGTGTGCGCCAACAACACTATTTTTTGGCTTGTTTCTGTTTTTTGTTTGTGCAGTCGAAATGTCGACAATGACAGCAGCAAAAACAACGACAACAGCTCTAGCAGCGACAGCAACATGAACACGGCACGTGAAAATAGATTGAGATAGGCGACTGCGGCAGCAACCGTTTCCACCATCCGCACCACCCGATGCGCTTGTCATCCACTTGTGCTGCATTTTATTTCAATTTTGAGACATTTCACTTGGTTGTTTTTTTTTGTTGTATTTAGGTTGGCTTTTGTTTCGCTCGTTTTGCGCTGCCATTTGGCAGCTTACCCGCTGCTGGCAAAATACCCAAGAGTAGTCAATGGGGAGGTAGTCAACGTAAAAATGCCAACAGTTGTTTTCAGCTTGTTTTCTGCACATGGGCAAGATTCCGATCGAAATTTGTTGGCTTCAATATCTAGATTTGATCAAACACCTGTTCAAACGTAATGCCTAGTGGAAATGCTGTAACTGGTAACATAGACAATTGCCCAACTTCATGAGACCCTTTCTTAGCCATTTTACAGGGTTTGCCAGTTCTGAGATCGGCAATGCCTTCGTTGCCTTTATACATACATTTGTAAAGATTCTCTATCCGCTCAAAGTTTTTTTTATTTAAAATCGACTTTGATTATTTTAATCAAAATATTGATGTGCTTTTTTGGTTTCAATTGAATGCTTCGCTTGATTTACTTATGAGCCTTATCTAAAAAAAACCTTGAAAAGGCATTTCAGATGTACTTTCCCAACCTTTCCAAACGTTTTCTGTCTATCTCAAAATAGTTGCTGATATTTTGTATGGTTTTTGGGCAGAGCTTTAGCGTATGATTTAGTAAGAGTGAATGTGCTTTTAAACCGCTGTGTGGCAGCTTATTTATGCCTCTTAAATCTAAGCGCTTCGTGCTTAAAGCCAATCAGTCGCTGTCTGCCGCATTCACAGAATCTTCTCTCTACCCATTAATGACAGACACTTTTTAGCGACGAAAATTGCAAAAACTTTTGCGCAACGCATTAAAGCATAGGAAAGTGTGCGACAAGGAAAGGAGAAGGGAGAAAGTGCGAATATGTGTGTGTGTGTGGAATAAAGTTATGGATAACTTGTCGTATACGTATTATTTAGTTCGATTTGGCAGGTTTAACGAGAACTTTGCTTATTACAACTTAACGCTGGTCTGAGTGCTAAAATATCCAAAGGACTTTCTTTCACAGCACATGTCGACATGTTAATGTTGTTGTTGTTGTTGTTGCTGATGCTGGCTGGGGCCACTGCTAGTAAATCGCAGCTAAATGAGCAGAGCTTTCTCCCCTTGAAGTATTTTGCAACATTATTTGGCGATGTCATGCAACCGAATTCCATACAATTCCACCCGCAGAGAGCCACAGGCCAGCGAAGAGGAGCAGGCAAGTTGCTTATAATGCTACTTGACTATGTCTTGGAGTTTCAACTCAACTGTCAGCCATATTTTATGCTTAAAATGTCTAAAGTAATTTCATTGTACTTAAGCGCTTTTTGTTGCTCTTTTTGTGCTTGGGGTGTGCGTTTGGGTGGGTTATGGGTGCTTTGCCATTTGCCGTCTCAGTTCACTGACCAGTGAGCCCACCCAGCCAAGCACTCTGCAAGGCAGCGATATTTTGCTCCGCTTCATTGTACCCCACCATAAGAGAGAGAGAGAGAGAGAGAGAGAGAGAGGGAGAGAGTGAGAGAGAGAGAGGGGGAGAGAGGGAGAGAAAAAGAGAGTGATAGTACATAATTAAGTATATTAAATTGAATTATTTTCCAAGTACTTAGGCGCATTACAAAGTCACAATTTTCCATTTGCCAACGTTCATTTAAGCTTAACTCTTTAATGTCTAACTCTGGATTTGATTCGGTTCTTAAGTTTTATTTTTATATCTTGCTGTAAGCTTTCTCTTTCTCTGTTTTGGCTTCTGGTCTTATCAGTACATAAGGTCTTCCATGAACCTTTGACACTAAATGCTATTTTGATGAATTAAGCTGTCTTCACTTGTGACAACTTCATGGGGAACCCGTCTTAAAACTACTTTTAATAGCTCGATTAGTTGAAAGTAGTTTTGTGGAGACACATTTTATGTTTACAGTACAGTTCACTTTAACGTGGTACACTCAGAAAAAAAATTACCCTAAAATTTAGATAATCGCAATACAAAGTACATTTCTTAAATGGAACATTGTATCTTTCTAAGCCAATTTAGAAAAGCAAGTAAGAATGCTTTAAATGCGTGAGCTAGAGTACGAGTTACCCTAAATACAGCAGCTAAATATGTTAAGCAAGTTTTATTGTCAATTTTTTTTTTTTAAAGTCGATAAAATAAGGTAAGCTTGTTAACTTACAGTACTAATTTGAAGTGTCTGCTGTTGCAAATAGGCAAATGGCAATGGTAGGACGAGGATTGCACGAAAAACACAGCTGAGAATTACAATCTCTCATGTTAGCTGAAGTAATACCTTGTAACTTGGTAGCTCGATAACAGTATGAATTGATGGAGTTTGATGCACCTTTATAACTCAAAAGCATCTTTCAACGTGTCTGCTACGCATCTTTTTAGGGCGCTTACTTGTCAAACATTGTATTCAAAATTAAAACAGGTTCTTAAGTAAATTTAAATCGAAGTATATCAATATTTAACGTTAAATTTAAAATAATATATTTAAATAAACTAAAACTCTTAATTTCAAAAGTTTGGTCCTTAGAGCTTAACAAAATTGTATGCGATTAATGTGGGATCCTAAGGAATGCCATTATTTACTTTCGAGCGTGCTAGGAAAATAAGGAAAATTACCAGTGGAGAGATCTGAGGAGATATTGGGAATCGAATGGATTTTGTAAGAGTCTTAAAGGAATTTTGCGAAATTAGTAAAAAGCTGATCTAAGATTATAGAAATGAAATTTGGGCAAAAGATATTTATATATATATTTAGAAAAATAAAAGAATCAACACAATTGTCATGCAGGTTGTTTTAGGAGATTTTTAACTTAAGACACTAGAAAAACAACTCTGTATAAAATCGCTCTAAATTGAAAATCACACTGAAAACTAGATACATTCTCCGATTTTAAGCAATAGTTTCTAAATAAAAAAAAATCTTAAAATTATACTTTTTTTTTTCTAGTTTTTTAGAAATATTTTCTGAATACTAAATAAATTACCCCGATGACGAAAAGTATGCCAATTTCTCCAAAATTCAGGACGATGATTTTTCAGAATGTTATAAAATATGTAAGTTTCTTAAATACATCTACCGCTTTACTACTCGTATTATTTGTAGCAAACTTATTGGGTGGTGGCAAAAGGAAAAGCATTGCACACTTCTTGGTTCCGCCCCTCATTTGTATACTGCGGCGTACGAGCGGAGTTTTGGAATAGGTTTGGGTCGGGAGTTGAAGGGACACACATATTTTTCTGGGGCTTTGTATTCCGCGTTTTCCCGTAGCTGCTCTCTTTCGAGCTTTCGCTTTCAACTGCCGGCATATTATTGACATATTATTAATGAACTGTCCAAGTTTCATCAGGATAAGAAAAATCCTTGTTATAGTCCAAAATATCTCATTGCTATCAGCAGGCTCAATAATTTTCTGTATATATAAACACATATTTGCGTGCATTTGTGAGTAGAGAATAGCTCGAATATTCTCAAAGATCCATTTATTTACACAGGCAGACAGACGGACAGACGGACGGACATGGCTATACAGACTTAGCTTTTGATCCTGATCAGAAATATAAATAGATTATGGGTCCGAGATATTTAATGGCGTTCATTTTTTTTTCTCAGATTGAAATATATATTTTCGAGTTTCATATCATAAAAAAAATATTGTTAAAAATACCACAAGGAAATCCACTGCAAAATACTATTTTGCGAGTGTTGCAGCTGATTATTGAGTACAATTGAAGGAAACTACTCGATTGCTGTGTAAGTTTAAGAATATATTCGGTTACATCAAATTATATGAGGTTATATGAGCAACTTTAGTTAAAGAATCATGTATCACTAATTTGAGCATTATTTGTGTGAATAAAGTGTTATTTATTTATTTAAATGAATTAATTATATAAGTATATCAATTATTACCTACCTCAAAGCTGACAATGCCGCTGTGATCCTGATCCAAGGTATTGAATACATAATGTGCGTATAATGTTGGATTTGCTGTAGTTATCGTTGTGGTTGTGGTTGTTGTTTGTGTTTTTTTTTTTTTTTTTTTTTGGTTGTATTGTTGTTTGTTGTAAATGAAAGCAAGAAAAGAGCAGCGTTAAATGTGAGAGTTCATTGGTTGGCAGTCAGAACATAAATAAGTTGAAAACACGAAATGTCAACTCTCAATATACACATTTAAATATAAATATATATATATACACACATTTACACATTTAAATATAAATATATATACATATATATATATACGACTCTCAATATATACATATTTCTTTTCTTACATTGCTATTGATGCGATCAACTATGCGAGAACATAAACAGCGTTTGCGAATGACAGATGCGAGATAGAAATGAGAATACGAATGCCAAACTTAACCCAAAAATGGCAAATAAAAGAGAAAGTGAAAGCGAAAGTGCAAGTAAAGTTTTGTACTGTGTGTTTTTGTGATTGTTGGGATGCCAGCTTAAAGATAGGAATGCCACCGCTGCTGTGTCATTATTGGGTCAAAACTTTTATGGGGTTCGACCCGCTTGTCTGTCCTTGCCCTCCGATGAACACTGTGTACTTGTGGCAGGCCACCAACACCGCCACCATCAAAATGAGAAGAAACAGAAAATTGTTGCAAGTAAAGTTTTCGTTCTGTCAGCCGCAAAGTTTTTGTTTATCGTTAAAAGTCAACTTTGTTCCAGAAAAGGGGCTTTCGACATGCCCATCTACGACCCGTTCTACAAATGTGCCCCGCTAATTATGTTTGTGTGTGTTTCGAGTGTGTGTTTATGGGTGTGCGAGTGTACTGATAAGTTGACAAATGCCCAACAAATTGTGCAGCATGTGTGCTAAATCAGATACCACAAAATGTGCGGGGCATATTGTATTGTCCGCTTGCAACTTAACCAAATTTTGCATTTAAAAAAAAATACATATAGACAAGCTAAGCCGCAATTGATTGTGGGATATTTGATTTTTCGATTACATTCTCTTGTTGTGTCGTCATATGAAGAGTGTGCCTACCTACGGTGGCAACATGGTTGTGGCATGTCTTTAAAAACAGTTTTGCTGCATAATAATGTAAGACAACGGCATTTCCCTGTGGCACTGAGCACTTGGCGTCAATGTCCTTATCTGGCTATCACATTACATTTAGATTATTGGCAAGCAGCGGCACATTTACACTGTTTATGTTTATGACTTGATGTTTGAGCAGCCTCAGCTGCAACTGCAGCTGTATCCCCCACACCCTGCCTTCCTTGTTTTTGATACTCGCGCTTTTTATGGGCACTGAATGCTTACACTTGCTTCGGGGAGTCGAACAAAAATGCAGTTCATAAAAAAAGGGGCACTCGTTCATCTCGGCAAAGAGCGTTTTTATTGATGTGCTTGCTGGCTTGCTTGCCTCGCTGTAAGCAGCAGAGTAAGGGCAATGAGCAATGGGGATTGGTGTATGGGGTATGGTATGGGGAATTGGATCTGTTGGGGATGCTTTCTTGCGGCATCGCGAACTGCCAAAAATGTATTTGTCAAAGTTTATTGTCGCCGTTTGATACTTAATGTATTTTTATGACGCATGACGCACAGACACGCCCACAGTGCACCCACATAGCACAAAGCACACAGTAAGGTCAAAGCTCAAAGACAAAGACAATATCTGAATATCTGTTGTTGCTGTTCTTGTTGATTTTGTTGTTGTTGCTGCTGCCAGATATGTTTATGTTTTGGCAAAATCAAAAACTGACTGCAAATGTGTCGTGTAAAAATTTTCTAAAATGTTTGCGTTGAAAACTCGCAACACAACACTAGGGAAAATATATGGAAAACACCGATGAAATGTGAGAACAGTGCAGTGGGCAACTGGAGCCGAACATTCAGATTGTGACTGCGACTGGGACTGTGCCCAAAAGTGATAAATCACCAACTTTGATGATGATTTTGTTTCTAGACTTTTTTTTTTGTTTTGTTGGGTTTTTTTTTTTTCTCGGTTACACTTTCTTTTGCTTTCGGCTCAGCTGCCGCCTTGTCTTAGGTCGCGCTTGAAGCCCCCACCCCACCCCACCCCACCTTGCATCACTCACATCCACGTCCGCATCCGCAGCGTCGTGGCGGAGTGGCGGAGTGGAAAAGCGGCTTATCAAAATAAAAAATGATTTCATTATTTATTTTTCATCAGATAACTGAGGCGCAGCATGTCTCGTGTTTACTTCGCTTTTTACAAGCGTTTCCGCCTATCGCTGTCGATGCTTGTTTGTCAGCCTAATACAAATGCTACGTGGCCCCTCCCACCATCTCTATCTCCACCTCTGCCCGCCGACTTCCTCCGGCTCCACCTTCAACGTAATGCTCGAGCTGCTCTGCCATCTCAAGGCTCCGTCTCCATGTTCACATGCATTACCATGTTCCATGTTCTTGTCTGCGTTCTTGTCTCGCAAGCCAGCCAAATAAGTTTATTATAATAATTTAGTGCCAAACATGTGTAGCAATATTTCTCTGTGTGTGTGTGTGTGTGTGTGTGTGTGTGGGCTGTTTTCTTCTTGCTTCGTCCTGACCGAGGGGATTAGTGCATGACAACGAAGCGGAAAAAAACACAATCATGGATTTTAAGTAGGATTTATTGTGGCCCGCAGCGGCATCCGAGCCAGCTCACAAATATATAAACAAATACATATATATATATATATATATATATATATATATCTATATTCTTTTTTTTATATATTCTTTTTTTATTATTAATATGTGTAGCCATTGTGGGTCCGACAGTTTGTACCAATTGCGAAGTAATTTTTATAGCTATAATTAACACATTGACATCATTTGAAGAGTTTCAGTTTTACAGTAGTTTTCCAAATAATTTCAAAAAGTTTTCTTCATGTCGTAAATGTAAAGGTCATCAAACAATGAGCAACTAAATGTTCATCCATAAATGCATTCCGAGCGCGTTGCCTGAGCCTGGGAGCCAAGGCTAATCAAAATTATGTCTTAACATGATTATAGAATGCGTTCGATATGTTTGAAATTTAAAATGCTGTGCCTGGTTTAAGTGTCTGTTGATGCCAAGATAAATCAGGTGTTCTAGCTATCACTTCACCTTGTGTAAGTACAATCCAACTGGCAATAACCCAGAATATAGCTGGGCTTTTGGGCAGTCGTTCAATTGGTCCGCTTCCCAGTCAGCCAGTCAGTCCGCTAGTCAGTCAGTTACTGTCCAGTATCTCATTATCCATGCCGCAACTTTGGCCAAGCCGGGCAGGGGAAGCTTTTGTGGCAAGGCTTTTATTTATGGCAGCAGCCGCGTGGCAAAAAGTAAATGAACAAATTTACTTGTTATTCAAACGAGGTCAAGTGGGTGAAATGGGTGAAACATGGTTGCTTTCTGCCTTGGCCAAGCCCCTGCAACCAGCCCAGCCTGGGCCAGCCCCGCCCAACGCGCCCAACCAGAGTCAACCCAAGCCAACCCAGCGGCGACTTGTGAAACATGATTTTGCTTTTTATACTTTTTGCTAATTTGCTCTCTCAACATTTTAGTTTTACAAAGCAAAGGGCTTCGCTGCAAAGGCGAACCCAACGGCAAGGCAGCGTCCTTTTCCCACAACTCTTTAAAACCAGTTATAATCAGAGCCAGAGCCAGAGCCAGAATCAGTTCATGTTCATTCTCATTCATATCTATTGATCAAAGTTAATAGTTGGCATTGGCCTTTGTTTTGGCCACTGCCAACGAAAAATAGAGCCAATACTAACGATAATACAGATTGGATTTCAATGAAATTAAATTGGCAAGAGCATCTGCTGCCATCAAAACAATTTCAATGCGGGCCCATTCCCAATCCTTCCAGCTCCTTGTTCGATTTGCTAATAGATTACAATAAGAGTCAAGGAGTCGCTTGCTTTCGACCATCAATGGGGTCAATATAGGTCTATCAAGGATTACATTTATGATAGTTTGCTTTTTGAAAACTGATTATGTTTTAGCTTTAGCCTTGTTTGGCAGTTGTGCTCTTTGAAAGTTTTACTGTCAGACATAAATGTGTTTATTTATTTGCACGTTGAAGTACTAACAAGCAGCACAGTCAAGTGGCCAAGCCAACGATACCAAGCACGGATTTGTTAACGCACGGACCCGGCACACCCGGAATGGCGGGCCGCCTAACGTGCGGATCTCGAATTACTCGATAGATGACTTAACACAGCAGTTTTAACAGAAGGACTAGAAGAAGCACAACTTATTAATGGGAAAAGTATCTTATAATTTGTACATAAGACCCTAAATGGGTTATGGATAGCATAATTCGAACTATAAGTTTAAAAAAAAGGGGCATAAAATTCCTTGTATTTCTGATCGGAACTGTAAAATTAAGTTGGCTGATTAACTCAGAAGAATCAATTTCACCGTTTGTAAGCCTATGTAAAAAGATTACACCAAGCATGATTCTACGACCCGAATAAGAAGGTAGATTTATTAATAAAAGTGTTGCGGTGTATAACTGAGAATTTTAATGAGAATGCTATGTGTGTGAATACGAATATAAGGCATACATATACATACATATATATTAAATAATTACATAATTAAAACAGTTGGAATCAAAATTACGGATTAAGTGTAGCGCAAGTATCCTTGAATTACTTAGATTTGCTTGTTTGTCTATATATATACGTATATATATACATATATGTATATATATAAATATATTTATTAATCACAGCAAAATCGAAATTAAGAAATCAACTTAAGCATATGTTTTTGGAATTTCATTTTGAATTTGCAAATATGATTTTTTGGAATGTAATTAATATTTGAAATGGTGTGTTTTGATAATGAAAGTACTATGTATATATGAATGCATGTATGTATGTATGTATGTATGTATGTATGTATGTATGTATGTATGTATGTATGCATGTATGTATGTATGTATGTAGGCAATCGTTAATAATACGCTAGAGCAGAACACAAATGTTAACGAAACAAAAATTATACTGTACCGCACGAACCTCCCTGGGGAAAGAACTGCGAATAGATCACTTTGAAGGTATCCTCCTTGACGACGCCCGTGGGACATTCAGCCTTAAAACCACGATAAATTCGTTTGATTTCGTCCTCTGTGAAGCGGGTGGCGCGACTCAAGGCGCTCAGCGAATCGGGTCTGTATCGGGCCGGCGTCTCAAATTCTTCTAGTTCGGAATCTGCAAATCCATTAATAGACCAAGGCACAAGAAAACGAGGGAAACAGAGAGAGAGGGAGAAAGAGAGAGAAAAGGAGAGAGAGAGAGAGAAAAAAATGAAAGCGATGCATGAGTAATAATGTTTATTAAGCAAAAGCTGTGGGATATTTTATCAATGCTTAGAAGTAAAATTAATTAAAATATAATATTATTCCTGAAGTTATCACCAGCTTTCAGTTACGTACTATAAATAGTAATACATTTAATATAGGCTTAAGATTGCACCCATAACCATGAGCTTAGAGAGAGAGAGAGAGAGAGAGAGAGAGAGAGAGAGAGAGAGATAGAGAGAGTAGAGATAAACAGAGACACAAACAACAATTAATATGAAACGGGAAAAGGGTACGAAACTGTCATCTTTCAAAATATTCCACAAATACAAATAGATTTTTACTTTCCAAAACGAGACAAAGCAGTTGAGTCTATCTAGCCGAGTCTTTCTGAATAAACCTTATCAGCTTAAGAGCATTCGTACTTGTTTCAGCACTGTAAGTGCTTTATTTTTACGTTGTTTTTTAAGTGCGCAATTGGAACAAAAAGGAGAGATAGCACAACAGAGAGAGAGAGAGAGAGAGAGAGAGAGAGAGAGAGGGGAGCAACTGACTGCAATAAGTATTGTCAATAAAAAACAAATACTAAAGTACAGCAAAAAAATGTGGAGCGGGATATGCTGAACGCTCATCCTACAAATGAAATTTAATATGTTTTAGCTTTTGTGGCTTAATTCTATTAATTTTTATTTTTTATTTGCTTTGTATGTGAAGAACAAACTGTTAAATGTAAAGTGAAATAAAAATTAATCACAGCTGCGAGAGTGGCTTCTGCAGTTGAATGGATTACTTTTAATTATCTCTTTATTTGTTTATAAATGTTCTTGTCTACTATCACATCAATGGCTCTATACTCTTTGGAGACTGTTTTCTTCTGAGCACGCTTGCAGAGAATATTACAATTTTTCATAAGGTTTGTATGGCATTAAGGGACACGTCTCTAACTAAATAAAGTAAATAAATTCTTCTTTTCCTATACACATTCTCGAGGGCTCTTTAAATGTTTTCAATTGTCATTGCATGAGTTTGAGAAAATGTCTCGCACAGCCACTGCTAGTTTCATCATCTTTGTAATTCCTTAACATCTTCGAAATGTGTGTGTGTGTGTGTGTGTGTGTGTGCTTTGGCAACAATGATGAGCTTGACATAAAAGTTGCATGGCTCATGCTCAAATTGAATGCAGGTTGGCCAGAGAGCGAATCGATAGCGAATACAATACGCATAAAATATCTGATACGAGACTGAATTGCTTATGTTGTCCTCTTGGAGGGAATTGTTAAGACTGTGGGGGTTGTGGGGCGGTGGGTGGGATGGGAGTAAATCACCTTGACAATGACAGTTTGAAAGCAGACACTGAACATAAATTGAAACATTCGAGTGGTATTCAGCGGATCTGACAGTCAGCGGTGCGCAGAAACTTTTACATTGCCTCATCGCGAATGACAGCCGCTCCAAGGACATCCGTTGGGCCATATCCATATCCATTTGATATCTGTAATTCTGGCTCCGCCAAATAGACAAATTTCAATTTGCTTTGGCTCTAGGATGATCGGGTCTCTGGCAGTTAAGCGCCGGATTTGCTGGCAGTCAGCTTTTGGATTGGCCGGCGATGAACAGAGCAAAAGTTTTATTGGAAAAGTTTCATGAATGACAAGTTGGCTGATGGCCCCCAACTCTGCCCCATCTGCCCTACTCTGTCTCTCTTTCTAATGATAATTTTATTTTAATATGCAAAATGAATCTGCACTTTGCCTAAATTAATGAATTCAAATTTAAATTTGCTTCCTTCTAAAAAAGAACCCTTTCACTGCAGATTTTACACTCAACTCATTTGTTTTATCGACTTGATAATAATATTGAGTGATCAGAGTGATAGAGATAGAAATTGTTAAATAGTATAAAAGTAGTACAAGATTTAGATTTCTTATTATCTGATAATATGAATGGAACCTATCGGAAGGTTAAGTGCTTAAAAATGTTTCGTTGATTACCATTGGAAATCGACTATATAGGTATTTAAAAAGCGGACGGTTATCGATAAAATTAAATAAACTTAATCTGTCCATGGTATACGAGAACTTATGTTCCAAAAATTTTCCAATTTTAACAGTGTCTGAGATCAACTCAGATATTTTCAATATATGTTTTCAGAATCTTTTCTTATTTACAAGTATATGTTTTACATATGTATATCAAATCGATTTGTATCGAAACTCGAGATACGGGAATAGTTATCAGTAAGAATGTAAGAATGTCCGACTGAAATGTGCTTTTGGTATTGAAGATGTAGGGTACAAAAGTTAATATTGAGTTTGCAATAATACTGGCAAATCCTTTCGTGATTTTAAAGTTAAAAAGTTTGGCCCAAAGCTTTCAATGTCGATCGATCTTAATGGGATCGATGATGAAAAGCGAATGGTCTTTAAACCAGTTCTAGTTTATTCTAACTGGTATGCTTAGGTTCGTTCTCCTGTTGGAAGATCCACAATAAGTGTATTTTATCACATTCGCCAATATTCGATCGAGTTTTATCTATTTGGAGTCATTTGGTGAATATTTGTGTTTCATTTCTTTTCCAACACACAAAACATTAAAGCAGAGCTCATACAGCCAACACAGACGTCGTTATACTATTGCAATATAGTGTTATTTCTATAGACGGCACTGTAATTAGAGGGAGATGGCAGCTGGCTTCTAATTTTGGCCATTCATTTCTTGCTGCTTGTCGCCTTTTTGCTTTTGACTGCATTTTATGGTTTCCCTAAGCCTCCAATCACAGTTTAGCCGTTTTCCCGCTACAGCTCCGGCTACATCATAAAAAACATCTCAATTTCCAACCAAGTCTTAGCCATTTGTTGTTGTTTATCCTAAGGAGATGGTTTTCCTGCTCTTTTTTGTCAGGCAGTTTGCGTCGACTTTTTGTTAGCTTCTTGCAATTTGGTCCTGCGCTTAACTGCACTTCATAATTTCTTCATTACTAGCATAAAACGCATCCGTAATTGAATTCTACACAGTCTACACTTTGTGGTTGCTTCAATTTGTGCACTTGATGGCCAACAACTTAAAGTCCTTGCATCGCACAAGACTATTCTGCCAGTCTGCCAGTCTGCCAGCGACTCTGTATGCTTTTAATTATCATTTCATTATTTTCTGTTTGTTGTTTGATACTGTACATAATTTTTAATGGAAGCTGCGACATTTTAAGTGCTTGAGCAGGCCACGACCAAACGGAGGGGCGTGCCCCAACCCAGGGGTGGGTGGGTTGTTTTTGGTTTGGTTTGGGTCGTGTCGGCTGTCTTGGTTTTATTGTTGGCTGTTGACTACTTAGTGAGACATCTGAAGCTGGCACCTTTGAGGCCTCTGCGGCCCTACGACTGACTATCTTGACAGTTGGCTTTCTTCGCTCACTTTCGCTTTCACTGCCATTCACTGGCTCTCAGCTGAAAATGCGAGGATGCCAGGACACATTGTGCTTTGTCAGTCATGTTTGTTTCTCCTTTGCTGTCTTTCTAATGTATAAAATTTTGTGAATTGTTGATACTCAGCTCTAATTGAGATTTATCTAATTGAATTTATCATAAGTCATAAGCCATTCTCCATAGTGTGGAGCTTTGTTTCATCTTAATATGTAGATGTCAGTGTATGTGTATACGTAATTCAACTTTGAGGGTACAGCGTATTTTGTAGTCGGCCAGTCTCAAATAAGCCACTATTCCTTTTTTATTCGTTGAATATTTGTTTGTTTTCGTTATCGTTTCATATGAACATATATATGTATGTGTGTGTGTGCATTTAAGTGTCAGGGCTGCCACAATTTAATTTATTTAAGGGCATTCTGAGGGGCTTGCAAATGAGTTAAGTGCATTTTACCCTAAACCCTTCTTTTTTGCTGTACCCCTTGTACTCTGTAACCATTAAAATTGTTTAAAAAGTCAATCTCAGCGAAAATTAATCGGATCAAGTAAATTGTGGTTTATCTTCTTACTTCCGCCGTTTTTCTAATATCGATTAAAATGGATTTTAGATTGCAATAATAGGCACAATTTTGTTATTCAATAAGAATATACCTAGAATAAATCGATTAATGAACTTTTTACAATTCAAAGAATACAATGACCTGCAATTAACATAACAACTTCTAAAATTTATTGACGATCTTCGACATGTTCAATTATTGTGAGATTAGGAGTTGGGTGCAGGGTATCTACGAGTCGAACTATATCTACTCGACCCCCACTAACTGAACTCATTGAAACCGGGAAAAGGAGTATAATGAAGTTGTGCAAATTATATTATATATATATATATATATATATACAGCTTTCGCATTAATTTTCGGCACGGCATACATACATAGACAACAAATAGACATACACGTATGTGTGTGTCTGTGGACACGCGTGTGTTATCTTGATAAGTGCAGCAACAACAGCAGCAGCTGAAATAACAAAACAGATTTTGTTGATGCTCCTGTGCCAGCGCTTTGGTTGCATTAACTTGGTAAATGTCTGGGAAACTCGAGGGGCCAACGCAACCGCCGCAAAAATGTGCAATAAAAGAAGGCATCAGCAACTGCACAAAACAGCAAGGAAAAAAATAGCAATTCTTTCATTCTTGCAAGTTTCAACTTGGCAGCAACAATGTGACGAGAAGCGCGCCACAAACTTTGTCCTCGGCATTTCGGTTTTCAAAGTGTTAAGCATACGCCGTGTGCGCCCGCTCTTCTTTTGGGGTATGAAAAAACTACAGCAGCCGTAAATTACGCGACCTCAAACGAGATATGTGCAGCCATTGTTTATGTGTGCTGCGCTACTATATCTCAACCTAGAGCATAAGTGGGAAAGATAGCCCTGCCCGAAAATACAGTTAACCTAATTGATCACATTTATGATTATATTTGTTAAATACCATTCTGTTCACAATTGACGATAGTTTGGACAAGAAGTTTATAAAAAAGCTGAGAAGTGTGTGAAGCAGACAGAAGAAAACTTCTCCGAATCCATGGAGTATATACATTCTTGATCAGCATCAACAGTCGTGCCGATCTAGCCATATCCGCCTATGCGTCTTATATACGCCAATCTCAAAGACTTCAAATTTGGAATGCAAGGTTTTGTTTAATATACGCAGTTTAAGTTTATTTGATAACGAATCCTCAATATCGATAGAAATCGATTATCGATTGCAATAAATCCCTCAATTTTAAGGATATTGCCTGAAACTTGAGATTTAAATATACGCTCAAAAACAAATTGCTTGAAATTTAAAAAATTCATTTCAATTTAAATCGCCCAGAAAATGTCGTTTCTCGAAATAAAAGAATAGAATAAAAGACAAATTAGAAGATTTTCTCTTTATATATTTCTATATTTTCTATTATTAAAAAGTATATTTTTATATTAGCTTAGGCTAAATGTTATGGCCAACAAAGCCAACTCACTTAGGTTAGGCCCGTTCTATATGTATATGAATATCGTTGATAATTTCTTCATTACTCGTGCAGCAGAAGCAGCCCCAAATAATGTCGGATTGTGTTTTATGAGACAAAGAATGTACTTAGCTTTAACGATTTCATAAAAGATACATTTTCGTTGCGCTTTGACTGCCATCCAAGTCATCTGCGAGCTTCTGTGTGTGCTTGAATGCGCTTTGGCTTGCCACGCCTTCTCTCACTCATTTTAATGATGACGAGGACTCGATGGTTTTTGGTTTTTTTTATATCTTATTTTCTTTTCTTTTTTCGGTTCTGCTTTGCTCTTATATTTTGGCGCTTGCTTATCAAATGTAGGACGAAAGCTATAAAACTGTCAAGGCCGTGTGTGTGTGTGTGTGTGTGTGTGTGTGCGTGTTGAAGTGTGTCTGTTTGTTTCGCTTTGTTTGTGGGCGGGTCGTATCTCCGAACGCTTCGATTGAGCGCGCTTATCTTCAAAGGATTGTTTGGCTATATCTCCAGTACATTTCATTTACATACTCCTATTTACGTTGTGCATATTTGTTTTGATTCGATATATATATATATATATATATATATATATACTTTTTTTATTTTTTTATTTGATTCATTTGCTTCTTTGTGTAGGGCTGCTCCTCTTTGCACTTATCGACACTCGACACTCGACAGACACTCTTGAAATTGATCGAAAGTAAATATTTGTATGCAGTTGCAGTGAATAAGAGGAAAAAAGTGGTATAGAGAACAGCAGCAGACCTAATAAAAAGCATTTTCGCAGTCGTGACTGTTGCACCACACACCGTGGCAAGCCACACAGAAACTTACACACCCTGCGGCTTGCAGCAGCAGCATGCAAAAATATTTGCGCTTGGCTGATAGCGGCTGTTGTTGTTGTTGTTGCAGCAATGCAGCAATTGCAATGGTGCTGCAGCGGAAACGGAAACATGACACCTGCGCAAGCCGCACTCGCACACCCGCACACACACACACACATACACACAGACAGTTTGGCTGCCACACCAGGTGCAGCAGCAACGCGACAAACAAACAGACATAAACAAGGAGTCGAGATAAACAGGAACTTATTATGCAAGCGCATGCAACGCTGTATGTTGCAACTTTGCAACGCACCAGGTGCACCGTTTATGCGTGTGCGTGTGTGTGTGTGTATGTGGGTGTGTGTGCTTTATCTGCGATTACACTGACAACAGTGTGTACAAGTGCTGCTTGAAGCTCCGCTCACCCTTATTTATTGTTATGGTTACCAATCGCCACCGACCATACTGACCAATGGTTACCCCTCTCCCCACCCCTTCTCTCAAATAAGAGCGGAATATTTGCGTACTTCACACCTTGACGTCAGCAGCAGCAGTGCAAACAACAAAAACAAAACTTTGGCCTCTTTTTCTGCGAGACCAATCCGCCCAAAAAAATAAACATTCTACTCAACGTTTCAGCTGTCGAGGTCACACAAAATGGCTTTGTTATGCTTGCAAATAGTTTAGTCATTTTGGCTTGAATACTTTTCTGGGAGCTTCTTGTTGGCTAGCTGATAATAATAAAACGGAAACACAAAAAAGCACACATGTAAAGTGAGACATATATATATATGTATATGTATATATATATATGTATGTGTGTGAGTGGGTGTGTGCTGTGTGAATGTCACTTGGGGGTACAATACTCAAAGTATAGTTACGCTAATTTCGAGTCAAGCAAACAGCACATAAATATGCATATACTTGAATTAATGCATATTGTCAACGGTTTGCGCAAAATGCCAACTGGCAACTGCCAACTTGCAGATGAGTGAGATAAGCACACAGTTATGAAGCGAAACTTGTCTGTAGCAAGGAAGAAAATAATGCACACCATTATTTCAACTAACAAACAGCTATAGCTGAGCTGCAGAGGCAAATGCAAAACGTGCATTTCACATATGAACAAGTAAGAGTGCTATAGTTGAATGAGCTCGACTGCGACATACCCTGATCCCGGCTGTAATTTTATTGGCAAATTTCTCTTTAACATGTTTTACACCCAAATGTGAGCAGATCTGCAAGTGCACTCATTTCATTTAGCATGCCCAGTGTGAGATCAATGTGAGAACACGATTTCGACTACAACTTGGATATTTATTTTCAGATATTAACCAAATTTGTTCGGACTGACTATATCGACTCGGCTTTTCATCCTGATCGAGAATTCATTTACATTAAGGGGTCGGAGATGCTTCCTTCCGTTACATACATTTGCACAAAACCAGTATACCTTTTACCCATTTTCAATGGGTTAAGGGTTTAAAAAAAGGAACAGATGGAACTCCACTCCTTGACTCTGACAGACGGCAGATATTCTGAGAGCAGTAATCAGCATCCGTCTCTCTCCTCTCAGCAAATAAAATATGCAAGAACCAGTAAGGAATTCTAGAGGAAGACTAGGAAAATACCCTCAACTAGAGCTGCGAACGGACCTCTATATCAATTCCGGTTGTTCCCCTAACGAAATTTGAATTTTATGTGTGTGTGCACAATTGAAAATTCGATTTTCTCTCGGCTTTTAAACCGATTTTGATGAAATTTTTACAGATGATTGTTATATTATGTCTAGTTAAATACATTCTTGTTTGAAAATATATAAATTTAAAATTGTCGTTTTTATTACTGTCGGTAATCGAGTTGTATCGATATTATATATAATGAAATGGTACATAAAATGAAATGGTATATAAATCACAAGAGAATGGCGTGCGTAGACTGATCCTGGTCAAGAATATACATATATATAATTTATTGGATCGAATATGCTTTCTTCTAACTATTACATCCTTTAACACATTTTGAATGGTCATATCAAGAAATAACATCTAGTTTAAAATTTAAACTTAAATAAAAATTAGCTGTTTAGTACTACAGGGTATTTCTCAATTAAAATGTGTCATTTAAATAATCACTTAATAACAATTATCTCATATATGAAGCTGAAGTTTATTCCAACGTTGGTTCGTTTACTTTATTTTATTTTATTTTATTTTTATTACTATTATTTTAGCTTTTTAACTGCAGCCAGTGCTATATAGTTTTGCTATATTATTCGTTTGTGTCTAAAAGGAAAACGCATTTACATATGCTTGAAAGTGAGTGTGTGTATGTAGTGTGTGTGTGTGTGTGTGTGTGTGTGTGTGTGTGTGTGTCTGTGTGTGTGTGGTATGTGGCTTATGCCAGCAGGCATGCATAAGGGCATTAAAAATATTGCTTTCGAGGCACACTAAAATATACCCGTCGGGCAATTTTTGCTTTTGTTATAAAAACAATGATTGTCAAATGTGACAAAAAAGAAATGTTCACAATTTTGATTGGTTTCACGTATTTTCATTTTTTTTTTAAGAGAAAAAACAATTTTGTATGTCAGTAAAAGCGTGACGCATGTTTTTTATCAAAAATTGAATGAATAGTCCGTTGGCCCTTTCTTTTTGTGATAGCGATCAAGATCAGAGCTAGATTCGCTCATTTGTGAGTGGCATGCCTTGTGGCATGACGCATTCATAACTTCAATATACCCAGCCGCTGACTGAGCACGAGGACTCATTTATAAGCGAGGATGCCTCCAGGCGATTGCCGAGCATTCGCGTCGCAGGTCTGCTCCAAATGTGTGCAAAGCTAACAAATAGTTGATGCGCTGGCCCGGACATATCTCCACCCAGCCCCGGAAACCAACCCAACCCAACCCCGGCTGCCGACCCGTTTTGGCTGCCACAGTTCAGTCGCTGAGCGTGTTTCATGCATTTTTAAGCAGCCATTTGTCAAGCGCGTGAAAAGTGTTGGCTGCTTTTGGGCAACTTGCGCTCTTATAAGCACACTCGCATACACACACTCACACACACACACACTCACACACACACACACACACACTCACTCACACATACTCACACACACACTCACACACACACTCACTCACACATACCCTCATGCGCACTGCCTGCAGCTGCGGTATATGTGTGTATTTATGAGTTGAGGAAAACTTTTAATTAACCAAAATTGAGGCTTTACAGCCACCCCAAAGATTTTTTTTTTTTGTTTTCAAAGCCAAAAAGAAGCATTTACCTGTTCCACAGTCGCATAGCCATGCTTAAAAGTTTCCGATTTTTTTCCCTTGGCATACACAAAAGAAAATTTAAAACCAAAAAATAAAACTACATGAAAAGTTTTTTGGAGCGACAGGTAAATTGCTTCAGAAAGTTGCAAGTCAATTCAGCCCTAGAAGCAACCCAAAAGATCAAAATCAGGGCAACTTTTGCACGTCATGTGTGTGTGTGTGTGTGTGTGTGTGTGCGTGGGTGAGTGGATGTGCTTAATGTAGGTGTAAGCATGTATCAGAGCTCTTGGACAAACAAGCTGAGTGACGGGCAAAGATAAGAATACTCCTCTTTCGAGAGGCGCCTCCAGCTAATAAAATATAACGCGAAGCAAGAAAGATCGGATAACTTTACAGCATTGAGAAATTTAAATCCTTGCAGACCGGAGATAATATCATTATTTTTGACTTTGCAATGTATTTGTTCAAAAATTAAGGATTTGCAGTTGTACTTTTTAGAAATTTAATTCCCATTAATAGAAAACATTTCAAACAAATAGAAAAAAGTCTTTCTAATTGTTAGAATTTGTATACCCTTGTAGAATGGGGAATAATCAGTCCAAAGATGAAACAGGACACCTAAAAAAAAAATTATTTAATGGCACAAAATATGTTAATATTTTGAGCTCTCAGCTAAATTATATATGTCGGCAGATAAACTACTGCTTACAAGGGTACATAATCTTCGGAGTAGCTCCTTTTTTTTCGTTTATTTAGAAATTATCTTTAAGATCCAGAAAGTTATTCAAGAGTTAAGAGCGATGTGAAGTTTAGTGTTAGTTTTTAAATTTCAAATTTGAGTTCGCATATACCATGGACAGATCAAGTTTAATTTTCCCTTTATCGATAAAAGGAATAAGTCAGCAAGACTATGGCCTGAAAAAATCATTTTTCGTATATTTGGAAATTATTCCTAAGAACCAGTGGAATTTTAATTTTGGGCCGATTTTCCGAATTTCAGTTCAATTTTTTTTTGTCCAAGACTTCAAATTTGAGTTCTCATATGCCATGGACAGATCAAGTTTAATTTTAATTTGATCGATAACCAAAAGGGATTTGCATATTGAACAGACCACGACAAGTATCTAAATATTCAAAAACTGAGTTCAGAGTATCTGCTAGTTGAGGTATTTGAATAGAACATTGTAACGTGCTTATTATTACTATTATTTTGTTTACTTTTATCTAGCTATGTAACGGATGCGCACAACATATCGCCACAGATTTGAATGTTTTTGGAACAGGCACACATATGAGAGCAGGAGCGGAAGCGCGAGCGGAGTGCAAACAAACGGAACAAGCCAAAAAGTATCTGATAAAAGATGCGTAAGTTGCATATTTAGTTGGTGTTAGTCAACGCCGGGGCTGAGCGGTTAGTGGGGGGGGTGGACATGGTTGGAAGGAGACCGCTTACGTTTGGAGAGACAGCCCCAGGCCAAAAGTAGAGCAGTCAAAGCTACACAACGAACAGGGAGAGAAAGAAACAGAGAGAGAGATAGGCAGTGTAAGAGAGAGAGAGAGGGAAAATAAGATCAAATTGTACAACTAAATTATGAAAGTTTGGCGCGGTATTTTGGATTTCAACCGGGCAAAATTTTGCTTACCAGTCTGTGCGGCGCTGCCATGGAATAGACTACGCAGATAGCTGATCAGTCGCCGATGCAGTGGCCGATGGCGATGACGCGACGATTTGCGCACAGTTGAGGATGAGTCCTGGCCACCTTCGCCCTGCTCCGCATCATCGATGTCAGCTGTCTCCTTGCCGCACTGCGTTGCATCCACAATTATCTCAATGCTGCGCTGGGTGCTGGATTTTTTGAGAACGACACCACCGCCACCGCCACCGCTGCCGCCGTGACCAACTCCACTGCTGGTGCCGGTGAGCGCTGCTAGAGCGCTGCTGCTGCTGCCGGCACCAGCGCTGGTAGCAATGGTGCCAATGAGTGCATCCGTGGCACAGCTGCCCGTGCCCGCAATACTGCTCACAATGTGACCACGTGCACTGTGACCCGGCTGCTGCTGGATGATGCGACTGCTGTGCGACGGCAGCTGGCGCTGTCCGGCCATGAAGCCTGGTAGCTGTTCGTTGACCGCGCCATTGCTGTGACCGCCGCGATAGATCAGCTCCGTCTCGTTGGACACCTGACGCAGTGCGTGCAGTCCCAGGCCCGTGTGTGAGGCACTGCTGGCCATGCCGGCAGATGCGCCGGCAACGGCGCCAGAGCCACTGCCATTGCCATTGAGACCGGTGTAGTAGGCGCTATTCGGTCGCTGCGTATGCTGCACCTGCGGCCCAGCCATTGCGTTATCCCGGAAACGGAATCGGACTCGGCGTTGGGTCGGTCACTCGACCTCGAGCGGATTAGCAGTACAGGCTCAGCTCAGCTCAGCTCAGCGTCTACTCTACTCTCTAGTAGTAGTTGCGTGTTAATGTTAGTTGCTTTCGTTCACTCATTATTGATCTTATTATTATCATTATTTACATGTTGTTCGGCATTTTATTTTGTTTTTTTTCTAGCGTTAGAATTCGGCTTACTTTGTTTTTGATTTTTATTAGTTTTTGCTTTTGGTTTTAGTTTTATGTTATTTGCATTAAGCGTTTTTTGTGTCTGGCTATTGGCAGTCGCTTCAACTTCAGCTTTAAATTCTCAACATCTGCACGAACAGCGAGAGCGAGAGAGAGAGCATGATTGGGTTAGAGGGAGAGAGAAAGAGAGAGAGAGAGAGAGAGAACAAGATAAAATATTATAAGCTTGTGGTTAATTCATATTAACATTCAGTTATTTAATTATTTTAATACATACAGCCAGTAGCATTGCATATTTGTGTGTGAATAAATGTGGGCTGAGTATCTCAGTGTATGTGTGTGTGTGTGTGTGTGTGGGTGTGTGTGTGTGTGTGCGGGTGTGCGTGTGGGTGTGTGTGCGGGTGTGGGTGTGGGTATGGATATGTGTTAGTTACATATATATTTCACTTTTGATTTATTGTCGTGTCTAATGGCCGAAACTTTCTGTTTATCAGAATACTTTCTTGAAAAGTTACAATGAGGTCATTTCCCAACAGTTTTAACAGTTGGTAACTGATAGTAACTCAATGCCAGCGGCTCATATAACAAAGTTAATTATAACAAATAATTTGCGATATAGAAAACTATTTGACAAACTTGAACAATGTATGTGAAGATGTAATATTATTATGCCATGCTTCAATAAACGAAATATATTCGATCCAAGACGGCTGTGCGGCAGAAATCTAGCTAGAGTCTAGTGCCTCAAATTTTAGGTACAGCTTATACAGTTCGATGATCGAAATAAATACAAAATTTTGATTTTATTTGTTTGCTCCAAATCCGTTGCGAGTGGAATTTTCTCAAATGGAGAACAAGATGGATGACGACAAGCCCTTCAATCCTTTCTATATTGGACCAAATCCGAGCAAGGCGTGTGCCATTGAGGAAATGCCGCCTCGTGAATGCTCGCCGGACTGCATCTCTGCTGACAAGAATACTGCGGACCCCAACACACCTACATCAAGCACCGCTGAGGGAAACGAGACTTCATCGTCACCGTGCACACCATATAATTGCAATAGTCACAGCAACTAGTGGCGGAGGAGGACATAACAAATAACACATTTTCGAAAAAAATACAGTCTTGAATAAAGCATCAAATTGAAGTCAATCGAGGTTTCCCTTCTATTTCATTTTATCGATAACTTTCACGTTTCGCGAATATCGATTCACGTTTTCAAGTTATATCAATCTTATTGTATATTATACATATAGACATACTATTGTTCATCTTTTGTTAGATCAGTTAAGAAACACGAAGGGAAATCATATATTGACATATGTAGTGTATATGTGGACACCCATCAAATGTTTTCTTCTTTAAAATTTCAAATTCAAGTGGCGCAAAATTTAGATTACGCATTTTGTTTGGGTTTGTTTAATAATTTTCTGCTAACATTTAAGGGGCTGGCGTTAAATCTTCCCTCCCTTCAAATTGAATCAATTAAATATATTCTCGAGCTAGTGAGATCTTACTATGCCTTCGCTTACACACCCAAAAATACCGTTATTTGGCCATTGTATCTTTTCAAAATGGCCGCCAAGGTGCGACGGCAGCCCAAAAATGTATGACATATCTTACGGGTAATAATTTTCGACTACGCTTAGCAGCTAACAACGCCAACGTGCTAGGGAATCTAATTCCTCACACACGCAGACCCACACACACACACACACACACACAAACACACACACACACACACTTTAGCAGATAAAAAGGTCGTCCATATTTGACTATTTTGGGCAAAATTGGCGAACAGCGGTCGCCAATTGCGTGAAATTTAACAAACAATAACTTTTGAGCATTTAATTAAAAGATAATGTGCGGCACGTCGCTGTCACTTTTGCAGGATGCGGGGGCAGCGGGGGGAGTGGCAACTGCCGAAACAGATGCTAAGCACATTGAAATTTCGCAACATGCGCCCCGTCGAGCTGTCAATAATGGGTTAACAATGGGATGCGACAACAAGCCCAGCTCTACCTCCATCTATATCAGCGTCTATCTCTCTCTCTCTCTCTCTCTCTCCCTCTCTCTCTCTCTCTCTCTCTCTCTCTCGCTGTGTATTTCAACTGATGCGCTGATTTGTCAGATCTATGGTAAACGTGTCGTGCATTTGTCACGTGTTGGTCGTTTGTCAGAAACGCGACTTTTAAGCAACACTCCGCGTATCGCATTGCGTATGAGCAATATTTACGTATGCTGCTTGTTTGCAGTCGCTAGCCTTAAATGGAGCATGCACAAGGAGCCTGTTGAGCCATCTATTGGCTGGTTGGCAACTGAAATCCATTTCCGAACGTAAATAGTCAAATGGCACAAGCTATCCTTGCATCCGCTAGTCCTTGAGTATTCAATCGGTGCATGTTGCGAACAGTTAATTATTGATGAGACTCACATATGTTGAGCTATTGATTTGCATGTTTTTGACAAGTTCTCTCAGAAAATGATTATAGAACTGTTTAACTAAATAAATCTGATCCACAACTATTTCGAAAAGAAGCTCGAATTATTTTTTAAATTAATTCCGCACACAATTTACTATGTGCAATAAAAATATAAAAAAATAAATCCCTGGCACAACATGAATTCATAATTCATTTCAATCTGTATAGCTTAAATCGGGTTTTTCCTGATACCCTTGATTTATTTTCTGTTTCAAATTTCAGCCCATGTACTTAACTGTTAAATAATTTGGACAAGCAGCTTACGTTATTCGTTACTTGTTGAATAAGTGAAGTAAGCAATTGAAAACAACTAAGCTAATTATTTGTAAATCATTTATGTAATCCGATTAGACAATGTTGAGACTTAAGAGCCACTTGTTGTCTGCAGGCTAAATGCAATTCAATCAGCATATGCAATGCCTATAAGAACTTTCACAATATTCCAACGCATTTCCAAACTCAGCTCATATGAACAGCAATGTATATATATCTATAAATATACGTATAATTTACATATGTAAGTATTTGGGACATTTTCCATCAAACTTATTGATTTGCACAACTTTATTTGCTTACGCGTGTGTGTGTGTGTGTGTGTGTTTCTGAGCACACGTGGGATATGTTGCAATTTAGCAGGCAGGAGCAGACCGCCTGGCAGACTGTCTGTCTGATTGTCGGTCTATCTGAACGTCTCCTCTAACTCTGCCCCAATTTTTTGGAATTTGTCTACCTTGATACCGAAGGTATCAGAGTATATTGGTTTTGTGCAATGTCCGTCATGCGGTGCAACTTATTTTGGCACCCTTAGAGATAGAGACTTGAAACTTCTAACATAGACAAAGTGCGTTGCTACGTCCACTAGGGGGCTAGGAAATCGATAAAATCGATAATTGCAAATCGAAAAATGCATATCTCCCATAATTTTAAAGATAGAGTGACCAAAATTAGAAGATAACTTGCTGGTACAAACCTTTTGCTGATAACTCCCCTAAAAGATCCAAACCGATAGACCTATTAGTGTAAGTCGAGGGGACCACATATCTCACACAATTTGAAAGGCACACCTTTCAAAAATCTAGAAAAAAAAATTTTATTGCTGAGAACCTTCTGTAAGAATGTTTTTCAACCACGCCCACTACTGCTCTCTCCCGTAACTTAAGAGCTACAGTTACCAAACTTGGAAGAAAGGTTACTAGGAAACTCTTCCAACACCTTTTTTCGGCCACACCCACTCCAGCCCCCAACATTTATTCAAGCCTATATCTACAGCAATTTGAAAGGTAAACCTGGGCGGTATTTCTTGGCTACTCCCATCCTGTTACTTTCTATCTGTTATCAGCTGGTATTACTTATGGTATCAAAGTATTTCGCAGTCGGTTATGCCCGACTGCAACGTTCTCTCTTGCTTCTGTTATATTTATGGCAACATTTTAGATATCACACACCCCCGCACACATACACATGCAAACAGGCAGAGTAGAATAACCAGCTGACACAGAAACAGCATGTTTACAAGTTTTTGCAGGCAAGTATTCATATAAATATACATATTTTCTTCTATATGAGTGTATTTTTATGGGTACACACTCATTTACACAATTGGGATTGCCGCACAAATTGGCTATTCTACTTCAGTTTAGACACGGCTAGAACTAGCGATTAGTTTAGGCATGTCGATGATTAAATACACTTCGGTCTAAGTATTCCATATTTGTGCAGTTAAATTATATCAGCATGCGTAGCATTTATTTATATTTTGTTGCCAATATTGACTTTCATTATTCAAGCGAAAAAATATATTTTTCATACGACCACAAATCTTTCGGTCGAAAGAAGGTCAGCAGGACAGACGGACATGGCTATATCGAATCGGCTTTTGATGGTTCATAAGAAATTATGCTGTCCCTCAATGGTTACAAGCTTGTAAACAAAATTATAATACAGGTATGTTTTTCAATAGGTATTTTATGTAGACGCTTTCTTAAGCCCACAAATACTATTTCTTTTGGTTAATAAATCGTATTTCTATGGAATAGAATACCCACCTCTCAGAAACTACCCAAATACATTTATAGTTTTCAGGCGATTTGCTGAATTCGAATTTTTTCTGAGCTCAGGTATAAATACGCAAGCCTGAGTAATAAGTCGATAAGTCGACTTCAAACCCACTAAAACCTTATGGACAACTTGTTACATGCTGTGAAATTCAAGTCGAAAGAATGGAAACAGAGATAAACAAAAGAAAAGACAATCAAAAAAACCATAATTGATTTGCTGGGCTTGATGGTTGGGTGTTTCACCTTCACCTTCACCTTTTTGTTTTGTTATTTTGTTCTGCACTGCGTATAATGTGCCGGCTATGTTTGACAGGCTTGGCTTAATTATATTAAGGCTTTTATGGCGTTGAACATTGGTGTTTGTTTGGCAATACGGCGGCTATAGGTCTCATAACTTATTCAGGCAAAAACCACCTTGCGCTTTATGCATATTCATGCTGCTGACAACCCTTGTCCCCGCTTTCCCGCCACTCCTCCTCAAATCTGTCTATCAATCGGGTGGGCATGGGTGGCAGGCAACTGGTAACAGGAACAGGCAACAAGAACAGAAACTGATGCTGCTCAACTTGGCCACTTAGTCGCGCTCGTAAGCACGTTCACAGTAACATTCGCATTCTGGGAGTGCTATACTCTGTCACCTGGTTCGGCCTAGTGGTCTAGTGGCATCGACATCGGCACGTGCCCGAGCCAAAGGAGCTGCCTGGACATGCCAGGACCCGACAGAGCCTGTCTGTGCTCGCAACTTTGCAGTTTAAATAATTTACATAGGAGTCCAGTCCCGACGGCAAAGCTGCGGTATGTGGTGTAACGTATCTGGACAAGGCAGCCGGCAGGGTATGCGGTGGGTTGGTGTGTATGTATGCATATACATGCAAAATGTATATGAAAATTGAGATGAAAATTGCTTCAAAAGGCCAAGTGTGAAATGCGAAACAACAAATGTGAACACACACACACACACACACACACACACACAGCCACATTTGGCAATCCGTCAGCATCACGTATACGCAACAGAAGCTGTATGTACGTGTGTGCGAATGAGGGGGTGAGGGGTGATTGGGGAATTTTCGTGAAGTCTCCATCTCAATTCATAATTCGAAGTTAATTGCCTTTGGCGCGCTAAGTCGGCTCAAAAGCCCAGATCCGTAATCAATATTATGGCCACTGCGCACATTGTAATCCCTCACTTCCAAATCTGTATCTTGCTTATTTCTCACTCGATCTCCCCTAATCTCTCTCTCTCTCTCTCTCTCTCTCTCGAGAAAGAGAGAGAGAATCTCGTGTGCTCTCCGCTTCTCTCTCTCCCTCGCTCTGCAACTCTGTCTCGCAGCTTTGTGTGGCTGTCGTGTGACTCGTGTGGCCATCAAAGCTTTGTTATCTCTGTCATTAGTCTGAAATACCAATGGGTATTAGTAGGTATGCAACTGAGGATTAGCCCCAAAAGCTGAGACACACATACGAACACACTCGACACACACACAAAACATGCAAAGAAACGTACAAAATGTATCATGTTAGGAACACTCTGTGTTTGTTTGTGTTTGTGTTTGTGTTTGTTTTGCGTGTGAGCTGTGGAAATCAATAAAGTCGAATTATTCATTCAAGTTTGCTGCTGGCTTGTCTCTCTGCCTCTCTCTCTGCCTCTCTCTCTCTCTCTCTCTCTCTGTCTCTCTCTCTCTCTCCCTCGCTCTGTGTTTCTCCCCCTCTCTCCCTCGCTCTGTCTGCATCTATCTCTCTCTGTCTCGCTGTCTGCAATTAATTTAAAATGAGCTGGCGCTTGTGCCGAACTGTGTGATATATATACATGGCTGTCACTAGTCGTTAAGCTGTGGCAAACCAACCACCTCCCCCAAAAAACACCATTGAGTGTGGTATTGGCCTTCAAACGATCAAAAGGAAACGGCTGCCAAAAGCCGATTTTACGCACCGCTGCCAATGCCAACGACTTTTAAGACCCAAACGTTGTTGTATTAGGCATTTAAGCATTTGATTAATGCGAACCAAATCCAAATCCCAAAACCCGATGCCCACACACTCAAGTTCAAGGTCCAACTCGGCCTCAGGCTGAAACTGAAACTGAAACTGAATCAGAAACTCCGGCCAAAAGCTAACGTGAGCAATTCTAATCCGTCCCAAATAGTTGGCTAGGTCAGCAAAGGGAAGGCGTTGAAGCAAAACGATTGATGCTCTACTTTCAGCTTTGCACAGCTGATGCTGAATTATTCTGATTATTCGCAACACAAGCAAAGAATAGCACATGATAATAGTTAAATCGAGGAGGTTGACCAGATGACGAGGTTGACGAGGAAAATGTCTTCACCAACGGACGTTCAAGAATTAAAAGCGTAAACAAAAAAAAAAAAGTAGAATAGAATACTTGTTCTGCTCCTGCCCATTCAAGAAGAGATTAGGCACGCAGGGAAGAGCCCTTCTAACTCACTTAGCAAATTTAGAGCCCATTAAAATTGGAAAATTTATTAAAGCATCCTGTTGAACCCTCCCTTGGCTCATAACTCCCCAATGAAGGACTAACGTAACCCAACCATATGAAACCCAATCTAACGTAACCAAACCTTTACCCAACCCATTGCAGTTTAATATAGAAAATATAAGTCAACTTGTGGCCAGACAATCCATTAGCATGTGTTCTGGAGTCTCGATGCCCTAATTCCTATTATAAGAAATTCAAACCAATCTGGGTAATTGGTAAATATGAATACGATAATGGTGCTATTTTTGTAGCTGATAAATATTTTAATAAGGTCAATTGTAGTTTTTATTGTTATCGGTAATCGATTCTTATTGATATTGGGTAAACAGCCAGGCAGTCGGACATGACTAGATCGACTCGGCAATTGATATACTTTTTGGAGTCGGAGATATTTTCCATTGTGAATACTATATCAATATCAATCCACGCAATTTCTCTTCACATTGCAACATATTGACCTTAAAATCCTAATGCTAGTACTATATTAAAAATACGATAATACCTAGATTTAGAATAGGGTATCTATCAAAAATCAGTGACGTAAATCGTTAATCGAATATAAGGAAAAGCGTATTGATTATTTGAAAAATATATACAATTACCAGATGTCAATCGAAGTATACTTGTATTCATTTTGGCTGCATCTTGTCACGTTTCTTTAAATATTTTTAAATATGTAGGTGGCATTTTGAGTTTGATAACGCTTAATATAATTCTCAAGAAAACCTATATAAATCGGAATGGTTTTTGGTTATCATTTGCTTTGTCTTTAGCATGGCTTTGTGTGTGTGTGTGTGTGTGTGTGTGTGTGCTGAAGCTCTTTTATATAAATACATAAATGTATGAGCATACAGTGGGATGTGCGAATTGGGGTATTGGGGAGTGGCCAAAAGTCATTGATGTGTTGGTATCTGTAACTATCAATTCACAAAGTTGACACTTTGCTGGCTTTTGTTTAGGGGCATTGTCGCAATCAATGAGCCAGAAATGTGTGCGAAATGAAGCCACACACACACACACACGTACACACACACACATACCACACACAGCATACAAAACACAATTGACAAAAGATCGCAAAGAAAGAAATTCATTTGGCAAGGCAGGCGTCACAAAGCAAAAAAGCACAAACCACAAAAATAAATATATAGACGAAGGCCAGCTGCTGCTTCTAGGCAACTGGCAACTGGCAACTGGCAACTGAGCAGTGCTCGTGAGGCTGGTGGCCGGGCTAATTAGGTATCGACTCATTCCTATACACAGAGGCGGGGGGGATGGGTTTGTTGGCAGGTGTTAGCTGAAGATGTCAACTAATTGGCATTTGATTAAGTTGAAAGTGCACATACCTAAATGAACTTAATTAGCGCTCAAGCATAGAAACAATCTATAGGAATCGTATTAGATGCCGAATTGATTTATGTGTCTAACAACAGCGATTTCTTGGTTACAGCTTTCTGTTTCCTGATTCCGGTTTCCTGTATTCTCAGTTGCTTCCTGCTATCGTGACGGTCTTCACTGTCTTAACTGTCTTAACTGTCTTGACAGATTGGCTGCAAACGCTCGAAACCAGAGCCAGACATTTCTGTTCGCCCGTTGGTGTGAACAATTTGGGCAGAGGTTTGTCAAGCAGTTAGCAGTCATAATGCAGCAGGTAACAAAACAAATTGTTTTCAAGACAATGTCAAAAGCATCAAGTAACCAAAAAAAACAACAAAATCATTTAAATTATATAATGTAATGCTGACTCAATTTGCGAGCATTACGAGGCTGCAAATCCAAATCTGATATTTGCAATAAATAATAATTGCAATTAAATAAATGTGAGTTTAACATTTCACATTTGTAATTACCTACCTTGATTCCGCATCGATATATAATCGGAGCACTGTGCTCATTAATCATGCCATTTAATAAAACTGTCGATTTGAATTAATTTGATTTCAAATCGAAATTGAAAGTCAGTTGGGCCATAAATTCATATAATTAAATGAATATATTTAGACAAATGTTCACATCGCAATAAAATGAGATTTCAAATCAAACTTTGGGTGAAATTCGATCTAGTTAGTCAATGTTTGTGAAGTCAACAAGTTTGGTTAACCTACAGCTTTAAATAAATATTGAACAATTTAGATTTCCAAAATGCCTTTGTTAGAGTAGTTGCTGCAGCTCAGGAATTAAATTTCGAAGGCTGCATTTGTTTAGATTTATATATGTATACATACATAGCTTGCCATTGTATATAATAGAATTAAAATGCAAATATTTGCGGTCTAACAATCGCGACAAATTTTAAAGAGGATGGGATAGGATTAAATTATGCCGTTACGTTGCTGTTGCACGTTGCAAGCAACTGAGCACCAGCTCAATTTACCACATTTACCAATGTGGGAAAGGGTGCATTTACGGTGAGCAACAGCTGCCAGCAAGCCCACTCCTGACATGGCTGTCAGCCATTAGCTAATAGCCAATTAAGTAATTAAGTGACCAAGGTGCAAAAACGTGACAACTGCAAATTGCCATTACGAAAACAACAAGAACCAGCAAAAATACTTTATGTTTGCGTGAAGTGTTTTTTATTTTTATTTTTATTTATTATTTTGGTTTTTGTGCCCAGTTTATGAGTCGAGTCGGTTTCACGTGGCAATGGCCAATCGATTAGCTGGTGCTGCTGGTAATTAAAGTCACGTCTGACATCCAATTACGAGTAGTTTTCCGACCCAAATTGCCAGCATTAAGGAAATTAATTCCAATTTTTGAATGCAAACTAAGCATAAGTAGAAAAAAATGACGCTGAAATCTGCAAGCCTTGAAACTGAAATGCGATTTTAATAAATAGTGTTCAGCAACAATAACAACAACAACTACAAGAACTACAACAACAACAACAACAAAAAGCAGCAGTAGCAGCAACAACGACATCGACAGAGCGTCTCTAAAATTAGAAATTACAATTTGCGGCTGGTGGCTGGTGGCTGTTGGCAGTTGGCAGTTGGCTGTTGGGAAGGTCATGACACACATTACCACTGCAGCGCCACCTGGCGGCTGGGGAGCAAAACTACACGACTTGAATAATTGTCGAGCAGGCAGCAGAACCCGTGTGCTCCCAATGCAGTGGTACACATACGCTAAGAACAACAGCAATTTGTAAATATTAAAAGGGTTTCGTTTCTATATACTTATAGAATGCTATTCTAAGTTTAAATAAATCTACTTGGCAATTTATATCATTTAATATAATGTGATATATTTAAGATATAATAGACATATTTCAGCTTTGATCTGCCATAGCGTAATTTCAAATTTATATTCAATAAAATAGACAAACCTCTAGGCTTATCTTAATTTATCTTTTCAATTCTCAAGGACTATATATTCAATATTAAATTATAGTATTTGTAAAGTCTCAAAAACTTGCTGGAATATAGGAAACAGACAATATGCGACTTTCCACTCAGCTGTGCTGCTGCGAAGGCAGACAACAGTTTAACTCTAAAATATCGGTCGAGAGAGCAAATTTCATTACAATTTTTTTAATTTCAGAAATGATTTTTTTCTAAAACATGAGATTCTGCATTTCTACCATTTCGAAATATTTTATTATTAAGAAATATATATTACCAAATATATTTCTGAAAAATACAAAAGAACCTTTCTAGTTTTAAGAACTTTTTTCTTTCATCTAGAAATTATTTCTAAAGAGCATTTAATTTTTTCAGTTTTCATTGTGATTAATAATTTAAGCAGTTTTTTTTTGCAGAGCTGCCTAGAAAATAATTAGGATTAACCTAGTTGCTAATGATGGTTGACGAAAACAGGTTTAGGTTGGCAATCGCATTTTTTTTATTGAGCTGCTGATCTGCAGCGAAAAGCGCGAATTGGTGTCACTGTGCAACATGGACTGTAATTAAATCCAGCTTCAATTTATGATGGGGGCGATGGTCAAACGGCAGCTGGCATAAAGAAATTACACAAATCCATCAACGCACGCAATGACACCAGACGGACGTAGGCTCAGCCGGAGTTGTTGCCGAAGCCGTAGCCGGAGCCAGAGTTAGACCAGCAGCAGCAGCCACAGCCACAGCCACTGTAATTGAAGTCCGGTCACAAACGAAAATAACGGGCTGCGCTGGAGTGACAGTTAGGCAATGTGGAGCTGAATGGCAGGGGAGAGGGGGGGAGGGCTTAATTATCAGGTCTTGAGGTCTACCAGCATACGTTTCCGGTTCTGTATCTATTCTCCGTGCTCGTCGCTCTCACTATCTCCGGATGCATCGCCTCTTGCGTCTCTCTGTCTGTCTTAACATCTCGTGTTCATCTTAATTTGGTTTCATGTTTTATTTTGAGGAGCCCATTGCCAACGAAATTTGCAAGCCAGCGGCAATAAAAGTCAACAACAACGACAACAAGGACAGCTTAGCATCATTTCAAATGCCAGCGTCGAGCTCGGAACATGGTGCTCATGGTTTGGCCACAGTCAGAGCTCAGTGGCAGAGCCAGAGTCACAGCATCATCATTATTGTCATCGTGATTATCATTTCATGGTCATCGTCATCATGGGCAGTGACAGCGCAGTCAGAGTCAGTGCTGTCAACGGCAAGGGCCTACAACACCCAACACCCCATCTCCCCCCCTCTCGAAAGGGCCTTACATTGTCAGCAACACGTTGTGCAGAACTGGGATTGCTTTGCTTTAGGGGGGGGTATGGGCTTTAGGCTCGACGCTTGGCGCTGCGATTGGGATTGAAGCTGGGGATCTGGAGATTCCAACAGCCCATTTCTGTTGCTCTATTTTGTGCTGTAACCCTATGCCAGTCTTGTAACCATAGTCGTTGTTGTTGCTGTTATTGTTGATTTCATAGCACTCGGCCAACTTCAATTTCATTTTCATTTTGTGCTATTTTGATTTTGCCCAACGACCTGCTCATCTCAATGGCGACAGCAACAAAAAAAAACCTTTTTTTTTTGTGTCATGCTCTTGTTGTATTTTATTCATACACAAATTTAATTCAATTTGCTGTAGACACACTTGAGTTGGGCAGCCACGCGCTTTCTGGCTGAAGGGTGGTACGTTGGGGGGGGAGGGGGTTTGTAGAGAGGGGATTTGTCTGTAACTGGGGTTCACTGCTGTCTATTTTAGGCAGACGGACAGCATAAAGCAATGCACAGGCCATCGACCCAAGTGGATTCTATTATTAGATGAAACCCAACCAAGTTTGTAGTTCTCAACTTCAAGTTCACTACTATTATATAATATATGCGAAAGGTCCACTGTGAGTATCCCAATACATTAGCATTTGTAGTTCAGCAGCTGCTCAAGTATAAGTCGGTTCCTCTTGTAGATTGTATTGATAGTTTGCTACAGTTTATTACTTAAAATACTTATTTGTTGACTTTCAATCAATTCACTAAAATTTTATTTTTTGAATAAAGTAAAGAATCACGTTGGGAATCAAATAATATTTAAGTGTGCCTGTTTGAAATATTTGATTCTGATTCGCAAACTGTAACAGTTGAAATTTGATTACACAAATTGCATAAAATTAATAAATAAATGACGAAACACGCAGTATATACTCTTCCGTGTCCGCATCAGACATACTTTTAAAATCTTGTTGCTATGTTCACTGGGCGGTAAAAATCGATAAAAACGATAAGCGCAACTCGATTAAAGCACATATCTCCTATAATATTGGATCTAGAGTTACCAAACTTGAAAGATAGATTACTAAAAACCTTCTCCTAAGATTGGCAAAAATTGCCAAAGTCTATATCTCGCACCATTTACAGATTGAGTTACCAAATGTGATTAATCAATGATTATTCACAGCTCAAGGTACAACAATCCTCCGCCTCCATAAGAAGGTTCTCTGCCAACTAGGATCAGCTGATATAACATTGATATCAGAGTATCCAGCTGTCGGATACGCCCGACCACTGGAACACTTGTTTTCTTTGTGTTTTATGTTCAAGTTGTTGCGTATAATTTATGTGATTTAATTTATGTACATTAAAATCTGTTTACCAACTCGCAATCAGTTTTAGTCAAGTAAGTTGTTGGCGCCCCCATCCAAATTCCCCCTCCCCTACTGCGATGAACGAGATTTTGGCAAAGTCCTAAAGCTTACTGGCTCCAGTTAACGTTATCACATCGTCAGCTAAATGCTTAATGTGATCTGCTTGTTATATCTGAGAAGCAAACATCGCTTACAGTTGTTGGACAAAACGTCGGATATAACACATAAGCCTTGTATGTGTGGTTGTACCCACACACACACACACACACACACACACACACACACACACACACACACGCACACTCAAGGCGAAACGATTTTAGCTGAGCGCGAGTCGCGTGCTAAACTCGTAAATTAATTTTTATATCCTTTTCAATTACATTAGCCCGTCGATAGGCCCCACAAACAACTATCAATGCATACTAATGAGCTATGGGATTCGCAGATTGCTTATCAGCAGCTTGTGGCTTGCTTTCGCCTCTTAATTGTTGTTGTTGTTGTTGTTGTTGTTGATATTGCTGGTTTTGTGGTGATTAAAATGTGTAATCAGTGTGGGGCGTAGGGGAAAAATAATTGCTGCAAATAATGCATTAGATGCTCAACTAGAAGCCATTAATTTTCGGCTAGGCAATCCAATGCAATACACAGCTTCATGAAAGAATAGGCAACTACAACAATTCATATAAACGCGTTTACCTCAGCTGCGAACATTTAACGGCAAAGCCAAAGCCAACGGCTGGCGGCTGTGTGCAGTAAATTCTATGCTCGCTTTTATGAAAGCATTTGAATTAATTATACTAAAAGTTGTGAGAATAGAAAATGTTTTCCACCTGATGCCTGACAATGAGTGCCAGACAGACTGACAGCCAGGATAACAGGCAGGATAGCTGGCAGGCAGGTGGGCAGGTGGGCAGGATGCTGAAGCAGATTCCACAAATAGTTGTGGAAACAGTTACCAAAGGCAGAATTGTTGTTCCGTCAGTTCCGGGGCTGCTTGCTTCACGTTAATGTGAAGCCAGCAGCGACTCTCGAATGTTCTTTGCGCCACTTTGCTGGAAACACACAATCACAAGAGAGAACTATTCACAAGTAGCTTATACGTATTAGACGGTGTCTGTCTGTCTGTCTCGCTTTGTGCTTTGTACTAGGACGAGTACAACTACAACTTGTTATTACTTATGTGGGCGTGTGGCACAAGCCTAGCTGGAAGCCTCGACAGATGTTTCACTTTCCACAAGGATATCTGCTCAAATATGTATACTTACACGCATTTATGTCTATACTTTGTGTAAGTATATATGTACATACATACATGCTCTTAAAAGTACTTATTATCTCGCTTTATCGCATTGCAATAAGCAATAATGCAGAGCTCAATAGAATAGAGTGTGGTTTGCCGAGGCAACAATATAGAGCAATTGCCAACTGCCAAAACAACTGTAAAGAATAACCCTTAAAATATTTGTAACAAATTGCTCAAATGAAAAATTCATAACCAAGTGCGATATCCGGTTGCTACTTAAGTAACTATTATCTTGGTAATACCTAACCACCTGGGCACTATCGATCCACTTAGCTGTGCCACAGAAACTTGTCTTTTTTTTTGTGTGTGTGCACAGCAAAAGTTGTATAAAAAGGTTTGCCAGAGAAGGATGGGTTGACGATTGGAGGGAATTACCTTTGTATATTTTTATACTACACATCTATTTATGTTTTTATAATTCTCTCTAAAATAACATTCAACCTATTATCAGAGTGCGATATGTATTTATATATACATATACACGTTTTTTTATTTGTATGTCTTGTAAATATACAACATCAATATGTAAACCGTTTAATGGGTACAGAATATAAAAAACGATACTTGGTATTCTTTTAAATTCTCAAACACGCACACACACACACACGCACACACACACACACACACACATACAAAATGGCGCTCACTTGAAACTGAAACCCCACTCGACAGTTTTCCATTTTGTTCTTGCTTTTTTTGTTGTATTTTTTTATTATTAAAAAGATACTCGAGGTTTTCGAAGACGACGTTGGCGACAGTGCTGACGGAAGCACGTGCTCCGCAATGGGGTGGGGTTGGTGCTGATTGTGGGTTGCAGGTTAAGGGGTGTGGGTGGTAAGCCCCAAACTGCTGAAGTGGCCACGCAACTTCTCTTTTGCGTTTTCGCAAATAAACGTGCGAAAACCGCAGCCCACAAGAAGAGTAAGATAAAATCATTTGGCAGCTGGTTGTGGTAGCCTTATGTCCCAGTAAGTCTCACCTCCTTACTGAACTCAGTGCTGGTGCTGCATACACAGTTCGCGGAAGTGGCAACCGTTTGCTCAAAGTGTGCCGCTGATTCGGGCAGCTCACGTGCATCTTGTGTACGCGTGATTTGTCTGACTTTGTCGCATTTGTCCTGTTTGTTGTTTACCTACTCCACAAGTCGCATATTAATCACGGTTTGGAATGCCACAACATTCGAAATCTGCAAATATTTTCTGTGTGCACAGTGCTTAATCATTCCACTTCATCATTCAATCGAAGCACAGACAAACTATTAAGTTAACTATTTAGTCTTTGACAGAGAAACGATGCCTTTCTCTTTAGTTCTCTGTGAGACTGCGATATTAACTATTATGTTCCACAAATCTACCAATAAATTAGAACTATGTCTTGGCATTTTCACTGGGTACTGGTAACTATAAATAAGTCACAACCGGAGATCCTGTCAATTTTTCTCCATTATAATGCTGTCTTGGACTTTAACGGGAAAAGGATTTTAAAATTTAAGAGTACTCAGCACGATTACAGTAATAGAAGTACAGTAGTACAAAAACCACCTTCTGGGGTCAAAAATGTGAACGATCCGAAGTCAAAAAAAGATAAATGAATTTGTAGGCTTAAGCAAATATTAATTATTCAATGTTTTAAGCTCTGTTTTCAATTTTATAAGTGAATAAAGAATGTTGATTGAATATTGCAAAATTTAAATACATCACTTGATGTAAATATTGCTGACGCATAACAAAGCGTCAGTTAAGTTAAGTTTAATCAAATCTTTTTCAATATAAATTCCGCAAAACAAATAAAGAAAGAAACGCAAAAGCCGAAAGAAGCCTTGAAATTGTCGGGAGAGTTTTGAAAATCGCTTGGAATTTACTATTTGTTAAGATCGCCATGAAAAATCTTTTTTTTTTTTTTTTTAAATCATTTGTAAATATATGAAATGAATTTTGTTACAGTAAAAATGCTTGCCTTAAGTGAACATATTAAAAGATAATCAAAAATAAAGTAATTCAAACAGATATTTTAATTTTAGTAAAAGTGTATTTTGGGAAAAGTAAAACACAAGCAAATATGAACCATGTTTTTTCTAAAATTTTAAATTTCTTCTGAGACATATTTTTTATGTATTGTTATTATTCATTTTCTTTTTTTGGGGGTAAAGTTGAATATATACTTCTTGCAAATAAAAAGTTATAAGTAAATCAAACAAGAATTTGATTGGCATACACAGTTGACAAGGAAAATACATATGCACTATCATAAACAAGCAAGTTCCATAAAAGTTGGCAGTAAGTATTTTATGCAATTTCCAAAGCACAAACACAACGGGGAAATGCAATATGGAAAAATGCCAGCCACAAGGTGCATCAGTGGCTCATGCCGAAATAGTGGGTCCATTCTTAAGCCTGTGCATAATGCAAAATCAAAATATGTTTACCGTCATCACACATACACATAGTATATCCACAAGAGAACATTGAAATTGGCAAGGCAGCTTTTGCTTCCACTTCGGATCGGATGTGCTTGAGTAACAACTTGCAAATAACTCATGACATTTGTGTGTGTGTGTGCTGTGTGTGTGTGTGCTGTGTGTGTGTGTGCTGTGTGTGTGTGTGCTGTGTGTGTATGTGTGGCTAGACAGTCCAAACTGCCCAGAAAAAGAACAGCAGCAGCAGCAGCAGCAGTAGCAGTAGCAGAAACATCAATTGTATTAGCTCATTGTTATCGCTATTTGTAAGCCCGGATATTTGTAAAATAATGTCAACAAAAATCCAATTTCCTTTTACCTTCCCGTTTAAATATTGCACATATTGCCACACAGAGGCGACTACGTTGTGGTTTCGTTGCCTTTTTTCAGCACTCGCTGGAAAGTGTGGCAAGACATAATAAACCACCCATCGCTCTGGCAAAGTGCACTTGCCATTTGTGCTGTAAATTGGTGGCAGTGGTTGTGCAAGGCACCACTGAAAGGTGCTGGTGGTTCGCCTGTGGCGCATGCCATCAATTAGCCTCTCACTCAGGTATCTTAGACATGGCTGGATGGCGCAGCTTGAAACATGGCCAGAACGGCTTTCTATATTTTTCAACTCATAATTCTCAGCTGACACGTTTTCAGCTGCAGTCGATTCAAACAGTTTACCTTTTTCTTTTCTTCAAGCGGCATATCCGTTTTCCGCTTTCCGGCATCCGGTACACTTCATCAGCAGTGGCCCTAGCGCAAAAGCTGAAGCCAAACTCGATTGCGGATTCACAGCCGGAGCAACTGCAGCCGCATACCGATTACTCTGAATTGTTATAATACAATTCAGCTTAATTTCCTAGCGCTTTGCTTTCTTTTCTTATGCTCAAGTGCGTCTAAGTGTGCGAGTCCTTTTGTTATCCACATCATCATCATCTTGTACACCAGCACAACCTGATCATCGTCATCATCATCATCATCAACATCATCATCATTTCCATTTCCATCTGCGCTCAACGTAGTCATCCTCATCGACATCATCATCATCGCTTCTCGTCGTTCTCGTTGCCATGCACTTAATTTCCTCTGTTCACGTCGTTGACTTTGCCTTGCCATCGAAGTGTTTGCCTTGCACTCCAGTGCTTGCTCAGCTGAGCTGGAGAAGACCACCTGACCTTCAACATAGCCTATGGCCTCACCCCTATCACCACCTCCCTTTTGCCCATACTCTTAAGCCTCTGTTGCCACATTATTATTACCGCCGCTGCTGCTTTGTAAACTATCATTTATTTCAATCGAATTTTAATAGATATTTATACATTGTTTTCCATTCGTTTCACGCGGACTTAAATGTTGACAACATTTCCGACATGCCAATAAATTAAGTTTGCATGCTTGATTCGTTGACAGTTCGAAATGGGGCAAAAAATAGAAAGGAAATAAATGATTCACATTCGCATTCACGCAAACCGGAAATCTTATGAAATTCTAATCATGTCAGGATGGTAATCAGGCTTGCATTTGAATATGAGTTTGAATTCCCAATAAATCCGATAAAAAATAAACCACACAAATTTGACAGCAAACCAATATTTATAAATTGTTTATGACAAAAATAAATAAATAAAAATAATAAAAAAAAAAAAACGTAGGCCTATGCCTTAATACTTATGAACGAATGGTTGAAATAAATATAAAAAATAAATAAAAAATAAATAAATAATAAGGCTTTACACAAGAGACCAAGCGACAAAATATAAATATAATCAAATCACTTTTTTCCACCTTTTTCAAATTATCACAAAGGGTTCCATTAATCATGGACAACTACAAGGTAAAAATTGTAAAAAGTTACAGACACGAATTGGATGTTTTGACACTCAGTCTGAGAAAGATGCAAGAATAGGGTAAATAAAAATATTCCTAGAAACGTCCTTGGTCGTAATTGATGAGCGAACATTTTAAATGAGTTGAAGTGAAAGTCAAACTGCTCTATACAAACTACATACATATATCGACAACTGATAACTTACTCAGCACATTTTCAATGGTTTCGGAATGCATTCCAAACAAAGCAGATGTTGTTGCACAAGCGAAATTGAGCTTTTTGCAGCTCTTCACAAACCGAAACGAATTTGTGAAAATTAATACTGACAGAACACAGAGTGAGCAAGTGAGTGAGTGAGTGAGTGAGTGGGTGAATGAGTGGGTGAGTGAGTGGGTGAATGAGTGAGTGAGTGAGAAAGTATTCTAAGAAAACACTTTTTGAGCTGTTTGGCAGTCTTCATTTAACGAGAAAATCACATTAAACGTGGCTATTGTTGTTGTTATGTTTGGTTGTTGTCGCTGTTGGGCGAAAGGTCGACAACAAAACTTTGAAATGCATAAATCATTTTGTCAGCGAGCACAGGGAGACCTTGGGAGGGGAGGGGGGGGGGACAGTTGAGGCAGGCTGGCAAACAGGTGTGCTGCAAAAGAAGTCAGCAGCGTTAGCAATTTTGCCAAGTGCCAGGTAAGAGCCATGCATATACAAACACACATTTACATATATATATATATATATATACATAATATATAAAATAGATATATAAATGCATAAGTACAAATATAAATTGCTGCGTCTTTAGGTTCTCTTACTGCTGCTGCTGCTGTTGCTGTTGCGCATTTCCACAAATCTATCAATAAATAATAAATGTATGCTTCATTCAGTTTACTGGAAGAGGATGCTCGAGAAAAGCAACAGAATGCCATCGTGATGCTGTGTCAATGGGAATGGGAATGGGAATGGAAATGGAAATGCCAAATGGAGCCGTCGATGCCGATGCTAAATTGTGCTGATGCATTACGCTTCTTGATAGCCTTGCATAAAAGATGCTCTTTTACGGCAGACCGTCAAGTCATCCAAATTTGCCCAAATTGCAATAAAAGAAAAAAGTAGGCATGGCTATCTTGGGCAAGCCAAAGATTACATGCTCTCTAGTGTATTTAGTGTTATTCACCAAATATATATACTTTATAGTACTCGAAGACGCCTCCTTCAATGCGATTAAAGTGCCATTTGTAGGCATTTTGTCATTTCGTGGAATCTTTCCGATATTTCTCCAAAATGTACTATAATAATTTCGAGCTTAAGAAGTTATCAGCCCAGAACCTTTTCAAAGTTTGTAATAGGGGAATAGTGCAATTGGGTGTAACGATCATCAACTTGAGGTTAATCCAAGCGTTCCTCAGAGTACGCAATTTAATAATTGATTTCGTCACTTCTCAATCAGTCTCAAGCGGTTCAAGCGCAGACTTTTTGATTTGCTGACTTGAAGTCTTTTTGGCCAATCGTTTTCATTTTTTCATATTCTTGCTAAAATGTTTTTTTCGACAACCGTAAATCAAAAGACTTGATTCTTCGAGTACACATTAATCTTTGTTAAGATTGCAGTGGCATATCCACAATTTGAAGCCAAATTTGATATGCATTTTACTAGTAACACCCATCCTGAAAAATCCATTTCTCGCGTAATTTTAGAATTAGCGCCACCGATTCACAACCAACCAACTGCCCACAAGAAGTTACTTATCAGCTGGTATCAGAGTATTGCGCAGTCGATTACGCTCTACTGCAACTCTCACTTTTTTTAGGATCGAATATTCATTGCCGGATGTCAGTGCATAAATTTAGATCCCTGCCCCAGGCCGCTCCATCCTGTCCCCCATAGAAATAATTCAGTCCCATCCACGAGTTACTTCAAATATGCGCATTGTAATTTGACAATGCTCGGAAGGAATGCACTAGTTGAGCCAGATGATGCACGCAATCAGACAAAATTCGGATGGTCAGATTGGAAATGTTGCTGGTTATGTGTAATACTATATTATACACACTGCCAATGAGTTAGTACTTAAATGTTGAGCAGATGGCTAAGAAAGTCGTTTTAAACTCGTTTCAATAATTTCGCTTGATAATTGAATCGTCAATATTTGACTGCAGCTGCATTTTTAATGCTGATAAAAGCTGAGAGAAATCTAGTAATGAAAATCAAAATAGCACGGGTGAAAAATGTTGCCATTTATTGTGCAGAGGTAAGTTTGAATGGGTTTCATGGAAAATATCAGGCAAAGTATCTTTTCTCGCAGATTTACGGACAAGGCTAAATTGACTCGGTTGCTGATCAAAACTATATTTGCCTTATGTGGTGGAAAGCGTTTTTTTCTGCCAATTACATATGCACCTAGATAGAAAAGTGGGTGTTTCCCTGGAGACCAACTTAGACAAAAGGCTGTTTGTTGTATCAACTCAAAAGCTCTCAGGGAATGTTGGGGTGAATGCAAATTTTGATATTAACATGCAGGCGAGTCAACTAAACTCGACTGTGTTATACCCTGCATTAATTTTTTGCTCAAGATTAGAAACTTATACAATATGTATTAACTGATAAATAAATATATATATATATACATATATATCTTTTCGGCTTACGAGAGTTCATATAATTTCTCCTCCTTTTAAATAAATTGGTAAAATTTGTCATTGAATAAACTATAGGTCCTCTTCAAATAAACGAGTCTAATTATTATTCATAATAATTTATCAGTATAATTTTAGCTAATATTTCTTATGTTTTATTTTATTTTTCACAGTCAACCGTTAATAGTGAGTGAATAAATCATAATAATAATTTAAGCATTCATTAATTGTAGCGTTCTGATATAATTTTTTCCTCGAAGTAAAATGAATTTAATCCCAACCTTTTCAGATATTGGTGTTTTTTTTTATTTTTTTTTAGTGATTAATCCCTATGAAAAGGGGCTGTAATACCCTAAATATCCATTTTGTGCTCTGACTACAAGTCATATGGTGGTGGATGGTTAGAGGGGTCTGGAGGGGTGCGTCTGCTGGTTGTTGGCACAGTTGGAGCAACTGTCGCCGCATATGTGTCAACGACTTGGTCAACATTAAAGGCTTTGCGCCTCCTTCTGTGTGAACTCCTGTCGCGCCACGCTGCATGTGTGTGAGTCAGTGCCCCTTTCTGTGTATGTTTGTGTGTTTGTTTGCACGTTTGCATAGGGTGGTATAAACTTTGTAAACTTTTGCATATTCATTTGATCCTTCCCGTAAGTAGCTGACATAATATGTGAAATCCTAACGGAATTTAATAAGCTTACGCTGCTCAGCTTTGCCCGGCCCTGAAACCTATTCAAAGGGGCTATCTCATACATTTAGAAATATATGTATAAAATACAAAATGAAGTGAGCACTAGCCCAGCTGATGCTTATGCCATTTAAATCCAAGGGCATTTCATTGCAAAAACCCATTCTGACCAAATACAGCAAAAACAAAAGCCACCAGCAAGGTGAAATTTGTTTTATAAATAAACTCAAATACAAAGTTTGATGTTGTTTTATAGGTATATGTTTATGTATAAAATGTTAATATTGTAGTCAATTCAATTATTATTTGTAAAATATAAAACAACTGTGAATGATATCGAAAACAGTGCTTGCTATATTGTTCCATGATTAATAAGCTTGTTTTTTTTGGTAATAAAATAAGCAAAAAGGCTGATAATAATTAAGAGTTAATGTTTGGATCCCTTTAGTTGTTGGCCAGAGTTTTCCAAAGTATAGATTTGGTAGGTATTAACCGTCTAGTGCCAAGAATCGTATTTAGACGGCCTAAGTTTATTTTCGCTTCCAAATTACAGTTTAGCCGAATACTTTGCAGAATCCCAAACATTATTCGACTAAGAGATACCCACTAAGTACACAAAATAAGCAAGTTTAATGTGCCATAAGAGGAAGGCCATATTAGCTAATGGAACACAACAATTCTGTTCTTTCATGCGATGCATTTCAAGTGACACGAAGCGTTCACCAAACTCGTGTATTGGTTTTTTTTTGTTTGTTTGCGGAGAACTAAAGTGGTTTATTTTTATTTCCTTCACTTATTTTGATGTATTTGTTTGTATTCCACTTGGAGAACTTTGACTACTTGCAAAACGTGCACACATCCTGGGAACATTTTGCTGCAGTTGTCAGTTGCCTTGGCAAATCCCGACGCGAGTCTTAGCGCAAGGGTTGCGGTATGTGTGGGTAACATTCAAAGGGCGACCGCGACCCTAAGGACTAAGGACAACAATTACTTATTTAATTTTTGTGTGTATTTTGCTGCCATGCAGCATGTCTGCTCTGCACTTATCCTGTCAGTCAGTCCTTGACTCAGTGCCCCGCACCCTCACCCCCTCCCAGTTGCCAAGTTCCCTTGACTTGGCATCAGAGCCAGCATCGGCATCAGCTTCAGTTACAGCTGCAGATCGTCCTTTGCGAGTGCTTTGCTGTTAAATGTGGCCAATGTAGCGCCTCCCAAAAGAGCATGAGTGGCAGCATAAGACAGAGAGAGAGAGTGTGAGAGAGAGAGAGAGAGTGGGAGAGAGAGAGAGAGAGAGAGAGAGAGAGGGAGAGAGAGGGAGAGAGAGGGAGATAGTGAGTGGTACATGGCAATTGTTTAGCCCTTTGCACAAAAAGTTTTCTTATTTTCGCGCCTGCTGCTATATAGTTACTTACTTACTTGCTGTTGTTGTGGCTGCTGCTGTATTTGTTGCCCCTTGGGTGCTTTATTACAATTTAACTTTTCTTTTATTGCAACATTTTTGCCTTTTGCGTTCGTTGGCCTTGCGGCTAACCAAGTAACCAACACACAGCCCCAACCAAGCCGACCAGAGCCAACACACAAAGGTTCAACCGGGTGCTGGCCACAGACACTGACAGACTCTGGAACTTGGGTCTGATTATGTGCCATGTGCCATCTGCGTCGTTCGTGTGTATGTATGTGTGTGTGTGTGTGTGTGTGCCTGTGTGTGTGTAAGTGTGTGTGAGCATGTGAATAACAACAACAACAATAACAGCTTGGCCAAAGCTCATTTTTATGCTGCCTTAAGTTTCATTTTACGCTTAAGATTTCCGACTACAGCCTCCACACACACACACACACACACACACACACACAACAAACAGAAAGAAAAAAGCAGAAAGGAAGCCCGAACCCAAACCGAACTCTGACAACGGCTTTGAATCCGGCAGCTGTCCGACGCGACCTGCCATGGCCCATAGCCCATAGCCCATAGCCCACAGTCCGTAGCCCATAGTCCATAGCCGCCATATGCATGGTAGGTATGTGTGTTATGGCATTTCTTTTATTTTATATGTATTTTACTTCATTTCACTGCTGATTGCTGCCTCTGCTTCTACTGCGTCTTCCTCTCCTTGCTTGCTTGCTTGCTTATGTTGTATGTATTTCCACTTCTTGCCTCATGCATATTTGAATGTCCCTTAAAGGCACTTCAGTGCTCTTTGCCGCTTCTGCTTATATTTCAGTCGTTGTTGTTGTTATTGTTGTTGCGGCTTCTGTTTAGTGTACCACATATACACACACACACACACGCACACACACACGTACACACACACACACACGAGAGCATACAACAAACACACTTCATCTCCCACATTGCCAGCTAGCAAAATCATCATCAGAGTTGACGGCCGCCATTGCCGCAGTCGCCGACCTTAATGGTCAAATGTCTGTGTGTGTGTGAGTGTGTGTGTCTGTGTGTGTGTGTGCGTGTATATGTTTTTTTCTGTATAGTTATGTGTGTGTGCCTGAAAATGATTTCTTAAACTGCAATTCATGCCCTGCAATTGCGATGATGGCGCGTTTTTATTGCTCTCTCCCGCTCTCTCTCTCTCTGTGTCGCCAGCCAACCCCCCAGCGAAAATTTAATCGAGTTTATCACATTATTATTTGGACGGCCTCCTGCGTGTCCTGCCGTGTCCCTGTGCAAAGAAGCACTTAAGACGTGCTTATTAGGCCCTATTAGTAATAATTGCACTACTGAGTCAATTTAGGTATCTTGTGCAGATTTTCCGTTATCGTCATCATCATCAGCATCAGCATCATCATCAGCATCATCATCAGCACTAATATCATTATTAGCCTTATCCTCAAACATTATCTGTAGCCCCAGGTACAGCTTAGACAGGCAGACAGACAGACAGACACTTGACTTAATCTTATTCTCAGTTTGGCCTTTGAATTGAGTCGATTTCCGTGCTGCGCACTCGTTTCATTTAGCTGGAACTGACCAAAACAAAAAAATAAATATATGCATGGCATACAAATGTTTTTTAAGGGCTTATTAAAACCTGCCAGTGAAATGAGATATGATCCCTATCAAGGGAAGTAAATGTGAATTACAAAATGCTCTCACCGAGAGAATGAAAAAGGTATTTTTGTTACAACTATTAACTAATTGAAAACGAAATATGGAATCTTTAATTAACATCTTGATGACCTATTCTTGACCTATACTTACATGTTTACATATATATATTCATCGAGTAAATTAAAATTGTGAATATTCATGCTATATTGTTGTGTGTGTAGAATGTAGAATTATAGTCGCATCACATCCTGGCTGAGGAGGATGGGCCAGAAATTTGACTCGCCTGACCTTTTGCTGTGCGGCGGCAACTCAATTTGAGGCGAACTCGCCGACGATACCATTAAAAGGCCAGCACGGCAAATATTTTGCCAAACAAATTGAGGGACAAACGGCGGGCCAAGAGATGTAGATAAACAGCAGACGTGTGCGAGAGAGACAGCAAAAGAACGAGAGAGAGAGAGAGAGAGAGAGAGAGAGAGAGAGAGAGAGAGAGAGAGAGTGAGAAATGGGAATAACAGCAACAATATACAAATTTTTTGCTAAAATCACAAATACACAGAGCAATTCTTGAACTCAAACTCAAACTTGAACTATGGACTCGCTCTCTAATATAGAAGAACTTTCACTCTCTGCTCCCATCTCCTTTGCCCCGCGCGTTCCAAATTCTGTATATGAAGGACTTGGACGGGGGCATCTAATCTCCTTTGGGGAAGCATCGGACAGCGAAACAGTCGTCGAGACAGTCGAGATCAAAAGCTTTTGATAAACTCTAACAAAGCGCCAAAGTATGCGCAAAATGCCACACAAGCACGACGAGAGGTAGAGAGAGTGAGATTGAGAGAGAGAGAGAGAAAGAGAGAGAGAGAGAGAGAGAGAAAGAGAGAGTGTGCAAAAGCGAGCATGAAAAAAAAGAAAGAATAATAACAAGAAGAACAACAACAAAAAAATACAATATTTAAACATTTTATGTTAGGCAAAAGCCTCACTCCTAACCAGCACCCGCCCCCGCCCCCGCCCCCGCCCCCGTTCCCAGCCCTCCAGTCGGAGTGTGTGGTTGTGTGTGTGTGTGTGTGTGTATGTGTGTGTGTCTTCATTTGGCGCAGCTCATTTTGCGTTTTCATTCTTTTGGTCGTCGCACAGCCGACGGGCATTTCATTGTTTGCCTTTTTTGTATCTGGCGCTTTTATCTTGCCACTTTGGCATTGTTTTATGGCCACCCCACAACGCAACGCATCGCATCGCATCGCATAGCCTCTCCCCCAACCTCTGCACCGACCACCCCTCTCGTACCCCTAATTGCATTAAGCGCCTTATTAGATGGCACAGCAATTTGCACATTTTTCGTGTCAATTGTGAAGCAATTTTATTACTGACAAAAATAAAATACCATAAACAAACAACGAATTGCTAGCCAGCTTTAAGGACAGCCACAAAAAAATAATTAAAATATTTAATATTTATGACGAGCGGAAATACTATCAGTTTCAATTATCTGCAAGTCAAGCCAAAAGACTATGAGAGTCGGAGGCAGGCAGACAAAGATAGATAGAGAGAGAGAGAGAGAGATTGAGAGATATCTCTGACAATTATTTGTCAACTATGGGGGCACACAACATTAAACGCAGAATGTGACAAACATTTAATTTTTGTATAAATAATTAGTTCTTAAAAATACGACGAATATTTGTTACACTTTGAGACTACAGGATCACATTGAATAATTGAAATGTCAGATTTTTTTTTTAATTTTGCGACTGTTTCCAGTTTTCTTACCTTGAACCCATTAAAAAGGAAGCATCTTCGACCCCATAAAGTATATATATTATTGATCAGGATCAACAGAACACGCGGATCTAGAGACTATAAGCGCTAGAGACTTAAAAATTGGAATATGGGTTCTGGTATACCCGGCGCAGATCAAGTTTGCTTTATTTTTTTATCGATGACTGCCTCCGTTTCTCGAATATCTCCACATTTCGATTTCGGAAAGCAATAAGTGCTAAAATTTTAAATGGGGAATCTTCTAATTAATACATAATATGCATATGCATATTATTGTTCAACTGCCCAAATTTCATCAAGATCGGATAAGAAACTGAAAATGATTGTGTGTATTCTGTAGAGCCCTGTCACCTAGGATCACATTTGCGTATGGATGTAAAGACTTTTTAAAGAGAACTTTTCCAATCAAACTATTACATATTTAACAGCTGGGTTCAGGGTATATCGTAGTCGAGCTCACTCGATTACATCATTCTTACCTGTTTTTTTTAATGGGTATGCATTGCCGCATCAGTTTGGTTATCACGCATTTCCGCATAATTATTTCAGTGATTATTGCGTGCATTATTCTTTTGAACATTTTTTAAAAAACTGTTTATTATTGTGCGATTTATAATTTTTGCAACATTATTTATTACACCACGCTGCAAATTTAATCCAACTGGATCAATTTTGCGGAAATTAAAATTATTATACTCTCGGCCATCTCTGTTACTCATCAAGTCTCCACATCTGTCTCTGTCTCTCTCGTTGTATGTGGACAATTGTTGATTTATTTGTTTGGTCATCGCGGTCAACCAAGGTACGGATACGTGTAAATGTGTTTAATAAGCGGACGGGCAAACAAAATCGCTTGCATGTCCCCCATAGTCCACCTGCGCATCCACAAACAACAGCAGCGACACCAAAAAAAAAGTTCAATCTCTGGCACAGGCTTTTTGCAGCCTCATCCCACCCCCAAGGGACGACCTTTAGCATTGTTGTGCCCCTGTCCATTGCACCTGCTGGCCACAAAGCGGTCAGGCGATGGGGCACGCAATTAAATTTATTAAATCCCAATCAATAATTCAGCCTATGCCTCAGTTGCAATACACTGCACTTTTTATGCAGTAAGTGGTTTGGGCAAATAGGGAATAGGGAAGAGCAAATAGCACGCAAAGCAAATCAATTAACTATAACCTCTAAATCACTATCAGAGACAGAGAGAGAGAGAGAGATAGAGATAGAGAGAAAGGGAAGATCTTGTGTATAAAACACATACAAACTTATATCAGCCGATGTCAAACAAGCTGCGAAATGGCACAAGTTATAAGACAATCCAAATGTGTTTTTTGCAGCTATATTCAGAAATGATTTAGGCTTGTTATATCCACGGGGAACTGTTTACTCGATGATCTCTGGCTTGGCTGGATATAATCGGTTACACAATTTGCCGATTTTATAATATTGATGAAGAATCCGCGGAAGAAGATGCAATATGACAAAGAATCATGTCTTAAGTTCAGAAGACTAGACAAAGCTAGACAAAAATTCTTGAATTTATGTTAATAGAAGAGCTACAGGCTCAGAAAGGTGCACAATAAATTTAACTACGTCGAAATGCACTAAGCCCGCTAATAATAATAATAATATTAGTTTCTCTTTCTCTTAACAAATCTGATATTTAAGTATCAATTTAATTTAATAATACAATCCAAAATACTAACAAGGTAGAGTGCTCAAGTGGAGCTCAAGTAGGAGACTGGTAAGTGCATAGTAGGCTTGCTCCATATGAAAAATAAAACATTCTGATTGACGAAATCTGGATAGATCAAAGTGCGTTTTCAAAAAGTTGACCAATAAAATGGGTCTACGAAAACTCAAAGTTGAAAGTTAAAATTTCCAGCTCTTGTTCGACATGTTCATAAGTCGACTTGGCCGTTAATGATGATCAAGAAATCTGTACCTCCTGGGTCGAAAATGCTGGCATACTTATGAGCTGTTTAATTATAGCTCTTTTTCCGTTTTGAAGGCCATCTTTCAGGGTAAACAATCCACAATTTGTGGCAATATTTAAACTGCACTCGTACCAAAACCATTCCATTCAATGGAATGTATGTGTGTATGTGTGTGTGTGTGTGTGATTGTATGTATGTGTATATGTGTGATTGTATGTATATGTGTGTGTGTGTGTGGAGTGAGAAACCATTTCGTAGAGGCAAAACAATAACGGTCTGGTCACTTTGTGGCCAATTAGCCAGACAGTTAAGGTCCTTCAAAATTGGTTAACTGCGGAATCGTGAAGGTTTTCCAGGAGAATTGCAGGACACTGGTCACATAGCACAGAGCACAGAGCACTGGATGACAAAGTTGTTGGTTTGGCATATTTCCATAAGGAAACTAACCTTTGGCATTGTGGCTTTAGTAGAGACGCTGACATGTCTTTGGCTGGCTGAGTGCCAGACAGAATTTGACAAGCTGTGCCATCATTATGTAAGAAATAATGGGCTTGTAATAATAGCAGGCCTTTTAAATGATGATGGTATAATTAGCGACAGTTACAGGAATCGGACTATTCAAATAGTAATGTACAAATAAATAGATGAAACAAAAATTCATTGTTTGTAATTAAAATATGCCTTTATTTAACATTGCTCCCTGTAAGCATAAGGCGTGGAATGGATATCGAATTGACAATTAAGAAAAGTTGTTGAACTTAATTAAATATGGTTTCATAACAAACTCGAAGTCGATTATCATTCCAGGCGACTGCTGCTGCCCATTGGCCTCGTTATTGACCAGCTGGCTACAGTTGCCATTAATTGACGTTGCCTCCTCAATGGGCCGCCAAACGTCGAACGTCAGTGATGGTCGTCTGCTGCTGCTGTTGTTGTTGTTGTTGATGTTGTTGTTATTGTTATTGTTGATGACCCTGTCCAGAGTATGGTCATGGTCCAAGCTCGCATCGCTGAGCAACTACTTTGAGCTGGTGTGGCTTATGCAGTTGCAGTGTCCAGACAGTTTGGTTCACTTTGCCGCTGTTGTCTGATTCAGTTGACCGGTCCAATGGACCAACAATATTAACACACATGCACACACACACACACACTCGTTACGATAATGTGTGAGTGTGTATTGGTGTTCATGCTGCCCGACTGCCTCAGGCACTGTGCTGGTCTGGTCTGGACTGGGCTGGGCTGGACTGCCTGCAGGTCTGTCGGTGGCTTTGGCTAACAAATTGCACCACTGTGGTTTTTGGCGGTGTGTGGCGCAGTGCATAAAATATGAGCAGGGACAATCAGGGTGGGTGCGAGAGTGCTCCATAAATAAGCTCATGTTGGCTGGCCAATTTCAATAGAGTCATAAAAATAACTGGGCCATTTTGTAAATCCAGGGCAGCTTGGCACAGTCAACGGCAGCGCTTTTAGCAATTTGTTAAACGTCATTTGTGCAAGTAAAGTCAATTAGAAAAAGTGGCCGAAAATTCTTTTCCTATGACCATGGCATGCAGGCGATAACGCCCATGCCCATGGCCATGCCCACGCCCCCAAAGCCCAAACCACACCCATTGACCAGTTGCCATTTACCAGTTAAGCCTTAATTGATTTACAACAAAAGCAAATAAAAGCAAAAGAAAACAGAATAAAAGTATACAACAAATACGAAATGATTTCACTTGGCCCGTTTCCGGTTGTTGCCTTTAGCTGCCCTGATTTTGCAGTTGCTGCTGCATTTGCCTGCTTCTTCTTCTTTCTCTTGTTCTTCGTCTGCTTTCGAATAAAAAAACAGCACGGCAGCCCTTGCACAAACTACCCTGGGTATGTTTGCCAGCAGGGCTTTTCTATAAGCCACTCGATTGTCTGTTATTGTAAATCTCTTCTGTTTGTAATCGAAACTGTATTTGTGTACTTTTTGAGAGTAACCTGATCGCATCATTGCCCAACATGGACACCGTTTCAAAGAGTATCTCACTGTCGAGTTGAGCTAGCGTTCCGTATACATATACATAATTGACCCAGTCAATTAATAAATGCTCGTTTTGGCCTGGCGCTGGCTTTTGTTCTCGGTGCGCCGTTAAGTATGCTGCACTTTATTTGCAAACGAACAAAGTTGCAAGCCAAGGCACAGCACGAAAAGACAGAGAAGGCGAGAGAGAGAGAGAGGAAGAGAGAATCTTACGAGTCAGAGAAGGAGTAGCAGAGAAGGGCAAATGGTGTTGGAAAGTGTAAGCGACTTTTACATTTCGCTTTTGACTCGCCGCTGGATGAAATATCTTTATTACAACATAATTAAAAGTAAATTTTTTTCCATGCTCATTAGGTTAATGCGCCAAATGGGTGGCGTGGGAGGGGTGTACAGTCTTGCGTGGGGGCTTAACCATCTGCCGCTGTTTGCTTGCATTTTCACTTGACGAAAACTCGTAAATTTATCAGGCGAAATAAAATAAGTTTACAATTCCGAAATACGGAAAACGGTTATTGTTACTGTTATT